>CM028135.1:215222500-215607500 GCA_016271365.2 Neoceratodus forsteri
GCTGTTTTAAATGTTCTACAACTGTCACTCACAGTTTGGTTGTCACATCAGACCTTACAGCATGACAGAAGACAGCTCTGAGTGACCTCCCAAGCTACAGCTTCACTTTCATCCTACACAGTATGCTGACTGTGTGTATTACTATTGTAATTATGCTTGTTATGTCCCTGGTGTCCCACTACAACACTCACAGGCCTATTACAGAAATCCCTGCAATATAATATCAAAGTCAAACATCGTTTGCTATCTTGTTGTACACCGTTATTGTCCCAACCATTAACCAGCAACATTTACACTCCCCACCCTTCACGCCTGTCAGTAGCAGTATGTACCTGCATGCGAACTTGAATGCGTGATTCATAATTACTGACTCTGTGTAATACGGCTGAACACACATTGTACATAACAGAAGCAAATGAACATGAACCTTGCACCATACTAGTGATCACAGATGTATAATGTATTCATTTGCATCTCTGAACAATGTAGTACTATACAGCCTTCACATGTATTCTTTACATATGAAAGAATGCTGAACAGTCCTACTATATGATATCAGTCATTACACAACCGCCTAACAAACACACAATGATAATAACATACAATCTGAGTTCAGGATACTGTAACACTACATCTTGCATGAATATCTATTGTGATGGTACTTACGTGGCGAGCTGGTGCCGGGCTCCTGCTTCACCTCCACTGTTGTCTCACGCTCAGCTTCCCCGGGCTCTATGAAACAAACAAGTAAAAAAATGATAACATATACCAAAAAATATCAAGGTACAACTATACTTTTTGTTATAAACTGCATTTTTAAGACTCTGTCATTGTGTAACTGAGACATGTAAACACATCCCTCTTTACAATAACACTTCTGTGTTTATATGTTGTTCTGTTATTAATCAGCCATGACATGCACATAGCAACTGTTCTCATATGTACAGTGAGAAAGGGACTTACATGAACAGCATCAACAATGTTACAGATAATTCCTAAGATTTGAGATCACATCATAATAATCATTAATAATCATAATGGGTGGAATGCGTTACCTGCTGAAGTGGTATGCAGTAGAACAGTGGACTGCTTCAAACGAGGATGGGACAGGACAAGGGGGAGGGTTAATGAAGGGAAAGGGTGGAAGGGAGGGGCAGCTGCAGAATAAGGGTGCTAGCTGCACATTCGAGCAGACTTAATAGACCTCTAGGCCTTTATCTGCTGGCAAATTTCGTATGTTCGTATAATTATACGCTGCACTGTGATTGTAACACCATGTGTGTTCAATGCTGTAGATGTCCATAGACCTATTCAGTGATGCCCACCCCATTTTCTGTTAGTATGGCAGGGTCAACATACCCCAAAACTTGGTCCTGACACACTGACAGTCAGCAGCCCTTAGACAACAAATCACCTGCAGCACATCAGTGTGCCCACAGCCCAAGCACATGCTGAAGTCAAATAATGCAAACCTATGTCCCTGGTGTTCCAATAGACATGCGCATCCAATCCTGCACAGAATTAATATAAAATAAACCAATAGCTCTGGTGGTTCTGTGGACATGTCTGTCCAATTACAGTTGAAAAAAAAAACAGTAACAGAAACGTATAATACCTAGTATGCAGTGGACAGCCCTCCATACCTACCCATTAATTCCAATTAAAGCTTGGGTCTGAGAATTTGAGCTTTCTGATTGACTGCAAACATTGTAACAACCTTATGTTAACCCTCTATTAACATACATGTAGAGATTGTCCATATGATGAACAGGGTTTAACGCTGTTTATAAACATGTTTTCTTATTATAGAAATAAGGCAATCCCACGGAATATATAAATGATCAGTTAATAACCATCTAGGGGCATGTGGCACTCGGCTACACCTCATACCACACTACAACCCTAGAAGGTGAGTAACAGACCATTAACATAACCCTTGATTATGCCTTATTCCTTAAACGTCAAACTCCACCACCCCCATTAGCGGTGCAGAACAGCTACCCCACCCATCCCGCCATATGCCAAGTTAAATAGTTCTACGGCTGTGCATCCATTGTCACACAGCAAGAACAATGGTTGTACAGCCGATATGATAGTACACATCTGACATATTTGCATTGATCAATTCACATCTTTGTATTCTGTTGAACAATATGTGCTGCACGAACATTGGCTCACACTGTGTAATTAAGGACATACAGCCCTACCAATAGTGTCGGTCACCAGACAGCAGAGCAGCAGGTGGGTGGTGTACTACCGACTCTTGGTCATCAGGAGGCTGGGTGAAGCATGACAGCAGGTATTACTTGGCTGTCAAGGAGCGGTTTCCACTTAAAGAGCACAGTTAGCAGTTTACTCTTATTTGTACTTTGCTCCAGAATTGACCACACATATCAACTGGAGTACCAGGTGAAACAGGTGGATTTTATGTTAATTCTGACTGTGAGCACTCATACACCTCCACTAGAACAACAGGATTAGTGGTGAATGTAATATTTATGTAGCCTATGATCAGGTAGGCAGTAATACAGTGGGACACCAAGGATATATAAAAAATGATACTTACAAATAAAATGCACATGATAGGGACAGAGAAGCACCTACCACACTATCAGTGTTTTATAAAATCAGCAAGTGGGTGGAATATGTACTATGGTATGGGCACACACACCCACTGGTTCACGCTGTGGACCAATGGGCGTACAGTCCTACTGGAGTGTCAGTCAGTGGACGTTGTGGTGTGAGGACGGTGAGGACCTGCCACCCACTGACTGAACAGGGAGGAGTAGCGGGGTGCTGGGGCTCAGTGGGAAGTTGCAGGGTACCACTAGATCAGCACGGTGATTATAAGTATTTATTTTCACAAATACCCATGATCAGGCAAATAGCGGTCCACTGGACCACCAGGGATATTAGACAAAAGTATTTTTGTTATACAGATGGACACGATCGTGTAGACAGTGTCACACTGTAACACCAGAGAAATTGTGTAATTCTACATTTATTTGTACAGATGTCCACAATCGGAGGAGATAGTGTTCCACTGGACCACCATGGATATTAAACAGAACAGCAAAATCTTGTCACTGCAAATGACCGTGATTCTGCTGCAAGTGGCGTCAGTCCCCAATGTCTGTTGTCTCAGAAGGCACCAGGTGCAACTCGTCAGGGATTGGTGCAACTGCTTGCAAATGTACCATGATCACATACAAATGGACCCATATTCACCTTCATGCATCATGGCCCCATTGGCATGTTATTTTTTGAGTATTTAGGTTGCTGGCAATGGAAAAATGTAACTTGCGGTACCGCATCCCCATGCTTTGATCTGGCCACTTACACTAGCGCAGTTGCACTGCACCATGCACACTGGGGGGGGCAGCCACGTTTAAATCTTCAACGCTGCTGAGCCATGTCACAGCTCCATTGAATATCACCCACTACACACCCCCTGCACTGCAGAGTTAAGCTGCACCCAAGCTCATGCCACAGCTTGGCACAGTTTGAATATCTGAAGCAAAGTTGTCTGTTTCTCCAGTGCTCTGTGTATTTCTTTCTTTGGAGGGTCAACTGTGTTCACGACGGGGGGTGTCATCACTTCTGTCATGGAATTTTCTGTTTTGCTAGCCGACAGAAAAAAATGTGGGTCACAGCTAAGTCAGTGGGCAGCCAGAGGAACAGACAAGGCAGGCACAAAGAAGACTTGGCAGGAGGAATGAGTGTGAAAGTGTTATGCACAGTGTGTGTGTGTGTGTGTGTGTGTGTGTGTGTGTGTGTGTGTGTGTGTGTGTGTCGGTTCACTTACATATTAAGAAAAATATGGCTGCATTAACAAAATGAACATTCTGTTTTAAAAAGGATCTGAGACCTAATTAGGCAGTAGACGCACAGACTCATTATTTACTGGTCTCTATTGCCAGATGGCAGACTGGCTGTTTGTTTGTCTTAGTCAATCACCTAAAACAATTTTTCCAACCCATTTTCTAAATACAAATAATACATAGATGCTTCAAGTAATACTTACTTACTAAATAGTATTTCCTAAAAAAGAATTTAGTTAAGTTGTGCAGGTCATACCTTACATGATAACCTCATTGCACCCCAATTACATAGTACAATTATTTCTATCAGCATCTTGCCATCAGACTCGATGACAATGACACTGTCAGTGTCCAATTTGCCACCCTGTACAGTGTCACGCTGTGCTGGTACTACCTCGCGGGCAGGCGGGGGAGTCCTACGTTGGCATGTCATAAAAGAAAAAACAAAGGCATCACTAGGTCTTGAATGGTAATTACATCACAATTTTTAAACAGTTGATGCAACCATTAAACATGCTTTACGTACTGTAGGTAACATTGCCTCTCATCAGGCACACCACAAGCATTGTGGGTACATATTCAATTACAAGTGCTGTTAATATCAATAATAATGTTTGAAGAGCAGTAGAGAACAACTGTGAAATCAACATCAGTAGTTGTTCCAGAAACATGGAGAACATTTCAACAACAAGTCGAGACATCTACAATCCCCTATTAAGTACAAATATTGAGTTAACCATGTTTCAGATGATACCCAGACATCATTCTTAATGCTGCATGATAAAAAAAAACACTATTTTCATTTCATGTATCAGAATACTGCAAAACACGTACAATTTATTTTATTCTACCAGAATTTTGAAGTTTGCATCACTAAGTTGCATGACTGCATAGCATGGTACCTAATACACACTAGACATACAGATAAAAAATTAAGTTGAAGAACACAGCATAAACTCACTAGATGCACTAAACGTAATAGCTATGTAAACCTTAAATGAAGTAAAATATTGTCTATATACAATAGATACTGTATAGTCACTGCACCGCTATCATTACCAGATTCTGCTGTTATTCAGTCACTCAGCTAAACCTCACAGCTGAACCACAGCACACATATCAAATAAACCTTATACTATGGGGTATGAAAATCCTGTAACCTCATTGGTCAAAACAGATCGAATGACTGTGGAAAAATCCTTCAGTACATCCACTGTAAAAACTTTGATATCACTATAAAAAACAAAAATAACACTTGGACATTGTATTATGGCAATATACCATGATAGGGAGTGGGTATATGGATGGATTTACCACTTCTGGTGTGGCTACATCACTCGGCTGCACCTCATGACTGAACAACACCAGACATGGTAAATCCACCAATAAATCCACTCCTTGTCATGGTACATTGCTTACATATACTATGAACTGTCATACCACATGTCATGATTTCAATCTAAATCTATATAAAATCACATGCATTGTGCAAACTTCTGTTAAGTAACTTACGGTGAGTTAGGTGCTCCCCTGCAGCTGGCTTCCCAGCAGCCTCCCAGAGTTCATACGCGAGGTAGTACCAGCACGTATCATTGTCTGCTATCTCCTCCCACTGTTTAAGAACGTTAAAATGCTGGCGCAACAGCTTCCACTTCCGCTTCAACTGTGTGATCATCTTGTTCTTAACCTTGAGTATCACATGTAAGAAACTGTTGATGCGCCTCCACATCGGATCCAGTTTGCGGTTCATGCTCCGCATTAATATGCGAGCATTCCCCCTCGTTTGGACTGCCTCAAGCAGCATGCACACCTCTCACAAGGTCCATTGCCTCATGGTTAACTTTTTTTCTGCAATAGGAGCATAAACATTTCCATGACTGTCATGTCCCATAGCAAATGAATTTTTATGTATTGTATTAAGTTTAGTGCTTAGAAAATGAAACACTGCGTACCCACCCTCTTACCCAATTGTGTTCTTTCTGTCTAAGAGTAACCATTTTGCTGTACTTCAGCTACCACTACACATTTATTTAACAAAAAAATAGAACAAACAATGGCACTAAGCATTACTGTAAACAATCATTACCCATTATAACATGATAGGCAACACTACACTGTACTACCACATTTCTTGTTTTGTTAAAAAAAAATAACTTTTCAAATATAGTACCAGCAAGCTACGGGGGGTGTGTGGTGTCATCAGTAGAGAAAATAGCCTAAGTCAGTCAATACAAGCAACAACTCACTAATGCAGAGGATACCTGCATACTAATAATGGCTTCATAATATGGAAAAATTACTTAGCTTATGTGTTGCATACAACATGGCTCCATTTGCACAAATATTACTAAATAATGTTAAACATAAGCCTGCCACCACTGCGTTTCACTGTTGCAACACCCCTACTCCTCTCTGCCACTTACAGTAGTGTAATGCCACAGTAGATGTTAAATGAACCTTACAGACTGAAAAATATTACAATGCGAAACATATAACAACATCATGTTTGGGGGGGAAGTGTATTCATACATACTGCCCGCGATCGGGCATCAGGAGATTGTGGGGGGGGAGTGTATTCATACAAACTGCCCACGATCGGGCATTGTGAGCTGTTTGGGGGGAGGTGTCTTGATCATTCACAAATCTGGACTGTCATGTACGGTATGGGCTGCACGCCCATTGGCTCTAGCTCTGCACCAATGGGCGTTCAGCCCTACCAGACAGTCAGTCGGTGGGCAGTGGGGCGGCAGGCGGGTGGGATGCTGCCGCCCACTGGCTGCCGGGGAGGGGTGGAGGGCTTCGGGTGGGTGGGGTGGGGACACTAGACACCAGGAAGATGTTTGGGGGTTGTAACTTGACATTCTGCCCGCGATCAGGCATTACGGTCCACTGGACCACCAGGGGATATTCGGGTTGGGGAGGGGGCTTTTACATTCTGCCCACGATCGGGCACTGGGGGTGTTTCACGTTCTGCCCATGATCGGGCATCGGGAGCTGTTTGGGGAGTGTATTCATACATACTGCCCGCGATCGGGCTGCAGGGTGTGTCGGTCCTCGACACGGCCGCGACCTGGCAGGGTGCCATAGCGCAGTCCGGGATCGGTGCACCTGCTACGCTAATGGCATGCAAATGGGGGCTACAACAGATGCAAATGGCCCCCGCGCCTGCATGAATTATGGCCCATTTGCATGTCATCTTTGAATATCAGAAATTCTGCGATGGTGCAATGGTACTTGCACCACCGCAAGTTTAATGCTCAACTCTGACAACTTGCGGTGGCGCAAGTTCCACTGCGCCATGCACAGTGGCTGTGGCTTGGGGGTGATATTCAAAGGAGTTGCTCAATAGCACAACTCCTTTGAATATCACCCCGGCCACACCCCTGCACAACTATTTTGAGCAGCGCAAGGGCTTGCGCCTCAGAATGGCACAGTTTGAATATCCGGGCCTTTATCTAAATTATACAACAGGTTAGATGATTACAAGTAACATTATGAAATACAGCACTAAAAAATGTTTTGATTAATAGTATTTACATGTTGCTAACACTTTTTTTTCATACAGGAAAAATGTTTAATAAAATATACTGTACTTACAGTTGTTGAAATGCTGTTCTCAGTTGGCACTAAGATGGTTGCTGCTGACTTCTTCTTCAGTGTTGTCCATCTCTGACTGGTTGTTTCACATGGCCTGAAAAATCTTGCATTACATTGGTAGAAAAAGCTGTCACTCAAATACAATCAGATCTGATTTGATAATGAATGCATTTTCCACTCCCAAGTGTTAAATTTGAGACACTTTCGAATGCACAAAAGTAATTTGTGACAGTGTCAAATGCACTAAAGTACTTTTTGCGACACTTTTGAATGCACGAAAGTAACTTTTGTGAAACTTTTGAACTTCGACATTACTTTTTACCATACTGTCGAATGCACGAAAGTAACATTTGCGACACTGTCGAATGCATGACACTACTATTTGCGACACTTTCATGCATTCAACAGTATTTTTTCAAAATTGTCTATTTTTACCACAATTTGATGCTTAATGGTAAAATAACCAATTTTTCAAAGCTAAACACTGCTCACTGCATTCCCACTCTCACAACTGCAGACACATAGTATTGTGACTTGGTAAAAACACCCACAAAAAGGTGGATATCTTCAGTGACAATGGCACCATGCAACTGACTTGTAGTAATGCATAGTTTGTAAGTTGTTAGTCAACATCGCAAACATTCATTTTATGTAGCATTCACACCAAATTTCCAACTAAGTCATTTGAGGACGTAAATGCAATGTTACCAAACTGCCATTGCAATACTGCAAAAAACATCAACTGACAAATGTGTGTTGTGAAGTTCATATGCACACTCACATAAACAGTCATAGTACAGACTATCATTACCAAATTTTGTACATATTCATTTTACACCTCTGCTCATGAACAGTGCGACTGTCGGTATCACAATGTGCTCTGAACAGTGGTTTCACACAACACCTGTAGCAGTGGTCACTGTAACTACATACAAAACAGCTCAGCAAACATGTGAAAAATGACAGCTGTGTAATTGCAAAATGGTTGTAGTAAAATGCTAACCTGAACAATCTCACATGAAAATATTCATAATGCACTGACTTCAGCTAAGTGTGCAAAGTTGACTTATTAATGTGTCAGTGATTGACAGAAAGATCATCAATAAAGTTATTGTTTTAAAGAACTGTGACAGCATAAGCTATATAAAAGTTTCTTACTAATTATTAATAACTGAACATGGAGATCATACAAAACAAAATGTAGATTCTATAGTGATAATGATTCACAAGACAATGTGACAGAAATGAAGTACAACTTTAGCAATGTAAATAACTTATGTGATTAAAAGATTGCAAACATTTTCTTTTTAAATTGATGTGATACTTAAATCAGATGTTTCAATGCACAATGTTAGAAGGCATGAACAGAGGCATATAGTAACATTTTCTTTTTCTCTGTCTTTCATACAGGTGCCTGATACTTCTGTAAGATTGCTGGCTGCCACTGTGAACTATCATATCAAAACATGCCAACTAAATACAGACATAGATGTATAGGGTAACGAGAAAGGTATCATAGTACTTCACTGTTGTATAAGGGCGATAAAGAAAACACAAATGTTACATCACAATATGAACAGAGACAGATCTCTACTGCAACAGTGAGCCCTACAACAACTTACTGCACATCAAAAGCACATACTTACTCAAGAGCAAATAAAAAATGCTTACCTCTACAACAGTTGTGCAGATCTGTCAGACGAAACACAACTATTGTGAGTGCAACCATCAACAAACCTCCCAAACAACGCCGTAGACTCACACCTGGTGATTTGCAAGTGAGAAAGCAAAAGTATTTCTGATTACTAGCAAGTAAAGCTAAGATCGACAGACTTATTGCTGCTGTTATGAGACATGTGTGCAAAAAGACAAAGAGTCATCTGTCTTTGATGAAGTTGCACCTCAAAGTACGCACTTTTGTTAACAAAGCAGTGTTTTTGCTGCAGTGCTTGTGGCGTAAGATGTCTCATATGCTTGAACAATTCAGGAAAGTTGTGTATGGCATCAAAAAAAGGCTACAACAGTATCCTTCTTTGACTGTCCACAATTTCTGTGATGTTTTCACAGGTCACCGGATGCACACACAGCACTCAGAGGCATATTTCTACGAGGAATCTTATTATTCTCAGACAAAGGAACACAAGTTCACCATTGATGAGTACGGCAAACTGGTAAATGTCCTCAGTATCTGTGATGACACTGCAATGGATATAGATGATGACTGTGATTCAACCACAGTCTACAATAAACAGCACTGTGTGTCATGGGCATGTGATGAGACCTGCAACCATAGGCAATTGTCATTTGAAAAAGTTGAACAGTTTGTCAACCTATTTGTGATAACAGATCACAAAGAAAGATATAAACTGTTTGACAAAATTGACCATTGTGAAATTCATTCACATACTGGACTAATAGGCCACTCACTGGCATGCCTCGATAGTGGTGTCTGTGATAGTATTTTTCACAACATGCCTATACTTGGAGTGCATCAAACAGGCATGCGAAACTTTGCATACAGAGTATATGAAGTACAATGAGTTGTAAATCACTATACTTGTTTAAATGACTTATTGCAGTCAGGTGACATGCAGGGTGCCATCACATTTCTCAAAAAACTGCAACATGTTACTTCTGTACCAGACACAACAATTTCTCAGTTAACCACTTCAGCTGAAACATCTGTTTCAGTGTTAGAAACTAACATACTGAGACAGTATGGCAAAGAAATAGCAAAATTTGTGCTGGCAAAGTCTCAGAAGTTTGAATCTGTATGTGCGTCATGTGAACATTTGTGCTGCACTAAACAAACAGTCACAGTGAGCCTCGAAACCTTGTCACCATACAATGACATGTCGTTCTGTCTTTCTGCATTTTTGCTGCTTAAATCTGACTTTCAGTTAGAAAACACCATTCTGCTATGCAAGCACTGTTTCTCAAAACTGAAGTCTAACATTTTGCCACCAAGGTCACTTCTGAACAACATGGAGACATATGTTACACCAAGTGAGACTTCAACATTGACTATGTTTGATCGCATTCTAATTCAGGCAATGAAACTATTCCAAACCATTCTACGTCTGAACACAAAGACACGGAATATTCCACAGAAAGAACTTGTTAGATCTCTAAAGGGTTCTGTGATGTATCTACCACTTCCTCTACAGGAAAATGTGGAAGCAATTTCAACAGAAAATAGTTTGGTGATTCTTGTAAATGGTGTTCCAATGAAGTCCATGGTCATCTAGCAAGATGTTGTCAATGTACAAAAGGTGAAGCATGCTCTTACTTATTTAAAGACTAACATTCCCTTTTACACAGAGCTTGACATAGATCAGATGGCTAGTCTCTCTGTCCAACATGATCTATTAGAAAAAACTAAACCAATCATTGAGAAGGTCAGTGAACAGACAAGTGACAATGTGTATGAACAGTACACAATTCACCCACTACATGGTAGAGATCCAGTAGGAGACAATATTGATCTCTGTCAAATGAAACAGGTGGAAGGTGAGCCTGACAACATTTTGGGAGGCAACACTAGAAGCACGCTGTTTCCCAGATCTATTCCCAAAAGGGTCAGGTGGACACCTAGATGAAAGAGAAGTGCATGTACAGGGTGCTGAGTACCGCACTAGCCATGTGCTCAGTAAAGATGGCAAATTCAGATGTAACATACAGTACCTGTTTCATCTCCTCTAGGAGAGTAAACTTAGCATTCTGTCTGCACCCATTGCACATACTATTCATCTCACAAGTCCACTAGATGGAATAACAGCTGCTCAATTTCTAGAGAAATTAAAGCAGAAAGATGAAAATGTGCAAGTGAATCTGTCTTCTATTCTTTCAAGTCTTCGAGGTACCAAAGAATATTGGTATCGCAGACACTCTGAAGTGATGACAATGCTGCGAGAGTATGGTGCAGCCACATGGTTTATCACACTTAGTTGTGCTGAATATGTCTGGGACAAGCTCATTGAACTGTTGAAGTGGGCAAATTCTGATGTCGACGGCATCTCATCAATGACTGTCAGAGCAATGTGTTCACTTGATCCTGTGTCTGTCACAAGACATTTTCACAAGCGGTTCCATGACATTCTGACTTTCATCTTGTCAAAGGACAATCCACCTCTTGGTATTGTGGAACATTACTTTTGGAGGACGGAATATCAAGCACGGGGTGTCTTTCATATCCATATGTTATTGTGGATCAAGGATGCACCACACATAGGTGAACATGAAGCAGCAGAAGTGCTAGCATTCATCAAGAAATATATCACTTGTCACATTCCAGACAAGTATGACAGTTCTACACTATGGAAGTTGGTTCAAAAGTTCCAGCGACATATTTGTGCAAAATACTGCCAGCAAGTAGGAGTAATAAAGAACAAATCTAATTGGTACACACGATGTCGCTTTGGATTTCCTAGACAAGCTTGTCAGGATGGTGCCATGAATGACCTTTTCTCAGCAATGCGACACCACTTGAAGGCAAAATCAACCAAGATGGTATACGAGTTACCCAGAGATGAGAAAGAGTACATAAATGACTACAATCCAGCTCTTTTCCTAATGTGGCAAGCAAACATAGATGTTCAGTTTGTGGCTGATAACTCATTGGCCCTGGTGCAGTACGTCACTTTGTACATAACCAAACATGAGCAGACTAGCTTGCAAGATCTTTGGGAAGATATTGCCATTTCAAGCAGAAGCCTAACATCTCAACTCTGGTCATTGGGCTTGAAGACTCTTTCACACAGAGAATGTGGAGCTTATGAAACCAGTGACCGTTTAATGGGTACACACCTGTACGGGAATTCTGATGCTGTCCGGTTTCTCAGTGTAACTAAAAAGAGAAACGCAAACATGTACTGATTCCTCATGCCATAATTGAGGAGCTCGGTGCCAATAGACCTTCTTCAAAACATATCTTGAAGAATAACCTGATAGACACATACTACCCCCGTAGACATGACGACATGGATGATATGTGTCTCTTTCAGGTGGCTAAGTGGTATGACTACAAGGCAAATGTATCACCTGACTCAACATGCCAGATTTACAAGGTGAATGGAGTGGATGGCTGTCTCATAAAGAGACACAAGCCATGGCTCATAGACCACTGTAAATTGCATCTAGGCACATCGGAGAGCAGAGAACACTACTGCTTTGCTCTCCTATTCCTATTTAGACCCTGGAGAAGTGAGTCTGAATTAAAAGGTGACTGCGATACATTCGAGGAAGAATTCAATCACAGTTATGAGACTTTCAAAACTGAATATTCAGAGACATACATACAGAGACTAGAGGTTGAGAAAGAACATCTTGAGAAGGCAGAGAAGTAGCTTCAGGAAGACACTCCTGTTAGTTCACAAGACAACACTGATCCAGAAGGACAAGCTGTTGTAGGTGAACCTCTCCCCTTAAATGCCCCAGAAGTGTTAATGTCAGAAATTGAGACAGCCATGGAACATAGAACACACTCCACTGTCAACCCAGCTGACTTGAGAGAAAGACTAAATCAGCAGCAGCATACAGTTCACTCTCAAGTAGTTGAAGCTGTCTGACATGGCCTACAACATGAAACAAAAGAATGTGACTGTCGTGACTATAAGCCACTACTGATCTTTGTTAGCGGTTCAGCTGGCACAGGAAAGAGTTTCTTTATTGAAGCCATCATTGCTGAAATACAAAGTCTGACAGGGTCTTCAATGTCTGTTGCTGTTACTGCTCCCACAGGACTAGCCGCATACAACATTGGTGGAGTTACATTACACCACCTCTTTATGTTGCCAGTGGAATATGGCAGAACTGGAGAGTATCGTAAACTGTCATTTGATGTTGCATCTCAGCTCCATTCCATGTTCACAAAGATGAAGTTACTCATCATTGATGAAATCAGCATGGTCTCCAATGTCATGGTTGCCTGAATTCATCTATGTCTAAAAGGAGATCTTAGATACTGACGATGGAGTTCCATTTGGTGGCAAAACTATTGTTGTGTTGAGAGACGTTTTACAGCTTGCACCAGTCAATGCAGAGCATGTATTTACAACTCTAACTGCCAAGAAAGCTAAGAATATTCTGTGCTGCATTGCAGGCTATAACATATGGGAATTATTTGCCTATGCTGAGTTGTCTGAGAACATGCGCCAAAGTGGTGATCAGGCTTGCAAATCACTTTTAGATGAAGCTCGTACAGGTTCTCTATCACCAGAACATGTTTGTATGTTAAACGATCGGAGAATCACAGTAGATACTGCATCCATAGAAACAGCATGTAATGTTTTCAGTGATGTATACTCCACAGGGACACACATAGTGTGTCTTATGCCATGACTAAAGAAATGCACTGAATTCAACAATCTAATGCTGCAGAGAGAAAACCAAGAAATTCTAAGTCTGTATGCTGCTGATACAGTTGATGGTGTCATTCTTAGTCGCAACCTAGTAGCAAAGATGTCTGAATGACTCAGTGAACTCAAGTCAGATGTTTCACACACACAGCTGGCCTAGAAGCTGTTCTCACACTTTGTAAGAATGCACGTATCATGCTAGGGTGTAATCTAGATGTAGAATGAGGCATGGTAAATGGTGCCATGGGAAACATCACTGACTTTGACTACAATGTCCAGAAGACATATATCGAGATGCTTGTAGTTCACTTTGACAACATGGAACAGCCTGTACACATAGAACAGATCTGCATAAAATTCCAGGTATTTAAGGATATCTATGTAAACAGGAAATAGTTTCCATTATGTATTGCATATGCTGTATCCATTCACAAATCTCAGGGTTTGAGTTTGGATTCAGCAATGGTGGACATAGGTACAGACATTTTCAAGGATGACATGAGCTACGTGGCACTTTCACGTGTCCGCAGCCTTTCTCGGTTGCACATTATAACTCTAGCACCTCAGAAAATACAAGCTGACAAGCGATGTATTCTTGAGTACAACAGGTTATGTATTTTACATCAGCCACAAATGTCTTTAATACCACTGTCTACATAGCTGGCTGCCTCACATCATTCAGTCAAATCTACAGGTGTCAACAAACAGCCACAAGCTTCCAGAAGTGATTCAACTCAAAAGAGTTCAACAAAGTCCACAACTTCAAATAAACATTCACAGCCAGCAATTCATCAGAAATCAGTTGGTGTAGCTGCTGTATCAGTCTTTGACAACAGCACTAGAGTGAACTGCTATGCTAACTCAGCTATGCAAATTTTTCTACACATGCCACACTTTGTGCAGGCAATATCTGCTTCACAAGACAATTCCCTATCAAATGCTTTGAAGCAGATTGTCAACATGACTTCTGACCGGTCTAACAATGTACAGTCACAAACACCACTACGACAGGTGTTAGGTACATATGACGGATGTAGTACATTTGCTGCTGACATACAGCAAGACACTAGTGAGTTTATGATGGCTATCATAAACAACCTGGATGAAGATGGCACCTCAATGCGGTAGTACTTCACAGTATCATATGTAACCAAATATGTATGTGTTTCATGTGGCCATTCACAGCGTGAAACCACAGAAGACATGCTGTGGATTACTCTTTTTGTCCCTCAAACCAAAAGTGTCAAATTTCGACAACTATTCACCAATGTTCAATGTGGTCACACCTATAAAAGGTGTGGAGGCAGATGCACTCAGTCCATACGTCTCAGGAGTTCATGTCAATATCTCTTGCTGATCTTGCATAGGTTTGACTCCAACGGGCTCAGAGTTGACACTCCTATCACAGATTACACAGCTGGTAGAATAGTCTTCAACCAATCAGTGTTTGACACTGACAGTATAATCTATCACCATGGCCATTCCATGCATTCTGGCCATTACACCTGCTTACTTAGGTACAGAACTGGATGGGTAGAGTGTGACGACTCTACAAGCAGTTTTAAACAGAGACTGCCATGACACTTAAAGAATGCATATCTTCTAATATTGAAGAATTATGATGACCTTCATATTTCAGAAGAATAGGACAAAACATGTTGCGTTTTTCAAATTACTAGTTTGTGACAGGAACAGTCATAGGTCAGTACAATTGTGACCAATCTACGACTCTCAATAAACCATGGCATTTCAACAAAATGCTATACTAGCAGACACATTTCATGCACTATGACATCTAAGTTCTTGTGTGGATCAGTGACAACATGAAAATTGTTGTAGTGGCTTCAATTGGCACCAACAGTATTCACAGTCACTAGAGAAACCATGCTTACATGTCTATCAAAGATTGTACATCTCAAAACAGAGGCCTTACTGTTCTCCTGTTCTGTACATATATTTTATTGTTAGTGTATGATACCCGTACATAACAAGAAGTTGCTACCAGTTTTTAACTGTTACTCTCTGCAGATAAAGAAAAGTTCTCAGTTATCATCATAAATAACTGAGCAACGCTTGTCCCATTCACCAAACAGTGCACTCTGTCACAAGTTGTCTATCACCACTTGTTTTTGTCTATTGACTCTTGACATGTAGACAACACTATCATTCATTCACCATGCAACAGTGTAGAACTATGCCACCTTTATTTGTAATACTGATACTGTACATATGTAAAAATAACAGCCTTTATTGATAATGTAAGAAGTTGAATGAAACAACTGTAAATACTGAACAATTGCATCATATTATTAACTGACTTTGCCATGACTTTGTAATTACTTGTAAATAGTATCTACATTCTTATTGCACCTTGCCATTGTTACTCCTTTCATAGTTCTACTAAAAGTATTAGTATAAGAGAAAAGTACAAATGAATGTTTAACATATAATACAGCACTATACTGATTATGTTAAATTAACCATATCTTTGATAAAAAAACAGCATACCATACACATTTTTTTAACTTACTAGATAAGAGTTAACATAGAAGCCAATGTAACAATTGGAAAAATGTTTTTTGTTCCTGTAAGAATATTCAATTTTTTATACTTGTCATATAAGTCATTATAACCTATGTTAACAATGTTGATAATTGTAAATCAGACACTGTTACTGATCACATCACACTTCATACCTGTTCCTGACAATATTTATGATCGCCTCTATTGAGGGGTCGGGTGGGAATTTTCCATATGCACCTAGTCAGTGACATATCATTAAATGGCAATAATCAAATGTCAATGAAATCAGATTTTTTTATATTCTATTACTTAAACACTTAGCATATGGTTTTTTGCCCACCCCAGGAACATCCACATTATCAGTCACACAATAACAACTAAACACTTCTGTATCATGTGTGTAATCACTGTTTAGAAGCTTCTGACATACCTTTATTAACACAGTACACAAGTAATGGCCGACACATAATTAGGACATGCAACTACTTAAAAAAACTTAATATTCTTTACCAAAGTCTCTTCAAGTTTAGTAGCAAATATATAATGAAGAGCCACAGGTTCAGCTTGAGTATTACAAGTTCAGGAGCAAAGTCAGAAAGCACTTCTTAACACAAAGAGTAGTGAACATTTAAACATCACTGTAAACACAGATCTCTTACTTAAAGATAGTGACCACCTAGTAAAGAACCAGGTACATGCATAGAAGGCAGATAACAACCCCACCAGCAAAAGATGGGAGAACACTGCAGGGATAGCAAACACCTAACCTCAAGATGTGTACCATGTTAAACAATCACAATAAATAGAACAAATTACCTTCTTATGCTACCTTTTTTCTATACTTTATTATAATATCACATACTTGCTCCAATTCATATAATCCAGTCACTATAAATGTGACACATTTACATATATTCCAAGCAATGATTACACACACATACAAGGATTGTATTGTGAGACTGATTTTGTAAAAAGAAAAGACAGTCTTAATTGGGCCTTTTTTTCAGTTGAACCAATTGGCAATAAATCTTTTAAAATCATATCCACCTGTGTCGAGTGTTTACTTAAAATAGCATAACGACATTAGAACAAAAGTGTTGTCTTTATTAAGCATGCAAATCAACTGCAACAAATACTGCCACAACTATATCTTCATGAATTTCTTTGGTTGCTATGCTGTCCACTTAGTATCACAGCATAGGCAACGATGTGGCACGTAGCACATGTCACACTTTCCATAATTCCTAAGAGTGTGAAAAAGTCAGCACTGTACTTACTTTTCCTGTGCCTATGCAGTCATCATGTAGTAATTACTGTACCAAGGTGCCATACATCAGCACCCAACAGTACGCAGCTGTGGCTATACACTTAGGATGCAGCCACTGCTATGTCTACTTCAATTCCTTGTCTAAGCTTCTGCAACTCCCAACTGTGGTAACTTAACTATACCTACAATTACAGAGGTGTCCCATAGATCTCCAGTCCTGTATGATTCCTATAGATAACCACTCATAATGCAGTACAAATATCGGGAGGCACAGCAGCTCTAGCTGCCTAAATCCATGCAAATCCTAACAAAGATAACTACAGTGTCCCTGTAGTCAGTCATGTGTGGCATTGACGTACAAATAGTCACCTGTGTTCTGTATGTGCACTGACATGTACCTACCCTGACTTGTCATCTGTATTTCCAATTACAATGTACTACCTACTGTCACATTTGTACACACATTGCCTGCCAAATCCATTCAAATGGTAACTGTGATAACTGGACTATTCCTGTAATCAGACAGCTGTACAACTGATGTACATTCTCTATCATTTCCTGTGGCTGTTAACTTAGGATGCAGCAAGTGCTATGAAAAAGCAGTCCCCCCATCACACTGTTTACCTCCATGTTTTTTCCTATTCTGTATTGTCAACTCAGTATACAATATGTGGACTAGGTGTTCATACATTGACTTACAGATCTCCTGTAATTCCTAACTAAGTTAACTACCATGTATCACACTTATATCTACTGTCAGTCTACAGTCAGACTGCAATACCTGGTGTAGAAAGCTGTGTGACATTCTACCTAAGCACATGCAGTTGTGAATTTACAGTCAGTATCAGTAACTGGTATGCATGTGTAAATTGTCTGTGTAAAGCCATAGAAACCCTAACTGTGCTAAGTTGTCAATATCAACAATTACAGACCTGTACCATTGATGTTGCTTGCCTCATGCTTGCTGTGCATTGATACTCATGATGCAGTTCAAACTTTTGGGGAGGGGGTATTATCTGTGTCAGCCAACACAAACACTAAGTGCCCTAACTTGAGTGTCCCTGAAATCACTGATGTCTACCATTGATGTCCATACCCTCAGCTCTTTTTGTGGGTCTCTACTAAGGATCCAGTACCTGGTGTTGCAGTTTGAAGAGACATTACCTGACTCAAGCCATTCAAGTGACAACAATGCTAACTACACTTTATCTGTAATTAGGAAGTTGCTAAACTGATCTGCATCACCCTTCTTTGCCTCTGTCTCTTCACTTAACATACAGCAAGTCTATAACTGTTCCTGTTACCATGGCTCTCCCCCCCCGCTTCCATGTGTGTCTGTCTCTCTCTGTGCAACTGTTGATCAGGAGGAATATGTGCCACATGATGTCTTCACACATACTAAAACAGTGGCACCAAACAGAAATGTAAATGTACATGGTAGCACAAATCAAAACAGAAAGATAAACAATTCTGAAAATACTGAATCAAATAGAGTGACATTAGTGTGGGTCCCTTTGGGCACCACGCTCCTCCACCATAAAACACTAACATCAACAGTAGTGAAATATACTAAATGTGAAACAGCAGCGGGAGCACAGGGCCCTACCAAGCACGCACTCCAACACACAAAAACAAAAATACACAGTACTGTAAAATACAAAATGTACTAGTGATAGGAGTGCGGGACCCTTCCAGCCCCGCGCTTCCACCATGTAATGCGGCAGGCTGGGTTGGAGGAGTTCAAAGGGGGGTTGAACCCTAACATTGAATTCCCTTGCTTTTGTCACTGTGGCAGAACCCTAACTGATGCAGTAAACAGAGTTATTTGCCTCTAATTTCTCTTGTTTTTGAGAATAATAATGAGAAATAGTGAATGTAATGCAGCAACAGGAGCATGTGGCCTGTTGGGCACCGAATTCCCACCACGTCATACAGCGGTGGAAGTGCAAGGCCCTGTAGGCCCCATGCTCCCATCACATAATTACCCATGTTTTTGAAAATAATAATGAGAAATAGTGCACATAATGTGGCAGCGGGAGCATGGGCCCTTTGGGCACTGCACTTCCACCACGTAATGCAACAGGGTGGGCTGGAGGGGTGCAAATAGGGTACATCAACCCTAACATTGAATTTCCTCACTTTTGTCACTGTGGTACAACCTTAACTGATGCAGTAAACAGAGTTATTTGTCTCTAATGTCCCTTGTATTTGAGAATAATAATCAGAAATAGTGAATGTAATGCAGTGGCAAAGGGCACCGCGCTCCCACCACATTATACAGCGGCGGAAGGACAGGGCCCTGCGGGCCCCACACTCCCACCACGTTATTACCCTTGTTTTTGAGAATAATAATGAGAAATAGTGAACATAATGCAGCGGCGGGAGTACAGAGCCCTTAATTTCCCTTGTTTTTGAGAATAATAATAAGCAATAGTGAATGTAATGCAGCAGGACCATGGGGCCTTTCGGGCACTGCATTCCCACCATGTTATACCCTTGTTTTTGAGAATAATAATGAAAAATAGTGCACATAATGTGGAGGCGGGAGCGCGGAGCCCTTCGGGCACCGCACTCCCACCACGTAATGCAGCAGGGTGGGCTGGAGGGGTGCAAAGGGGGGCTTCAACCCTAACATTAAATTTCCTCACTTTTGTTGCTGTGGTGCAACCCTAACTGATGCAGTAAATGGAGTTATTTGCCTCTAATTTCCCTTGTTTTTGAGAATAATAATAAGAAATAGTGAATGTAATGCAGCGGCAGGAGCACAGAGCCCTTTGGGCCCCCCGTTCCCACCACATAATGCAGCAGCAGGAGCATGGAGCCCTTCGAGCACTGCGCTCCCACCACATTTTACAGCGGCGGAAGTGTGGGGCTCTGCGGGCCCCATGCTCCCATCACGTAATTACCCTTGTTTTTGAGAATAATGAGAAATAGTGAATGTAATGAGGCAGCAGGAGCGCAGGGCCCTTTGGACCCCATGCTTCTGCCATGATGTCTGGCGTGAGCGAGGCATCAGATGCCCCGCACTCCACCACATGATGTCTTGTCACATAGTAACATTGAGCCCGCAAATGCAAATCGTTATGCGCATGCTGACGCAAAGCAAAACAGAAAGAGAAACAGTACTGTAGACAGAAATGTTAAAAACAACGCAAATGCAACCACAAATGAAAACGCAAAGGATAACACACATAGTGGCGTAAACGTGAACAGTAAGTGAAACGAGTACGGAACCACAAGCAGAAACGGTAATGGTAACAGCAATGTAAGCACACTGGCTAGTTTTCCCCAAAAGCTGTATAGAGAAAGACAGTGAGTACAAAGAATGTATACAATATAATGACTCTTGGAACAGAAAAATGAGTACTTGAAATAGTAAATTGCTTACATCTCAGGAACCGTACAACATAGAAAAAAAATTTAAAAGTTATATGAATTATCCCTTCCCTGGCTAGTTTTGAGCTTAGCCCATTAGGGGGCTAAGCATTTTTTTGACAAAAAGTCCGTATCTCGCACCATTTCCGAGATATGGGCCCTGAAAGGCACGCCAAACGCCATAATGTTATCCTAAGGGAAAAAAACAGAAGTTTGGAGTGCCATTACTTTGCCTCCCTGTAACATTTTTTCACCAAACTACTGAAAGGCACATCTTTTGGATGTTGGCTATCTTCTCTGCAAATGTCAGCCCAAAAGACCAAGCCATTATTTTGCAGCAGGGTGCCAAAGGATCGCTGCAATGCGTCATATGCAGTAATGTTATCCTATAGGAAAAAGCGTCAACTTTGGAGTACCATAACTTTTCCACCATGTAATATTTTTTCAACAAAATACTGAAAGGCACATCTGTGAGATGCTGTCTGCATTCTCTCCAAATTTCAGCCCCAAACTCCAAACCGTTCTTTAGCAGCAGGGTGCCAAAGAATTGCTGTCATTTTCCCACAGCCTAGAAAAGTACTGTCGCAATTTGCGAAAGCTTTCACAAAAATTTGTGACACTTTTGTCAGTGCGACAACACTTTGCGAAAGTACTTTTTCCAGAAATTTGAAAAACATATTTCTGGGATGTTTTACACCAAAATAAAGACATGGCTAGCATCCTCAGGGTCCGACTAGGTGAATACAAAAATAATTAGGTTGCTAGACGGTCCCAAATTTAAATGCCAAGCATTTTTCTGATTGCTAACTGAAAACAAGATGGCGGATTTGCAAAAGTAAAAGGGCCATTTGAGAAAGTAAAAACTGCATTTGCAACACTTTCAAACTTTTTAACTTTTCCCATTGACTTACAATGGGAACTTGTTTTTTGAATAACTTTTGAACCATCTAATATTTTTTCACAAAATCTTTGAAAGGCACATTGGGGACCCCGGCCACACGTTCTCTGAAGATTTTGGACCAGTCGCACAAACCGTGTGACCTGTAGGCGCCACCATAGAATTCTAGAAAAAGCGTAAACGCATGCGCAGATCACGCTTAATAACTACGCAGCCGTATATCTGACCGATACGAAACTTGGCAGATCCCAAGGTGTATGGGTTTTGATCCTGTATGCTAAATTTCAGGTAAATCTATCAAACAGTTGCAAAGTTATTAAGGTGCAAAATTGTAGGTTTAACATGTAAATGGCTCCTCAACCCTAACTATGGTAGCACTACCGTGCTACTATAATATATATATATATATATATATATATATATATATATATATATATTTTTTAGAGGCAAAAACTCAGTTTAATGCATCAGTTAGGGTTGTTCCACAGTGACAAAAGTGAGGAAATTGATTGTTAGGGTTGAAACCCCTTGGACCCCAGCCCCAACCGGCATTGGGTGCGCATTGGGGTCATCTGCCCAACTCTCACCCCATCACATGTGTAAAGCAGCAGAAGTATAGGAGAATGGGTGAGAGTTAGGACAGAACACCCCAATGCGCACCCCAATGCCGGTTGAAAGGGTGGGCTGGGAGGTCCAAGGTGGGTTTTCAACCCTAACACCGAATTTCCTCACTTTTGTCGCTGTGGAACAACCCTAACTGATGCATTATATGGATTTTTTCCTCTAATTTCCCTTCTTTTTGAGAATGATAATGAGAAATAGTGAATGTAATGCAGTGGCAGGAAGGGCCCCGCTCTCCCACCACGTGATGTCTTGTGACATAGTAACAGGAACAGCAACTCAAATAGAAGCACTAACAGTGCCGCATATGGTAATGCAAGCGCGAATGAGAACAGAAAGGGTAACGCACATGGTGGCATAGACGGGAATGGTCCATCTCATAGGTTCATAGACGTGTACGAACAATGAAGGCATATGTAAGGCTGCCCATTGTATGCTCGCCACCCATATGTCCTATGGGTGGAAATCAAATTATTTGTTTCCCATATGTTTATCCAATCTTTGCTTAAAGGTATTTAAATTATCACTATTAACGACACTTACAGGTAAGTTATTCCACAAACCCACAACTCTGTGTGAAAAATAGACTCCTTCTAGTGGATATACATTTTTCTCCAATGAATTTATAACCATGGCTCCTAGTTGATTTGATGTTGGAGGCAGTAGTAAGTCCAATTGTGGTTCTTAAATAATCATTTTTTAAGGTTTGATATACCAATATTAAGTCACCCCTTATTTGTCTGTGTTTTACAGAAAATAGGTTACGTTTTTTTAATCTATCTTCGTAACTATTACTATGTAAAGATGATGCTTTTTTAGTGAATTTATGCTGAACACCCTCAGCGAGTTTTAAACCCCTTATAGAAGTTAGTGCACAAAATTGAGAGCAGTATTCCAAGTGGGGATGTACCAGACTGCTGTAGAGTGGCATAATAACCTTGGAGTCTCTACTTTTGATATTTCTTAAAATAGAGCCAATTATTTTATTGCATTTTTTAACTTTAATTATATTATTTTTTTCGAAAGTTAAATTATCTGAGATTATGACACCCAAATCCTTTTCTTCCAAAATACTTTTTAGATAAACATTGTTTAAGGAATAATTGAAGAGGATGTTATTTTTGCCCAAATGTAAGACTTTACATTTGTCAACATTAAAAAACATACCACAAGCCTTTGCCCAGTTTGATAGGTTGTTTAAATGATTTTGTATGGAGCATTTATTATGAAAGGTGCTTACTAAACTACCAATTTTACAGTCATCAGCATATTTTGCAACCCATATCTTATCAGTAGTAGGCAGTGTAGAGACCATAATATTAAACAGTTTTGGACCCAGGATGGAGCCCTGGGGAACACCACTAGTCACCACATCCGTCGCAGACAGGTGACCCTTGACTGATACCTGTTGAGTTCTGTTTTCCAACCATGACTGTATCCAGTTTATAATATTAGCTTGCAACTTAATTTTGACAAATTCTTGTAGTAAGACTTTATGTGATACGTTATCAAAAGCTTTGGAAAATCCAAAATATTACATCTACCGAATACCCAAGTCCAAGGCAGCGCTACTGGTTCAAAAACTGTAGTAGGTTGGTCAAAACTGATCTTTCAGTCACAAAACCGTGTTGAAAGATATCTACTATTTTATTTCTTTCTAAATGATCTATAATATGGGCTTTAAGCAATCTTTCCATAATTTTGCCTATGATGGAAGTCAGGCTTTTGGGCCGATAATTATTAGGGTCATGTCTGGATCCACCCTTATATATGGGTGTAACTATAGCCTCCTCAAGCCTGAACAACTTTACCTTCTCTGATTGATGAATTAAATAACACGCTAGAGGACCAGAAATTGAATGACTAATTTTTTGTAAAATCTGGGTGGAATACCATCAGGACCAGGAGAGCTGTTTGATTTTAAAGATTTAATTTGTTTTCAACCTCCATTTTTGTAAAACAGGAAAACTAGAATTATTTACTAGAAGAGGCGTATTTGCAGCTTCCTTAGTTTCAAAAACTTTTAGAAATGTCTCATTTAAAATTGTAGCAGTAGTTGTTTCATCTAAAATAGGTATATCATTGATGTTAAAGGGTCCAATTGTATGATTTCTTTCTTTCATGGAACCAATATAATTATAAAATTGTTTTTTGTTGTCTTTAACTTTAGTAACTAAGTTGAATTCAATTTTAGATTTAGATGATTTAATTATGTGTTTTAATTGTTTGGCTGCAATTTTGTATTTTTCCAGGAGACCGTTGGAATTAACTTTTTTATATTTTCTATATAGTTTAACTTTTTTTTGTAATTGTTTCTTAATTTTTGAGGACCACCAAAGAGGGACACGTTTATTGTTGCAGTACTTCATTCTATAAGGAACCCAATTTGAGAGACAAATATTGATTTTGTTATTAATTAAATCCCAAATTTGTAATAAATTTAGGTTATTTAGTTCCATCTCCCAATTCCATTTAGATAAAAATCATTTATTTTGTATAGTTTGCTTTATTAAAGTTTTGATTTTAGTAATTCCATTTGTGCTTGGAAAGTCTGCTATGTATTCATAATTGACCATGCAATGATCACTATCACCAGAGGAGGAAGTATTTTGATGTTATCAATTTCTCATTAACATTGGTGAGTACAATGTCAAGGATATTGTTACCACGGTAGGTTTATTAACTATTTGTTCTAGGTTAGATTCCAAGAAAAGTATTCATAAACATCTTTTCAGTATTTGAAGCTGATGTATAATTGTCCCAGTTAACAGTTGGAAGATTGAAATCACCCATCAGTATATAGGGAGTATCAATGTGTACCTCAGATATTTCTTCTATTAAACTTTGATTTTCATCATTAGTTAAACTCGGAGATCTACATATTAGCCCGATTACTAGTGGACTATGGGGGAGAAATATTTTGACCCATAAGCTCTCATTATTACTTGTTTTAGTTTTAATTGTGTTTGCTTTCAAGTGTTCATCAATGTATATACAACACCTCCTCCCTTTTTATTTTCATTTCGGTTTTGTAAAACTTATTATATCCCTTTATGTCAGTGTTCCAGTCTTCATCCTTATACCAAGTTTCAGTAACTCCACAAATTGATATTTTTTGTGCTTTGAAGGATGTAAGTAAGTTCTTCTTTTTTGTTGCATAGACTTCTGGCATTAGTTAATATAATATTTATATTTGATTTAGAAATGACACCAGTAGTGTTCATTTGGGGGAATTCATGGTTGATTATGGATGCAGGGTTTGAAGAATAGTTGAAAAATTGAGGTTCAAGAGTTGTATCTAGAACATACAACTCCCCCCTTGCTGGAAGTTTAAACAATTATTGATAGAATGCACTATGCTTTCGCCCAATAGCCTACTACCCCTCCTGCTGGGATGGAGTCTGTCACAACAATAGAGGTTTGATTTACCATAAAAGTCCTCCCAGTGAGTTGTACATTGAGGGCCAGATATTCAAAAGGGTTGCACCATGCACAATAGGGTTGCACCTGTGCAAGTCCGAACTTGCTCCATTCTGCAATATTCAGCAGGAGGCAGTTGCACCACTGAAAACAGGCTGAGCAACAGTGCAATGCAAATGAATGCATGCTGAACTGGAGGGGGAGGAACCATGCATAAACTGCACAGCCCGATATTTAGCCTGGCTGTGCAGAGTTGTGCAGGCACAACCCCCAACCTGCACCTGCACAACTTTGAGCCAAAAAAAGGCTCAAGTCGAGGGCCAGCCACAGGTGAGCTGCTGCATTGCATGGCACAACACAGCATCTGCCACCTGTGTCTGGCCCCCAACCTACTCGTGTTCCGCCGTTTCGATATGGGCAAACAGTGTGTCTCTTCATCATCACCTTCACCGGCCTGATCGCTGCTACGTTTACCCCTTCACCAGTTCGCCCGCAGCACGTCTCCCTGTACATTTCGGTGGTCCAGTGATCGAATTCCGGACGCTGGATGGTGGAGTACATTGATCCCTGAGAAATTAGTGATTACAAATCCTGATTTCAGGATGGTATAATAAACACTGACATGCCTCGGTGCGCCCACTGTCATTCCACGGTTCGTTTCACGCCGGTAGCCGCGGGCGTGTATCCCACCTGCCTGCCGCCCCGCCACCCACTGACTGACTGCCTGGTAGGGCTGCACATCCACTGGTGCAGAGCAAGAGCCAATGGGTGTGCAGCCCATACTATAGAAGACAGTCCAGTTTTGTGAATGAATGCATTCATTCACAAAACTGGACTGTCTTGTACGGTATGGGCTGCATGCCCATTGGCTCTTGCTCACACCATGGGCATGCAGCCCTACCAGGTAGTCAGTTGGCGGGTGGCGCGCTGGTGGGGGGATGCTGCCGCCCGCCAGCCGCCGGGGAGCATGGGTGAGGTCAGGGTGGGTGGGTGGGGGGACACTAGCACCAGGGATGTGTTCAGGGGTGTTTTATTTATACCATCCCGCTATCGGATTTACGGTTCACTGGACCACCAGGGAAGTGTTCGGGGGTGTTTTATTTATACCATCCCACGATCAGGATTTACAGTCAACTGGACCACCAGGATGTGTTGGGGAGACACATTGCTGCCCGCGATCGGGCTGGTGGGGATTAAACTATGCCCGTGATTGGGCCAGTGGGGGTGGTGAGGGATTTATACCGTTTGCCCACAATCGGTTGCAGGGGGGGGCGCTGGTCCCGATGGCTGCTGCCTGGCAGGGCCAGGTGCAAGTCCTCGGGGATCGGCGCGCCTGCATGCTAATGGCATGCAAATAGCCAATCAGATGCAATGGACCCCTGTGCCTGCATGAATTATGGCCCCATTTGCATGTCACCTTTTGAATATCGGATTTTAAGCGATGGCACAATGGTACTTGCGCCACCGTAAGTTGAATGCTCCACTCTGACAACTTGCGGTGGCGCAAATTCCACTGTGCCATGCACAGTGGCTGTGGCTGGGGGGTGATATTCAAAGGAGTTGCTCAAGGGCGCAACTCCTTTGAATATCACTCTGGACACACCCCTGTGCAACTATTTTGTGCAGCGCAAGGGCTTGCTCCACAGAATAGCGCAGTTTGAATATCTGGCCCTGTATATCTTGTTTAAGACACCAACATCTCAACCAATTATTTATTTCTCTCATTTTACATTGTTGGGAAAGATTTGCTCTTGGAATAGGCAAGATTTCAGATAGGACTACCTCACATCCTAAATCCAATAATTTGTTAATGCAACATAATCTTCTTTTAGTTTTTGAGAAGAATCCTTTAGAACATTGTTGGCTCCTATGTGAACTATTACCAAAGGTTTAAAACCTGAGTTTTGTAAGATGTTGCTGGACATCTCTGTGATGTCAGTAATGCCAGCACCCCTGAAGGTTGAAAGAGTTCTATTTGTGTTGTCAGGGTTGCAAATGATTCTACCAATATGTTTGATGATAGAGTCTCCTAGAACTATAACCTGTCTTTTTTTGCAAACATCATCTTGATTTAGGTCCAAGTTGTCACAATTTTCTAGTGAAATCAAGGGATTTACACCAACTTGGTCATGTTTTTTGGCCTCTCTGGTGTCAGTAACATTTTGTAGATTGCTGGGAAAAAGAGGTGGAGAATTAAACTTTGCATTTGAAAGATTCATATTTGTTATAGTAAATATTGGGTTTTCTATATTTTCAAAATTTTCAGAAATAGGGACACTTATTGTTTCTGGATCATGGCCTGTATCCGAGATATATGTTAAGGGATCAAAGGAATTGAAAGTAGAAACTGTAAATTGATCTGCTCTTCTGCCCTTTTTTGGATTCTTTTGAATTTGTAAAGTGTACCAATCTTCATCTGCATTATCAGATGGATCTTCTTCCCTTGTTCTTTTAACACTAACTTTTTTCTTTTCCTTTTGTGCAGGGGGTATTTCAATAGGTTCTTGACAAGTGGTGATAATTTCGTTTGCCTTCTGGCATTTTGATAATGCTCCAAGTTTTTTCCTGACGTTAGTTTTTGCCCACCACATGTACTTTGGTGGGTTGGGAAATATCACTAATTTGATTTTAAATCTACTAGACATTTCCTGTTGACTGGTCTCTAAAAAGCTTAACCTATTGTTAAACAATTCCAATTCGGCAGTTAAATCATGGTTAACTTTACATTTAACACAGGTAAAGGGCAAGGTGAAGTTGTTTATCTCAGATATTAAGTACATATTACAGGATTGACATCTGCAACCAAAGCACTCTTTGTTTATTTGGATAATATCTTCCATATTTTTACTTAGTAAGTTTAACTTCAAGATGATATATTACAGTTTATGAAGGTATTTGACTTCTCAAGCTGTCTGTTGAGCAAAATACAGTAAAGCTTAAAACAAGCTACAATAGAGTATATGAATAGTATTGATTGTCTGGAAAACACAGTCACCTTCCACCTTCTTCCGCCTATGGATGCTGACAGACACCGCTGGCCACTGCCTGCATCGTTAGCAACTGTTGCTAGTGGAACACTCGCTCTGCCCTGCGTAACGTCTCCGTCACTGCCAACACTCTCGCTCTGCGCTAGCTCTGTGACTGCTTCACACGGCAGCTTTTTTACATGATTTTAAATTGAAATAACCTGAAATGCAGAGTTTGTTTGCTTTTCTGCTACAGAGTGTGACTTACTTTCACTGTTTGGCTGCACATTAGGTATCACTTTTGACCACGCTCGGTCACGCTACACGTCAGTGATAAAAGTGAAAGTCCTGTCTGCCACTCGCTTCAGCTCGCTCCTTCTTTTAGACAATTCTCAATAAAAATAAGGTAAAATGCAGTAACTTTCCTTTTTCACACCGAGGGACTTGCTTTCAGTGTCTGGGTGGTTATTAGGTACCATTATTGACCACGCTCGGTCACGCTACATGTCACTAATAAAAGTGAAAGTGGTCCCCACTCGCTTTTCTCCCTGTAAAGAGGATGACTTTATTGTAAGAATAGTAACTGAAAAGAAAGAGGAATACAAACCTCTTTTTTTTTCTAGTCAGTGTTAGTTTGAACTTTGGCATGTGGGTGCCTATCTGTGGTAGATGTGGAATGATGTGACTACTGGTGAGAAGGTTTTGGAGGATAAAAATTAGTTCAGGTGTGCGGTTGTTGGGAAATAATGCACGGTCATGTGATGCATTCTGTCCAATCATGTTAGTGGAATTTCTATGATTTTACCACCTCATTTTATAAATATATATATATCTATACATATACATATATATATATATATATATATATGTTATATGTGATAGATAATCCACTACAGAGTGTACAGTCGTGTTTTGATATACATCCACCTTGGTGTGCATTCAACCACCCAAGGCCTGCGAATATCAGAACACTAGCACACACCTTATAGTGGATTATCTGTCTTATAAAAATTACCAGAAATGTTTTAGGGGGAAGGCGTTCCTGTCTGGAACAAATTAGAGTTTCATTTAGGTAATCTGGTTGATCCTGTCATAATTTTGACAAGTTAAAAGTGATAAAAAAGAGATTACAAGTGATAAAAAAAGAGTTGATCTCTTTCTTTTTCGAGTCACAGTGTAGTGCAACCGAGTGGCATTCCTTGCAGTAAAAAAAAGCTGGAAGAAGTTCATTATCATTAAGATTTTTGCATGAAAAGACATTATCTATGTAGTTTCAAAGTCAATTTAGTTTGTTTTCTCTAAAAAAAAGTAGTCGACTGTACAGTTAGGACAGTGAGTTGGCTGCTTTGCAAGCATAGAGGCAGGTACGAGTGAGGGTTGCTATTGCAACACTCACATTTGTGTCTACACTTCTGAAGTGACTGACTCACTCTCTCTCCTTGCTGTACAGTTGGCAGCTTTTTTAAGAGAAAATTAACTAAAGTGATTTTGAAATTACACAAATCTACATCTTTTTAAGCAAAAGACTTTGTGATTATAAACTTCTTCCAGATTGTTTTTATTGCAAGTAACACCTCTCAGTCATGCCACACTGTGGCTTGAAAGTGAGAGTGATCACACTGGAGACAGTGTTAAAATGTTAGGATCAACCAGGTATGTTTTTTATTACTTTTATTGTACTAGAATCATGACAGGATCAGTGAGATAACCATTGTTTAATGAACAACATGAGCAGTTTGGAACAGCTACATATATTTACTGGCTTATGTATGTTAATGTTAGGCTATGCATGGCAGTCTGTGTATGCCAAGTGTGGAGTGAATCCTTATCTAGTCTGCTAGTGAGAAGGTTCTGAGGGGTGGAAAGAAGTGCAGGTGTACGGTCATATTGGGAGGCATGTGATTGTTGTGGGATAATGCATGGTCATGTGGCATGTTTTATCCAATCAGGGAACCCAACTTTCACTGATTATTCCTACACATTTTATAAATGTATATATATATATATAATAGTGGTACGGTCATGTCACTATAGTTAGGGTTGAGTGACCAGTTACATACTAAAATCAAAAGTTTGGGCGTTAATAACTTTGGACCCATTCAATGGAGTTGCCTGAAATTTGGTACATGTATTGGGGCATACTAGCTCTCTTAATCTGCCAACTTGTGTTTTTGTTGGAGTGCTGGTCTTCGTGTATGAAAGCACAGAAAAATGCAACATTTTCCATTTTTGGAGGCACCTTTTGGCATGTTTAATGTGGTCCTGCACGGCCATTGTGTGGCATGCCGCTCTGTGAGATGGCTTGTTTGAAAGAGCTTTGGTGACCAAACATGCTGCTTTTTGTTTGGTGAAACAAATATTAAGGCTTCAAAAGTTATGGCACTTTTAAGTTCCAATTAAAAGTCAACAGGAAAATTTATACGTCTATCTTGCTATCAAAGAATTGGGGTTCTGGCCATCTCATCCCACCTGGCAGTCAAATAATTTGCAGCCTTGTGGTTCAAGAATCTTTGATCCCGAGGAATTTCAAAAATTCTTTGACCATGAGGTCCACCATCTTGTTTTCAGTTTTCTGATTGCACAAACACAAATATCTCGGCTCAGGGGTCACTTCTGAAGGAAAACGTCGATGGGTTTTACTTGGGGGACCCCAATCTATCGACCCATGGCTTTGGTTCCACCCAAATCAGTCCAAAAATAGAGTTTCTAGCTTTTAAATTATTTGTTCACAGCTTGCTAATGATCTTTGATCGCAAGCCGACAAATTCTTTGATCGCGAGAATCTTTGATTGTGATCGTGCATCGCGAGCGAGGTAGATGGCCAATTTAAAAGCAATTTTCGCAGTCCAGGGTGCTTTAGACTGTCAAATAAAGCTGTTTTTGTTCAGGGGCTTGATGTAGCTTATTTTGCATGGCAAAATAATGTTATAATGATCCTGTGAGTCTAGTGCCCCGATAAAATATTTACATCCCTGGTAGTCTAGTGGCCCCAATAAAATATATATGAATGGTAATGCCTCTTGTAGTTAGTGGTTCAACCCCTGTTTTTTAGATCCGTGGTAGTCTAGTGGTTTCAGCACTGTATTGTTGTTATTAAATGTTATTATACCTTAATCTTTATATCCCTGGTAGTCAGTGGTACCTCTCCCAGCATAATGAAAAGAAATAGTGAGTTAATAATATACCTGGTAGTCTAGTGGAACCACCCCCACCCATCCATCACAAGCCCACTCAGCATCCCCTACCTTTCACCAGCCAGCGACTGGTACAACCTCCTTTCACCTCCACAGCCAGCTGCCAACTGTCTGCATTATGAGCAGTAATGCAAAGAAGCACTCAGAAATATTTTCAGAGTACCTCTTTGCATTACCTCTCATAATGCAGACAGTCAGTGGTTGGCTGTGGAGGTGAGAGGAGGGCTGTGTCAGTCACCAGCTGGCGAAGGGTAGGGGGTGCTGGCTGGACTTGGATGGATGGGTGAGGGGCCACTAGACTACCAGGTATATTATTATAACTCACAATTTCTTTCATTATGCTGGGGGGGCTGCTAGACTACCAGGGATATAAAGATTGAGGTACAATAAAATGTAATAGCAACAATTCAGCTTGGGGGGGCCACTAGACTACCAGGGATCTAAAAAGAACAAGGGGTGGGGGCCACTAGACTACCAGGGCATTACTTAATTCATATATATTTTATTGGGGGCCACTAGACTACCAGAGATATAAATATTTTATTAGGGAGGGGGGCACTAGACTACCAGGGATCATTATAATATTATTTTGGCCATGCAGATGGGGCACAATGAAGCCCCCTGAACAAAACCAGCTTTATTTGACAGTCTAGGGCACCCCTGGGCTGAGAAAATTGCTTTTTAAATCTGGCCATCTCGTCCATCACTCTTATTCATGAGTGAACAATTTCTTTGATCGCGAGGATGCAAAAACTTTGACCGCGAGATTCTTTGATTGTATCCATGCATAGCGAGCAAGGGATGAGATGGCCAAATGAAAAAAGCAATTTTCTCAGCCCAGGGGTGTCGTAGGAAGTCAAACAAGGGTGGGTTTTACTCAGGGGACTTCGTTCTGATGAACCATGGTGGTGATTTACCGTGATTATGTATATTTTTTAAATTACAATAGTTTTAATTCTTTGATCGTGACCCTGCAAATTCTTTGATCACGAGCCTGCAAATTCTATGATCGCGAGATTCTTTGATCGTGAACGTGCATCGCGAGTAAGGGATGAGATGGCCCAATTACAAAAACAATTATCTCAGCCTAGGGGTGTTGTAGGAAGTCAAATGAGGGTGGGTTTTACTCAGGGGGGCTTCGTTCTGTCAAACCATGGTGGTGGTTTACCACAATTCCTTCAATCTTTCGATTTATAAGGTTTTTAAATCTTTGTTTGTGAGCCTGCAAATTCTGTGATCATGAGATTCTCAAATCGTTATCTTTGACAATCTGGGGCAAGATGGCCAGATTTTTTATAATGGAATAGATAGGGAAATTTTAGTAAACTTTGATATTGAATATCTTGGGAACAGTTTGCTGTTTTGACTTGAACTTTGGAGGAAAGAAAGGCAATATCCCACAGATGTGTCTTTTGGTGGTTTGGTCAAGAAATAGTACAGGGCAGCAAAGTTATGGCACTATGAATTTTGCATTCTTTCCCAGAGGATAACATTACAGCGTTTGACGCATTACAGGAATTCTTTGCCACACTGCTGCAAAATAACGCTGTGGTCGTTTAGGCTGAAATTTGGACGAAAGAAAGCCAACATACCACAGAAGTGCCTTTTGGTAGTTTGGTGAAATAATATTACAGGGCGGCAAAGTGACATCACTCCGAAGTTGATGCTTTTTGCCATAGGATAACATTATGGCGTCCGTTGCATCTTTCAGGGTCTTTATCTCGGAAACGGTGCGAGATATGGACTTTTCGTCAAAAAAATGTTTAGCTCCCCAAATGGGGGCTAAGCATTAAACTAGCCAGGAAAGTAATAATTCATACAAATGTTTTTTTCCTACGTCATACAGTTCCTGAGATATAAGCACTTTAGTATTCCAAGTCGTACTTTTCTGCTCCAAAGTCAATTGTAATGCATACATTCTTTGTTTTCAATTTGTTTTTTAATGCAGTTTTTGGGGAAAAGCAGGGTGTGCCCTTTCATTACTGTGTCAGTAAGCATTTCCAGTTGTGCTTCTGTTACCGTTCAAATCACCGTTCCCGTCTACCCACCATCTGTGTAACGGTTTGCATTTTCATATGCGCTTGTGTTTCTGTTTTATTCCACATTATTATTGCTGTTACCATTACCATTTGCATTTGCAATTATGGAACCGTGCCCATGAGCGTTACGGTTTGTGTTTTTGTATGCACTTGTGTTTTTGTTTCTGTTGGTTTTATTGTTGCTGTAACTGTTACCATTAACAGTTACAATTGCAGTACCATGACCTTGCGTGTATCAGTTTGCATTTCTGTATGTGCTTGTGTTTCTGTTGGCTTTATTGTTGATGTTACCATAACAATTTGCCTACTGTTGCCCCTTGCATTTGCTTTGCAGTCCCTGTTGCTATGTAACAAGACATCATATAGCAGGAGCTCAGGGCCCAAAGGGCCCCACGCTCCACCACTGCATTCCATTCACTATTTATCATCCTCATTCTCAAAAAGAAGGGAAATTAGAGGTAAAACTGAGTTTAATGCATCAGTTAGGTTTGTTCTACAGCAAAAGTGAGGAATTCAGGGTTAGGTTGAAAGCCCCCTGGACCCCCAGCCCACCCCCAACTGGCATCAGGGGTGCTTGTTGGGGTCATCGGTCCAACTCTCACCCCATTCTCCTATACCTCTTCTTCTTTACACATGTGATGGGGTAAGAGTTAGGGCCAACAACCCCAATGCGCACCCGATGTCAGTTGGGGGTGGGCTGGGGTCTAAAGGGCTTTCAACCCTAACCCCAAATTTCCTCACTTTTTTCACCGTAGAACAACCCTAACTGATGCATTAAACTGAGTTTTTTGCCTCTAATATATATAAATATATATATATATACACTGTATATATGTAACCTTGCCCTGCTCCGCTTTTCACTATGGTGCTTCTTAGGAATAACATTCATTTTGCAGTACATTTTTCTCACTCCTACCCTGGGGAATAGCTTAGTTCACACTGGCTGGCAGCTACTCTCAGTTCCTGAGGTTATTTCTAGCAAAGACCACCCCCCTCCCTTCCCTGTTTAGGGATTTTGGTGTTGAAATTGTCTTGGGGAAAGTGGGGGGGCACCGATACTGGACTGAGCAGTAAACATGAGAGCAGGGTTTCACCAGAAGTACCTTAGAAATAGAAGTGGGATTCCTCTTGTGACAGCTTGATCTCTGTCGAGATGCTGGCTGGTGGAATTCTTCTTCACCTCACAACTGGTGGTCACTTAAATGACTTCGAAATCTTGGAAAACAGTTGGTTAAAGAACTGGCAGCAACACAACAGTAGGACAGCAAATGATTTGTCCCAAGCAGAAATCAGATGCAATCAGGCATTTTCTTTTTGTCTTAAAAAAAGCTCAGGCTGCTAAACAACTCCATGGAGAGGGGGTACATTCCAGTTCATCAGACTTTCTTCCTCACACTTCTATGGCAATCAGCCATGGCACAGACACTTGGGAGACCTGGGTCATGAACCTGGATCCTCTCAACCTCTTTTCCATCTTAGAGCCATAAGGGGCTCCATTTTCTCATGAACACTAGCAGTGTTCCCAAGGCAGTCACTCTTTACTTTATCCCCACCAGTGGCAGTGGAGCAACTCAAACTCAGACCATTATTCCTCTTCCTCAGTGGGGGGGTTGACAGTCCCAGGGCACAGTCCTTTTCCACAGGGGGCATGCTGCCTGCCAATCATCGGGCAGGGTTCTCACGGAAAAGCCGTCACCCAACTAACTGACTTTCTTCAGGAATTCTCCTCACAGCAGCCCCTCTAAATGGATGCAGGTGGACACAACTCGGGCAGGAGGGCTGCTCTGCCACTACAACCCCTCCGGAGAGTGACTGCCACCATGAACTCCAGTCCCTGTCATGGCAGCCACCTCAGCAAGTTCCCAGGCAAACAGAGGCAAACAGGCTCCTGACAGTTTCTCTCTCTCTCTTTCTCTCGCTCTCATATTTGCAACTGCACAGATTCTTCCTTCCCCATGGAAGGACAGTGAGATGAATGCTGGGAGCTGGGGGGCAATCTCCCCACTCTGGCCCCAGGCCTACCTGGCCCCAACAGGAGGCCCTTCCCTCAGGCCTTGGAACAGGCACAGACTGCTACTACTCCTCGACAACTACCACACAACTCCTCAACCAATGGACTCCTTCATGCCAGTGGGTGCTTGAATCCTACCTCATGCTGCTACGTCTCACCCACCAGTTGGTCTGGCAGCACGAATTATACCTCCCGATGCCAACATGACATCAAACTAGTAACCCCCCCTTTTTGGCATGGGGGTTACATATATAACATGTCATTGCAAAAAAACTACATTCATGCATCAGTAAGGGTTCAGGCACAATGTGAAAAAGTAAGGAAACAATATTTTAAGGGAAAAATGTCCCAAGAACCTTGGTGAAACTGTGTCCTTGTGTGCCTAAGGGTTGGGCCTTTAGTGATCACGTGGTTCAGTGTTGCCATTATACTAATGTCATCTCTGTCAGGGCTGGCACTAAAAAATACTAACACAGCAATAATTGTAAAGAACATGCATTAGTTAGGGTAATGCCAACGCTGTATCATCTAATCATTCAAACCAAAGATTTACTTAGGCTCAAGAAACTATTTCTCCTAAATCAGTTCCCAACTTTTTACACTTTGGGTGGGATATTCAAAAGGGTTGCACCATGCGCAATAGGGTGGCGCTAGTGCAAGTCCGAAATTACGCCATTCTGCGATATTCAGCAGGAGGCAGTTGCGCCACTGAAAACATGCTGAACAACAGCGCAATGCTAATTAAGGCATGCACAACCGAAGGGGGTGGAACCATGCATAAAGTGCGCAATGCAATATTCAAAGGCTTGCGCAATGCACAACAGTTGATCAGGTGGAAGTTGTGCCATAGCAGAAATGAGTCAAAATAAAAAGGCTCAAGGAAGAGGTGCAAGAACGCTACAGGGAAGCCACATGAGGCAGGGAGATAGACAAGGCCAGAGGGAGAAACAGTGCATTCCAGGGAGAGCACAGGACAGAAGAGGGGCAAAGGAAGGTGTGTGGGGCCACAGTGTGCAGAGGCCAGTAGGTGTACCCGGTGCAGTGGAGGTAGCAGTTAGGACAGCAGGGGTAACAGAGCAACAACAGCCGGGGGAACACAAGCCAGGGACATGGACAGTGCCAGCTTCCACATGGAAGCTGTAATGAGGGGGGTGAGAAGGCATGCTGCAGGGGGACGTGGCCGTGGAAGGGCCCGTCGGCGGTACGCCCCCAACAGGCAGTACCGAGCCCGCATCAGTTTTGAGCTGTACTCAGATGTCGAGATTGTGGGCTGGTACCGCCTGAACAGAGCAATACTGAGGCGGCTCTGTGAGCTGTGCAGTGATGTGATGCAGGCACCCTCACGATGGAGTCACGCTCTGTCAGTGGAGACAAAGGTAATAGTCTGCTTGTGCTTGCTCACCATGGGTACCTTCCAGAGACCAACAGGGGACCCCACAGGCATAACACAGTTGGCCATGTCACGCATCCTCACCCAATTCCTCAGCGCACTGCTGCCACATGCTGTGGAGTACATCCATTTCCCCAGCACCGTGGTGGAGTGTACAGCAAACATACAGGAGTTCCACAGGGTAGCACGTATGCCTGGCATGCTAGGGGTGATAGACTGCACCCATGTGGCCATTCTCACGCCACCTGGCCCCGATGGGGCTGCCTATCAGAATCAGAAGGGATATACTAGTGTCAACTGCCAGGTGGTGTGTGATGCCACTGGGCGCATCATCAATGTCTGTGCCATGCACCCTGGTGAAGCACACACCACATGCAACATCATTGAGTGGGTGTTTGGGATGCTGAAGGTGCGCTTCCGATGCCTAGACACCTCGGCAGTGCCCTATAGTATAGCCCCTCGAAGGCCTGTGGGATATTCCTGGCCTGTTGTATCCTGCACAACATGGCCAAAGACTGTGGGATAGCCATACAGGTTGAAGAGGGGGACAGCAATGAGGACAACGGTGACACTGGTGATGATGGGGATGAGCAGCCCCCCGGACGACATGACCCCCGACTGATCCGGCTGGCCCAGCTGCACCTGGACACCATCACAGAGGTCACTTTGCCCAACACAGGTAAGTCATGGGGCCATGTGCAACCAACAGTGACTAGGGCACAACCCACATACACACAGGGAAACACACCAGGGGTGCATGACGGCAAGGGAAGTGGCAGGGCACAGAAGCACACACATACAACCAGGGAGGGGTGAACAGTAACACGCCACATGGACAGACACACACACACACAACAGGCACAAAGTGCACAGGGGTCAGGGGCACAACAGAGCAGGAACACAGACACTAAAAACACACATGTCCACAGGCCACCACTTCCACTTTTACTGTCCATGTACGTGTGTCAGATGCTGGGCACCTTCGCACTTTGGTGTACAGCGCAATGCAGGTATCATCATGCACATGCACCTGTGGACAGCAGTCGGGAGGGTGTGCAGGTGGTCCATGTGTCTGCGTGTAGGGCAGGGCACCCACTGGTGCACTGCCCACCGAAACACACATTGCACACAGGGCAGCACCAGACAGGGCCCGCACTGGGTGACAAGCTCAGTCATGCGGCACAGTGCCACGGCCACCTCAGATGCGTGGGCAGCCCCGCCGAGACCCAGCAGCACAGGCAGGCTGAGCATGGGCCTCATGGGGTGGCACCAATGGACCACCAGAGGTCCCACTGCACGAACTGCGACCTTGCCTGCACAGGGGTCTGCAGCATACCGAACATACCTGCACCAGGGGTGCTCGGGATGCCCACAGCTGAACCCAGTGTTGACAGGGTGGGTGTCGCATGATGCCGGGAATGGGGAGTGGATAGCGCACTGCACAGTGTGAGTGGCACAGGGGCACCTGACTGTGTGCCCAATGTGGCCACGACAGCGACCAATGCCTGTGTCTGCCTGTCAATGGCAGCGGTCACATCCACCTGCAAATGGTCAATCTGGGACAGAATCCTCTCGTTGTCCCTGCTGTGCCACTGCAGAGCCACACACAGTGCCTCCATGGACGTTGCAACCCACATCTGCTGCTGTACTGATGCCTGCAGCAGGCGGGTGTGCTTATCAAAGAGGTCGTCTGCCACATCGGCAACCTGTCCCTCAGGGTATGGAAGGGCCTGATGTACAGTACCCCTTGAGGGTGGACACAGCTCACCAGGACCAGATATGGGCATGTCCACAGGTAGTGCACCTACATCACCACTGAGCCCTGTACCCCCAGTCCCGGTGGGTGACTGCTGCTGCTGCTCCTCCGCCTGCTGTGCCCAAGAGATCAGTTGTTCCGCTGCTGTGGCCGCAACAGTGCCAGTGACCTGCACAGCCACCAGTGCTGCCCCACCGGTGCTGACAGGCACAGCCTGGGACTGTGCTGACATGCTGGCACACACGTCGGAACTAGCTAGGTCCATGGGCGTGAGCTGTCCTGCTGTGTGTCCATTCTGTGACACACACATGTCAATGCCCATAGTGGTCAGTGCATCATCAATGGTGCAGGTCTGTGCCACAACCACAGCCGCAGCATGCTGGCATGCTTGCATGCCAGACCACTGAGACACAGGAAGGGCACCCCCCACACCTGTCTCAACAACATCAGTGATGGTAGCCAGGCATGCACACTGGCGCAGTGCACTCCGGAAACCTGCAGAGGTGGATGGTCCCTCCTCCAACTCCGGATGGCTGTCCGCAGTGGACAGGCCCTCCACTGCTGACCCCTGCAGATGCACAGGATCTGTAACAGAAAGGAAGGACACGTTAGTGCATGTGATCTACCTCCCTCCCGACCATGACATACCATGCAGTGATGGGCTACCACCTGTCTGGAAGCCACCTCCAGGAACACCCTCAATGGCACTGTGCAGCATGCTTGCAGTGAGTATGTCCTCTGCCGGAGTCAGCTGCACCACCTCCGGCTGGCCCCCGCCTGTTGCAGCATGTGCCACCCTGATGGCTGCAACCTTCTTCTTCACCCTCCTCCTGTCAGTCCCCATCTTCTTTTTACACTCCTACTCAGAGCGCTGGTAGCTGCCGTGCAGGTTGATGGCATGTGCCACTCCCTCCCATGCAGCAGCATGGGCCTGAGGGGTGCCCCGCCGTCCACTGAGAAGTGGCTCCTCATCCAGGTAGGCCTCGAACAGTGCCTCCATCTCAGCCTTCGTAAAGTTAGGCCTCCTCTTCCGCCCACCATCATCCTCCTCACCCAGTCCTTGCTCGGTCATTTCACAGCCTGTATGGGTGATAGTGGTCACCTGTGACTGTGCAGTACACAGCAATTCTCTGAGGCAATGGTTCAGAACATCACAATGCATGCAACTCACCTATCAACTGCAGTAACCGAATATGGCCACTGCAGAACAGTGTTGCATATTTATAGTGCAATCCATGCAAATTAGGACTGGAGCAACTTTAATGAGATGCAAATCGCACTGCTGTACCATTGAATAGCTGATCGGATGGTTTGCATATGACGGCTGAATATCGCACTGTTGCACTTTGTGCAATACGGTTGAACCAGCTGAGCCAATGGCACAGTTCTGTGACTGCGTAGTACACCACACTGCGCATGCCCAGGTAGTTTACGCAGGCATCTGCCGCGCTGATGATGTGCTGTGTGTGTTAGGTAATTCAGGGCATGGCCACCATTGTGCCAGTGGCGCTACAGCGACAGTCACTACATGGTGCTGTGGCACAACTGCACAATAGTCTGCAGTAGCAATGGCACACAGGCGACCAATCACGCTGGACGCATAGACATCCGATGGCGCTGAGTGTGGCCATGTGCCAGAGACCCATGACCCTGTGCCCGACCTTTGCCCCCTTGGCGCTGTATGTATGGCATGTCTGCAGCTCTATCACGCTGTTCGGTAACAGCGCAATAGGGACTAGCGGCGCTGTACCAACAGTGCGATAGGGAATAGCGGCGTTGTATTGCGCAACAATTCCACGTGGGGTTGCCGTGCTGCGGAGCACCATATTGCCTACTATACATGCAGGGATGGCACGCAGAAGAGCCCCCAAGTGGAGTTCACTCGAGCTCGCCAACTTGGTGGCCATAGTGGAGCCTTACTATGGCCCACTATTTGGGGATGAACCCCTTAACATGGCCAGGACCCATGTGTGGCAGCAGGTGGCCACTGAGCTTGAGGAGGCCACTGGCCAGTGGAGGTCCGCAGATCACTGCAGGCACCGGTACGGGGACCTGCGGAGAAGGGAGCCGGCACTACTGGCACGTCTTCGGTCATGTGCCAGGAGGGGCGTGGTGCCTCGGCCAGGTGGGTGATCCGTCTATGCACCTGTATGGTCCATATGGGTAACACTGTCTATTGTGTCCAACACATGGGGGAGGGTTGGTCTAGGGTTGGCTGTGGTGGTGTTCACAGGATATGTGATGTATGGGTCTGGCTGGGTGGGCGGGCACACTCATTGGGGCAGGGGGATATCTGCTTTGGGATTTCACTGATATGTTTCTCACCTTTTGTTTCCCACAGGCATGGTGGAGTGGAGGAGGGCCAGGGCTGAGGTGCAGGGAGTAGTGGCAGCAGTGGCTGAGCGTGGTGGTGGTGGTGGTGGTGAACCATGACAGCAGCAGCAGCAGCACGATGAGGGTGAGTGCCATGACATCATGAGTGCTATAGCATGCTGTGTGATGGGGGGGCAGGGCATGGCCACCATCCATGGACACCACTGCCATGCACGCGACATGTGACAGTCAGCACTGTCCAGTGGCACTGCATGCCTGGGAGTGCGTCAATGGTGGTCCATGCATGCACTGGGCACATGGCTGTGGCACTGCCTGCCCACTGCGTAGCCACGTTACTGTACAGCCTTGGTTGTGCTGTGCTGGACATGGGCGGTGTGTGTGTGCAGTGGTACACATGGCTGTTGCTGCCTGATTGGGCATGTCTTGTGCACGGTCACTGTGGGTGGGTGCAGTCCATCACAGGAGCGGGGCACTTGGCTGTATGCCATGCATGATGGGTGGGCTTCAGGGATATGGACAGTCACAGCCATTGACTCTGATGCCTTGTCCTAGGTGTCCAGATCCTGCACTGCATTGAACGTTCGATGCAGCAGCTGATACAGGTGGCGATGAACTCGCTCGCCATCCTGCAGGACCTACAGTGACATGGTCTGAGATGCAGGAGGAGGCCCCGGGACCAGCACCAGGTGGCAGGAGAGCAGGCTGGCAGGCAGTAGCTGCCCATCACCTCTCCCCTTTCCCTATCCCTCAAACCCTGCCTTCCCTCTCCCAGTTGTTCACCCCTGCCCCTTACCCACCCCTACCTTGTACCCGTACCCCCAACCCTGTTTTGTATATTTGTACATAGTTATAGTTGTTGTTCTTCTTATTCTTGTTATATTTGAAATATATATTTTGATATGAATACTGTGGTGGTCTCTGATTTGCAGCTGGCTATAGGTGCTCAGCTGCAGTGGTGTGCATTGCATCTGGGGTGTTATAGTCATGGGTATGTGTGTGTGTGCATGGCGAGGTGTCTCTGGTGTGGGAGTGGCTTTCAGTCAGTATTGCTGTGTGCTGCCACCCACTGCTGGGTGCTCATGGTGGGTCTGGCTTGTATGGTTCTGTGGTACACAGGGTTGCAGTGTGACGGGGGGATGCATGGGGATTCCTGCAGTGATGGTCACTGCTCATGGGGGGTGTCTTGGGGTCACAGTGCAGGGTGTGCTGTGCACAAGGGGGGGCTGATGTACACTGGGGTGGTCCGCCCCCTTTGTGTTGCAGTCTCAGCTTGCCAGTGGGTGTGCTGGGGCAACATGGCCCGGCTGTGCTTTGTTTGCTTGTCCCCATGGGCCAGTGGATATTCTGTCCCTCCCCCAGTTATGCTGTGCTTGGGGTATGGGGGTGCATTGTTAGTTCTGCAGTGTGTTCCTGAGCCCATCTGAGGCATGGGTGGTGGACCCCTGCATACCTCCCTGGTTGTGCAGTTCCATTGCTCTGCTGCTGGGGGCTCCCTGCTTGCGCTATGGTGCCTCTGGACTGCTCAGCTGGGCTGCCCTTGTTGCGCTATAGCGCATCGTATCTGCTCAGCTTCCCCTTCCTGGTTGCTGTATGGCGCAGGTTGTGCAATATTCAGATGTTGGCTGGTTGCGCAATTTGCCTTGCTCCATGTTTGAATATCGCGTCTATTGCGCATGTGCACAATGGACTTGTGCTTGCTCCTGCTATTGCACACATTTTGGGCGCAGTTTGAATATCTGGGCCTTTGTGTTTAACCCCTAACTGATTCATTAACATAGTTATTTGCAATTAATTTCCTTTCTTTTTAGCAAGCTATATGAATTTTCCAGCATTGTCAGTATTCTTAATGCCAAACAGTCCCTGGATTGACAATGCTGATCTTTAGCTGGCATTATCTGTACTGTTAATGCCAAACAGTCCCTGGACTGACAATACTGTCCTTTGGGTGACCTTATGAGAACTGTTTGAAACATAGAAACATAGATTTTGTCAACAGAAAAGGACCCTCAGGCCTATCAAGTTTGCCCCCGTCACTGTCTATTCCATCACCACTGATCATAGTTAATCATAAGTGTCACTCCCTCCCCCTATTTCTCTGCCTAATATTCCTCTGTTTCTATCACACCATGCTTGAAGCTCCCCACAGTCTGCCCCCACTACCTCCTCTGGCAGGCTGTTCCTGTCATCCACTGCCCTTTTCATGAAGGATTATTTCTGTACACCTCTCCTAAATTCCCCCCTTAGCTTCATTGCATGCCCCTTTGTTCTAGTGCCTTCCTTTCTCTGAAATAGACTCTCCACTTGCACCTTGTTCACTCCTGTGAGGTACTTGTAGGTTTCATTCATGTCCCATCTCTTTGGCTTCTCTTCTAGGGAATACCTGTCGAGTTCCTGCAGCCTTTCCTCATATGGCTTCTTGTGCAACCCCCTCCCCATTTTGGTTGTCCTCCTCTGTAACGCCTCCACCTTTTCAATGTCCTTGCAGAGGTTCGACCTCCAGAACTGGACACAGTACACCAGCTGGTGCCTCACCAGTAAGCAATACAATGATAGCACTACCTCCCTCCTCCTGCTAGAAATCCCTCTCCCTATGTACCCCAGCATCCTTGCTTTGCCACACTGCCCAGCCACCTTGAGGTCACCAGATATGATGTCCCCTAGGTCTCTTTCATACTTGGTGACTATAAGCTCCACTTCCCCTATCTTCCCTGGGTTCCACAACCCTAAGTGCATAACATTGCATTTTTTTGCCATTGAAACTCAGTTGCCACCCCTAAACCATTCCTATAGTTTCCTCAGATCCCTTTGCATTCTCTTCACCCCTTCCTGAGTTTCAACCCTGTTGCAGATTTTTGCATCATCTACTAAGAGACACACCTTTCTGTCAAGCTCCTGCACAATGTTGGAAAATGGCATGTTAATGGCAAACAGTCCCAGGACTGACAGTGCTAGCCTTTGGCCTGAATTATCAGTACAGTTAATGGAAAACAGTTCCTGGAGGCCTGCATTGTCAATACTGTGAACAACAAATGGTGCCTGGATTAGCAATGTGCACCTGTGTCCAGCATTTTCAGTACTGTCAGTGGGAAACAGTCCCTGGATTGACAATGGCAAACAGTGTTTGGATTTGGATGGACAATTTGGTCAATGGCAAATCTACCACAACTAATATAAGCTTTATAGTAAACATTCACAGTGCAAAGTCAGTTTTGACATTTTGATAACATTTTTGTGGTTAAAACTCTCAGTTGTGACTAAAAAAACATTACTGTTTATTTTTATTTATTGAAACATTTTACCAAGAAGGCACACTGAACAACAAGTTGCTTGTTTCCCAGTGTGACCTGGGGAAGGGGAAAGGGGGGATACATATACATATACAGTACAAATATCTCATTGTGAACAGGCAATACATGTGAACAATACACAAGAAACAGCAATGGCAGGAATACAGGATAAAAAAATACTATGGTAAGGATAATAGCGATTATACTGGATAATTGAAGTGCAAATTCATAACATATAAGTGCTACCGAATAATTATATATTGGTCCCAGTTGATGGGGGAGCTGCTGAGAGAGGTAAGTTGAGTCAAAACATAGAAACATAGACTTTGACGGCAGATAAGGACCACTTGGCCCACCCAGTCTGCCAATTTCCCTTCCTATTGGATAAGCTGCAGATTCTAGTTAATCAACAGCCTACTTCCTGCAACCCCCTACTACAATTGCCTTATGTCTGCCCCATGCATGTTTGAATTCCCCCACTGTTTTAGACCCAACAACCTCCCCAGGAAGGCGGTTCCATGCATCCACCACTCTCGCCATGAAAAAAATTTCCTCACATTACCCCTGAGCCATCCCCCCTCTATCTTTAAATTGTGCCCCCTTGTTCTTACACATCTCTTTTTCTGAAAGATGCTACCCTCCTGGACTTTGTGGATTCCATTGAGGTACTTAAAAGTTTCTATCATGTTCCCCCTGTCCCTTCTTTCATCAAGGGTATACATATTAAGCTCTCTCAGTCTCTCTTCATATGGTTTCTGATGGAGACCCTGCACCATTTTAGTTGCCCTCCTCTGGACTGCTTCCATCCTGTCTATGTCCTTGTGTAGATGGGGTCTCCAAAACTGCACACAGTATTCCAGATGGGGTCTCACCAACTGTCTGTACAGAGGGATAACCACTTCCCTTTTTCTACTTGTGATGCACCGTCCTCTGCATCCCAGTATCCCCCTGGCTCTCCTTACTGACTTCTCACATTGCTTACTCACCTTTAGATCATCTGATATGACTACCCCCAAGTCCCTTTCCATTTTTGTTGTTGCTAGTACCACCCCTGCTATTGTGTACTCTTCTCCTGGGTTTTTGTTTCCCAGGTGCATTACTTAGCACTTCTTTGCATTGAATCTAAGTTGCCATATGTCTGACCATTCCTCCAACCTTGCCAAGTCCCTTCTCATCCTTTCTACCCCCCCTTGTGTATCAACTCTGTTACAGATCTTTGTGTCATCTGCAAAGAGGCATATCTTTCCCTCCAGACCTTCTGCAATATCACCTACAATGATGTTAAAGTGGACTGGACCCAGTATTGAGCCCTGAGGTACTCCACTAGTAACCCCCCTTTCTTGGGAATGTGTTCCATTCACTATTACCTTCTGTGTCCTGTTGTGCAGCCAGTTTGCTACCCAGGCTACCACCCTGGAACCCACTCCCAGGCTGGCTAACTTGATTATTAGTCTTTTGTGCAGGACTATGTCAAATGCCTTGCTAAAGTATAGGTAGGACATCTCCACAGCCCCTCCCTGGTCTATTACTTTAGTCACCCAGTCAAAGAAATCAATTAGATTCATCTGACATGACCTTCCTGCTGTAAATCCATGCTGCTTTGGGTCCTGTGCCCCGCTGGCCTCTAGGTACTCAACATTTTTTTCTTTCAGAAGTGATTCCATTATCTTCCCTACCACTGAGGTCAAACTTATAGGTCTGTAGTTTCCTGCTTCTGCCTTGCTCCCACTTTAGTGAAGGGGAATCACATCTGCCCTCCTCCAGTCCTCAGGTACCATCCCATCCTCCCATGATTTGTTAAAAAGTGTGGTCAGTGGTGTCACTAGGTCCTCCCTTAGTTCTTTTAGGATTCTGGGGTGACTCCCTGTCAGGCCCCATTGCTTTGTCCACCTTGAGTTTTAGGAGTTCTTCAGGACTCTTTCTTCTGTAATGGACTGGTGTCAACCCCCTACCCAGAGTGCTTCTATTGTCTGGTTTAGGTAACTCCTCCTCATCTTCTTTTGTGAATACTGAGCAAAGTGTTCATTCAGTATCTCTGCCTTTTCACTGTCTCCTCTGCCCACCTCCCTCTTCTTTATTAATCTTCACTATTCCTCCTGCTTTCATGCTCCCTAATGTACCTATAGAAGGTTTTATCCCCTTCTTAACTGAGTTAGCTATTTTTTCCTCTGTTTGGGCTTTTGCTATTCTGACTGCCTTCCCCACTTCTTTCTGCTTTAATTGATACAGTTCTCTGTCGTGCTCCTTCTGTGATTCCTTATACTTTTTGAATGCAGCCTTTTTCTCCTTAACTTTCCCTGCCACCTCTTTTGAGAACCATAGTGGTTTTTTACTCCGCTTTGTTTTCTTTATTTGTTTCACACAAAGGCTTGTTGCCTGTATGATAGTAGTTTTAAATTTTTCTCCATTGTTCTTCCACCCCTCCTTTTTGGCCATTTGCTAGTGCATTCCTCAGGTATTCACCCATTTTGCCAAAGTCGGCCCTTCTAAAGTCCAGTATGCTTGTTTTTGTATGGCTTGTCTCCATGGTTCTGCTTATTGTGAAGCACACTGTGCAGTGGTCACTTGGTCCCAGTTAAGTGTGAGGAAATCAGGTGCATTTAGATGAGAGGAAGTTATGAAGGGCAATGGAGAGGGAGTGAAGGGAAGAGGAGTGGACTGGTGAATTTGATGGGGAAGAGCATTTCTGATTTTTGGGAATCGATGGAAGAAAGCCGACTGGCCAGCAAATGTGGAGCAGTGGGGGATCATAAAGGTGCATGAGTCAGAGGATCTTAAAGAGTGGATATGAGGGGGGTATAGAGAGAGAAAGATAAGTACAGTGGAAAAAAGCCTAGCCAGAATTTAGAGATGAGTTTGGAGCAGTGGGAGAGGCGCCTGTTATCAAGTGAATGGAATGACAGTGAATGGTAGAGATCACTGTGATGAGTACAAACAGAACAGTCTAGGGCAAAGTGGCAGAAAGAGTTGAAAAGGGGGTCCAATCTGGATACGGTGGATATGGCAGCAGCACTGTAGACTACATCATAATAGACAAAAGTAGGGAGAATCATCTTTTCGACAATCTGATGCCTGGCCATAAGTGGAATGCAGTTACGGTTCCTGTCTAAGGCGCCGAGCTTGGGGCACAGTTTTTTCAGGATGGCATTGATGTGACCAGAGAAGTCGAGGTGTTGGTCCAGCCAAACCCCAAGGTATCAAAAAGAGGAGGTGTCCTGAAGCAGCATCCTATCCAGGGTGTGGAAGGCGACATTTGGGGTAAAAATGTTCAAAGTCAGTTGTGACACAGAAAAATCACAATAGTCTTTTAACATAACTTTTGTGGTTAATGTTTTCAATGTAAATTGCAACAGAAAAAAACAATTATTTTTTAACATTACTTTGTGGTTAATACAGTATATTCAAAGTAATTTGCAACAGGAAATCGTGATAATGTTTTATGCTATACAATATGAAAAACTAGCTGTAAAAAAGAATAAACTTTCAGACATTATTATTCTGAAAATTAAAGAGTCTTTTGTTCTCAGACCAGCAAAAGGCCCTGTTCGGGGGCAAACTCTAATGATCCTGAAAGTTTCACTCTTCAAATCAGGACCATTTTTTTTTTGTTTCATTTCATTTTATTGTTTACCCTGGAAAAGCACATTGAGCAAAACTGCCCTTTACTGGTGAGCAACAGAAATCCTAATTTTTATATTTTTAGAGTTTTGAGTGCTCTGTATTTTGGAAGCTTCTGAACTGATATACTTTAAAGGGGACATTTGTGCCAAGTGACCACAGTTAGTAATGTTTCTATTTACAGAAAATAATTCAGACCTCTGAATGATATTTATATGTTCCTGAATAAATATTGATGTACAAAATTAGTTCCAATTGTTTTCTTTTTACGGACAACCTTCTGCACTGTTCTCTCCATGGAACTAATTTGGAGTTTTTACTGTGTTGTGGTTTGTGTACAGAATGCTAAGCATAGTGTTGACCTAGCAGAACAGTTCTCAGAGTTCAGTACACAAACCATGATGTGCAGACCTTTAATTCCACAAAGAGAATTCTAATTGAATGCCACCCATAAAAACAAAATAATGAAAAATACAAATGTTAGCATCACATTTTATTCAGATACAATTACAGGTGACTCATTTAGGGGTATGCATATAATTTCAGAACATTATAAACAGCTATCAATTAAAAATACTTTCCTGTCAAATTTAAATTTGGCAGATTTATGGAACCCGCTAAACATAGATAAAGTAGCCTGTGGGTTTATGTGATAAGCACAACCAAAAATTGGTGTGCATATCACATTTCATGTCCCTACAGTAGGTTGCAGGATGGCCTAGTAGCAAGTGCTTAAAAATCAAGGTTTAACAAAGATGTACCTACTTATCATAACTTTTATAGGTGAAATGTTCAGGGGGAGAAGGTGCTGCAGTGCAGAAAGGGAAAAGCGAGACTACAGGGCAGCTAAATCCCTCAGTATCTTGGCTAAAAGGGGGAAGCCCCACATTACCAAGAAGGGAGATCTTGGAAAAAAGAATGATGAATGTTGATTTTGTAATCAGCCAGGGCATCTGGCTAGACAATGTCCTAAAAAGGCACAGAGTGGACAAAGTATCCCTCAAAAGGATATGGATGCACTGTGTATCCCTGAGAGTATTCCTGTGAACATGAGTGAGCACATACACCCAGTTACTGTAAATGGGGTGCAGATCCATGGGTTAAGAGACACTGGGGTATCTCTTACCCTGGTAAAAGGGGATTTGGTTGAGCCTAAATAGCTTATACCTAACCAGTTTGTCACTGTGATGGGATTCACAGGGGAGGAGAAAACTCTGCCACTAGCTACTGTTCTCCTGGACTTGGATGAGACAGTACAGAGAGTGCAAAAAGTGGCAGACAACCTTGCCCTAGATGTGATTATTGGGAATAATCTACAACGGGGTGGTGTGTGCAGTTACCCGCAGTCAGACGGCTAAGGACACTAGTAATTCCCTGAACCCCACAGAAGCTCCTGTGGAAAAGATAGGAGGCTAGTTCCCCAGCCTCTGTCTCCTGAAATGGAGAATAGTGAAAGGGAGGTAGGACTTCCCCAAGTAGCCTTTCACCAAACAGCTACAGAAGGTTACTCTGAGGAGGGAGGGAGGGGTAACAAATGGTCAGAAGGTTAGGAATAGCAGTGACTCTGAATGGCCTGATGCTAGAGCTATGGATCCCAGTTTAGGAACTGAGAGGGACATGTCCCATGCTTTGGGAAAATGTGAAGATTTTGCAGCTGCTCAGGAAACTGACCCTATTTTGGAGAGGCTGAGGGCTTGTGCAGAACCTGATGGGACACAGGGAGGTGACATAAGACATATGGTATTTTGGGACAATGGATTGTTGTTTGCACAGGATGTGAGGACAGAGGGGGGGTGATGGGCAGGCAGCTTGTCAATCCCCAGGGGTATCGTGAACAATTGCTCAAGGTCGCCCATGATATCACTATGTCCGGACAGCTGGGCATCACTCACACCTTGCAGGGATTGGCCCAAATTTTCTATTGGCCCAACCTCACCCAGCAGGTGAAGGAATATTGCAGGTCTTGTCACCGGTGCCAACAGATAGGGAAGGCAGCTAGTAAAACAAAAGCTGCTCTGCTTCCCTTGCCCATTATGGATGAGCCATTCCAGAGGGTAGGAATGGATATTGTGAGGCCTTTGAATACCCCAAGTTCCTCCAGAAAAAGGTTTATACTGACAGTGGTTGATTACACCACCCAATACCCAGAGATGGTCACCTCTCCTCACTTATGGAAGACAAAGTGGCAGACTCCTTACTAGGGATTTTCTCCCATGTTGGGTTTCCACAGGAGGTCATCTCTGATCATGGGGGTACCTTCATATTGGACCTGATGAAGTGTTTGTGGGAGAAGTGTGGGGTGGTGCAAAGATGCATGACACTTTATCACCCACAAGCCAATGAGCTTGTGGAACCTTTTAATGGTACCCTAAAAATGATGCTCCAAGCATTTGCTGAGCAGCATGGGAGGGACTGGGAGAAATACCTTCCCCAGCTGTTGTTCACATACAGAGAGGTGCCCCAAGAGTCAACAGGGTTCTCTTCCTTTGAACTGTTACATGGACATAGGGTGCATGGACCCCTAGTCTTGATCTGGGAAGGTTAGAAAAGCAAGCACATCACCCAGGGGACTCCCATAGTGGATTGTGTCCTTAGGTTCAGAGAGAACCTGAAGGAGTTTATGAGATGGCCCAAAGCAACCTGTCAGCTGCCCAACAAAAGCAAAAAGGCTGGTACAATCACAGAGTCAGAGCTCACTCATACAGCACAGGCCAGTAATGGTCCTCATTCCAGTCTGGAAGGACAAGCTGCAGGTCGAGTGGGTGGAACCATACTAGGTAATCTGACAGGTAAATGACATGAACTATATTGTGTAACTTCCTGACAGGAGACGTACCCATTGAATGTACCATGTCAATATGATGAATCCATATGTAAATAGGGCCGACATGGTGTTTTCTGTTTGTAGTCATGGGGGAAGGGACGGACGAAGAAGACCACCTCCTGGACTTGCTAGAAGAAAGCAAGTGGAAGTCATTGGTGGAGACAATCAAGTTGTAACCCTAGTTGACCCTGGAACAGACCCAGGAAGAGAAGGAGGTTTTAGAGAACTTTTCCCATTTTTTTTAAGGCCAAGCCCAGATGGACCCCCTTAGCCACACATGATGTGGACACAGGGATGCAAGTGCCCATACGATGGACAGCTTACTGGGTGTCTGAGGCCATCCTAAAGGACATAAGGAGGGAGGTGAAGGAAATGCTGGAGTTAGGGGTAATCCAGAAATCCCACAGTCCCTGGGCCTCACCTGTAGTCCTCTTCCCCAAGCTGGATGGGTCTACCCATTTTTGTATGGACTATCCTGGACTCAGCTTAGTCATGAAGTCTGACACCCACCCAATGCCTCAGACAAATGAGTTGTTGGATAAGTTGGGGGGGTGAACTACCTAAAAACCATAAACCTGACAAAGGGGTATTGGCAGGTGGAGTTGACTGAGAGAGCTAGGGAATGATCAGCCTTCATCACTCCAATGGTCCTCTTTGAATTTAAGGTGATGACTTGTGGAATGAAGAACATCCCTGCCACATTCCAAAGGTTGGTCAACTAGGTGTTACAGGGTACTGAGGAGTATGCAGTGGCTTATCTGGAAAATATTGCCATCTTCAGTACCAGCTGGAAGGAACACCTGTCCCATCTGAAGGAAGTGTTGGGCAGGATACAGAAGGCTGGACTCACTGTAAAGGCCAAAAAGTGCCAGGAGGCCATGGCTGAGGTATCATATTTGGGACATGTAGTGGGGAAGGGACAACTATGCCCAAACCAGGCCACAATAGAAGCCACTGAGGCATGGCCCATGCTGGAGACCCAGAAGCAGGTCAGAAGCTTCCTGGGAACTGCGGGGTACTACAGAAAATTTGCACCAAATTACAGCACCCTGGCAGCTCCCCTATCTAGCTTGTTAAAGAAAAAGCAACCCCAAAAAGTAAAATGGGACCCAGAACATAACAGGGCCTTCATCAGCTGAAAGCTGCACTGTGCAATGCCCCTGTGCTGGCCAGCCCAGACTACACCAAACAATTTGTGGTGCAGAAGGATGCCTCAGATGTGCGGATTGGTGCTGTCCTCAGCCAGACATCTCAACAGGGGGATGATCACCCAAATGTGTCCCTAAGTTGGAAGCTACAGTCAGAGCCAAAGATATGGCCAGATATTTCCTGAAATTTCTGTGATATTTCTAGAGAAATCTCCTGCTTTCTCCATTTACATAGATGGGGCAACAGAGAGAAACCCTTTAGAAATGTTGTAAAATATCTGGAAATATCTGGCCATGTCTGTGGCTACTACTGTACTTCCCTGGGAGCAGGTGTATTCCACTGTGGAAAAAGAATGTCTTGCCCTGGTGTGGTCGCTTAAGAAGCTAGACTCCTACCTCTATGGGAAGTCCTTCAATGTACAGACAGACAACAATCCTCTGGTGAGGCTAAACCAAATGGGAAAGACAAATGGGAGAATCCTTAGGTGGAGCATTGCACTACAGGCCTACGACATGGACATTAAACATAGGTCAGGGTCTGCTAATGTCAATGCAGATGGCTTATCCTGCCAATCGGAGTAAGGGGCAGAACTGGTGGAAACGCTTACTAAAAAGGGGTATATTCCCCCCAGGTTTTGTTATGGAGGGAGGAGTGTGTTGAGATAAGGCCATGCCTTATTTTTTTTGTCATGTTTTATATAATTGTATGTATATAATGCATCAGAGATGCACATGGTGGCCAATGTATGTTGTAAGGGATCATGAGTACAAAGAGAAGCCATGGGTCCTAGAATGATATTACAACTCTTGTTACTGGGCAGAGAATCTGTCAGCTGCTAGGCAGGGATTAGAGTTAATCAAACCATTTAAAAAAGAGACAAAAGAATAATTAAGCAGAGCTGGAAACCAGCACATCCATTTGTGTTTGAATAGCCCTCAGCATCCAGTAGTGACATTCGGTCTTGGGTTCTATTGTCTCTGCAAGTCTACACTGAGCTAATCTTGTTACCACTAAATGGGCTACCATTTAAGTAAATGACTATACTGAGTGTAGCTTGATTACACCCATTTCAAAGAGAGGGAGGGCTGGAGGGTTTTCCTAGGATTCCGGTTTAAACCAGCTAACCTCTGAGTTTTTTTCTCTCTCATACAGAAATGCATCTTTGTTATTTTGTAATAAAATACTGAAAACTGATTGGTTGCGTAGCCATAGAAACAAAATGCTAGCCAATCGTAGTGCAAGCCACTATCCACTGGACCTGCCCCTTGAGAAATCCCATAAAACAAGGGAGAAAGGCTGTATCTGAGCCTTTAGCCTTTTAGCCTTATTCATTTGAGGAACCTGCCTCTCTGCTTAGGAGAGCAGAGACAATTTATGTTCAAGACATATTCTCCTGGATCACCAGAGCTAAGATTTCAACTACCATTTCTAAGGACAATTTGCACTTCAAAATTCAGCAAATAAGGACTTCAGGTAGAACTTTAATCACAGAGTTTCAAAAGTGTAGGTTTTAATGTATATTTTCCATTTTATTTTGAATATCCTATAACCAATGTCTATTATTTATCTTTATGTTATTTACTGCATTTATTAATTAATTAATTAGTAAAGCCTTTGGTTTACTTTTGTTTTTCTTTCTATATGTAATTTTATGTTTATTTCCCTGTTTTGCACCCCCCCCAATGCCTATGTTTCCCACTGGACCTCCACCTGGTGGGAGCAGAACTATGGGGAGAGCAGACAACCACTCCCGGGAGGAGACAGTTGCCTATGGTAGCTCAATCACGCTCTAACCCTCCCCACCATGCTGGCTCCCCCGCAACCCAAGGTCATTCCTGAACCCAGGTCACCAGCGTAGCATGAGGTAAGGCATCTGCCACTTCAGCCCTCAGCATCACCGGGTCAGCTTTGGTTTACTTTTTAAAAATAATTCTGCTTATGTCCTTTGTCTGAGTTGCCTTAGTAAGGGTTGTTCAAACTATACTACGCCTGTGAGACTGTCTTAAGGCCAAACACTACCAAAGTGAAGTGCTACTAGGGACTTTGTGATGAAAGGAGAGGAGGGAATACAAAAGGTCTCAGGAGGAACCTGTGAGGGTTTGAACCAAGCTCTGCATTTCTGAGGAAAGACACATAATAGGGTGTATAGGCCCCCCCAAAGCCTATACGCCCCTGTGGCTTTCTGATTTCTGATTTCTGGTGCAGTAGCCTAGAGGGTTCTATGCCAGGAACACAGACTCGAGATTGTAGTTGCACCCTGTCACATGGAGAGAGGGTGCCCTGGGATTCATTGGCACACGTTCAGTTGTGAAACAGGGAGCGTGCTAAAAGAACAGAGAAATTGTATCCCTGACACCACACACACACACACACATACTCACATCACAAGAGATATTTTTGTTTTCACTGTGATGCAGAGAATCTCGCCCCACTGGAGTGGGCTTGTGCCAAGTGCTAATGCAATATGAGGGATTTTCCAGCGATCACTATAAGTTAGGTTATGAAATGGGGGAGGGTCTATAACGTAAGTGCTCTCCCTTCCTTTTCAATATAGCTTGTAGTAAAACAAGGATAAACAGCATTTAGGAAGTAATATTACAAAATAAGGGTGGAAAAGTATTTTGACTGTTTAGGGATTTGCAAGCATCCTCCAAAAGAAGATAAAACCGCAAAGTTTGGTTTTTCAGAGAAGTCATCTGCCAATTTGATGCCCATGTTTTTTAGCTCATATATGATCGAATATTAATATGATTGTAAACTATTTTTGAGTTTAGTTTCAATACATCAAATGTTTTAAAGGTCTTGAACAGATCTAGAGTATTTGGGAGACTACCTGAAGTGTAAAATGTATTTTTTCAATTTTGTTGATGTGCTGTATTATTTAGTCATAACAAGAGATTTATAACCGTTCATAACAGTGGGATTGGTCCTTTGATTTCCACAGCAATTGTGCCACTATGTTTATTATTAAGAGGCTCTATAGAAGAGTGGTAGCTATTAAACACCGGCGGCAGGGTGGTATAGTCTGATGTGTCCAAGATGGCCACCGGAGTTCTCTGAACATGTGCAAGTCATCACACATGCACAGAAAACTCCAGCAGCCATCTTGGACACAGCAGACAGTGCCGTGCTCTGCCAGTACCAATGGACAAAATAGTGCAGTAAATGTGCAGTGATTGCCTTTCACCTCCACTATTTAAAAAGTCTGTTCAGTATCTGGAAAGCTCCCTTTTTTCTACAGTGATCACAAGACATCAGCAGGGCTACGCCCACTGCAGCCATAAAAACGATCACGCCTCTTGTTATTTTATTCTTGTGTAAAAATTGTGAAAAAAAAATCACTTGTTATTGTGAAAAAAAATCACCACTTCCATATTACATCCTGGGCTATCTGGCATGGCGGCTCACACTGTCACTAACTCCCGCCAAACTCTTTACTCATCCCCCAGGAGCTTCACTAAAGAAGCATTAAAACAAATAAATGTAAACATTTAAGCAAATTATAACTGTAGTTGATGGGCTACTGCTTTTGCCCTTACATGCAGTTACCCTTATCCAGGGAAAACCCACTCTGGGTCACATTGCTATCATCCCTATATGCATGTTTACGTTCATACCCAGCCGGGTTATCTGGTGTTTACCTTTATCTCGGGTACATCAACTCTGGGTCACATTGCCATCACTCCTACATGCATGGTTAGGTTGATACCCTGATTATCTGGTGGTTACCCTTATCCAGGCTAAATTAAGTCTGGGTCACATTGCCGTCACCCTTATATGCATGGTTAGGTCAATATCCTGGTTATCTTGTGGTCACCATTATCCAGGGTGAAGCAACTCTGGGTCCCATATGTTTTCACCCTAAGTTGAATGCTTTGGTCTATACCCTGGTTATCTAGTGGTTAGCCCTATCCAATGTACAGCAACTCTGGAACACATTTTCAATGTAACATTTTGTTACCTAGGATTCAATACCAGTGTCATTATTCTTAGTTTATTAACAGTTATAGAGATGTTCATATACCCTACCTGCCATGGTTGAAAGCTTTGACCATTGGCACATGTTCTGTTGTGAAATGGACCCTTTCCTGGTATGCATGATAGCATATCCTGCAAAGCATTTGCGACTGCATACACTGCATTGTAAACACTGTAGGTAAATCTTAAATTATTTAGGTCCAGCAGGGAAGCATGGAGTGATTCCAGCCTCTCACCACCAGTGCAAGTTTTAGATTCTTCCTGTGTGTTGTTATAAATTGTGGTCAGGTTAATTTCAGTGGGTGGAAACTTGCATCTGAATGCTGATTCCCAAAATTGTTTAGTAAATATGTCATCTGGAGACTTGGATGGATGCGTATTATAAACAAACTCTTGAAACTGAGATATTTTGCCTTTATGTACTGCAAGTTCCATGGTGCCACTTAAGGTTGGCAAAAGGTCTTTATTGTACAAACTTGAAAAAGTGCACCAGCTGTGATAGGCTATCCATGTTTTCCCAATAATGTTCTGTTTTGAAATCTCTTCCATTAAGTGTATGAGTGGGGACTCTGTGGTAATAACTACAATCACATTAGCTGTGGATTTTCTTATCACATCCACAATATGCAGGATTTTCTGCATGGAATAAATGGCAGGAATTATTTCTGAAAAAGCAACACATCCTCCTTTGCTCACAATGTCATTTTTTATAATTTGGCTATTTTGCTGTCCATAGTCATTGTCTAAATGTAGGATTCCAATCCATATCCAACTAAAATGAATCACAAGACGAGACACAGCAAGTGCTATTAGGTCTCCACTTGGGACTGTCCTCAAAAAGGAAGGGAACTGACGCTTATCACTCAGGCTGGGAAGGATAGCGGCAAAACTGATCTGCAAAGACAAAAGCTTAATGTTAAAGTGACAGATGTCGTTCACATCAAATGATGGGCCATCCCATACTGTGATCTTCAATATAATAATAGAACAGACTATGGCCCAGATATTCAAAGATTTGCACCGGGTGCAAAATGTTAGAGCCTGTGCTGCACATGGTTTTGTGCAACAATCCCATATCCAGTGGGAACTCTGCCTGCACTAATAGTGCCAGTGCACCAGTACATAGATAATGTATACAGCATGCAAAGGTGGGGGCAGTTCCCTGTTTAACGGCACAGCACAAAATTCAACATGTTAGCACTTCACAAATGGGAGTACACAGATCACTTAGTGCAATGCAGATACCACCTATAAAAAGGCCATCTTAAATGAGGGCAAACCCTTGAGGCAGACAGGGATGCTGCAGGCCACACACCAAGAGGGTTCATATGGGTGCACACATCATGCACCTGATGCAGCAGGTAACAGACGATGAAGAAAGGGTCAATGCTCACCATGGGCCCAGACATAGGCTACAGAAATACTATGCTACAAACAGAAAATTCCATTCATTGGTCACATTTGAAGTCCTCAGTGATGACCAGATCATGAGCCAGTACAGGCTCAACAGGCTGATGCTCAGGCAATTGTGTGAGTGGCTGCATGACCAATTGCGGACAGACACCCAACAAAGTTTGTCCGTTGAGCTCAACGTGATGTGATGGCTGCACTGAGTTTCCTGGGCTCTGGAATATTCCAGACACCAGTGGGGGACATAACCAATATCTTGCAGTCAGCCACCTCGCACCTGTTGTACTAGTTCCTAGATGTCCTGCTGGCCCATGTAACATAGAAACATAGAAACATAGACTTTGACGGCAGATAAGGACCGCTTGGCCCATCTAGTCTGCTCATTTCCCTACCTACAGGATAGGCCGCAGATCCTAGTTAACCAACAGCCTATTTCTTCCTACCCCCACAAGAATTGCCTTATGGCTGTCCCATGCATTATTGAATTATCCCACAGTTTTAGACCTCACAACCTCCTCAGGAAGGCTGTTCCATGCATCCACTACCCTCTCTGTGAAATAATACTTCATCACATTGCCCCTGTACATGCATGGCTCCAGGAGGGCCCAGGAGTGCACATCCCACATCATAACATATCTCTTTGGACATGGAGGTTTGGTACAGACCAAACAGGAGACTGTAATGTGTTTAGTCAATGTAATATCCCTACCACACCAACAAAGTGAACAGCAACCATGCAGCAGTCCTATCAGGCTGTGTACTTATAAGCTGCACTTGGTGCCATTCACTGCACTCATGTTGCCATCTGGGCACCCACCACTGATGGAGTGGAGGCCTATGTCAATGGGAAAGGGTACCAGTCCATCAATTTTCAAGTGGTGTGTGATGCAGCAGCGTGCATCATCAATGTCTTGGCATGTTACCCCAACAGTACCCATGATGCTTTCATCTGGCATAACTCCATCTTGTGCCAGAGGTTTGAAAGTTGGAACATCCCTAGTGGGTACCTCTTTGGTGAGTATACCCTGATGGCCTCTTATCCCCTCCCCATATTGCAGATGATGACACTAGCTAATGACCTTTACTACACAGGGGCAGTGCCTATCAGCTGCATCAATAGCTCCTCACATCTGTCCTGCATCTGTTGCAGAGGACAGGTACAATGCGATACATAGCACCACATGCAACATCACTGAGCATGTCTTTGGCATGCTCAAGATGAGGTTTCAGTGCTTTGATCACTTTAGTGGTGCCCTAAAATAAACCCCTCAAAAATCCTGTGCCATATTCCTTCCCAGTTGTTTACTACACAACATGGCAATGAACTGTGGGATATGCATGCCGGCCGTAGAGGAACAACTTGCAGTGGAGTTAGAGCCAGAGAACAAGTGGGTGCAAGAACAGCTTGACATGCATGGCTCCAGGAGGGCCAGGAGGGTCCAGGAGTGCACATCCCACATCATAACATATCTCTTTGGACAAGAAGGTTTAGTACAGACCACACAGGAGACTGTAATGTGTTTAGTCAATGTAATATCACAAACAATATCAGTACATACAGAGCATCAGTCCAGTAAGGTGGGTATCACAAGTGGGGTGAATAGAAATACAGTGTAGCCAGGGTTGGGAGAACACATATAGTGTACACACAGGTACAGTCTATTGTAGCAGAGGTGTCCCACAGGTGTGTCAACATAAATACATGCCAGCCAGCCAGGGAGCTGAGGGGGTGATGGAAACACAGATCATCTGGGGGGGGTAGCAAATGGGGTCTACACACAGAGCCCAGTGGAATGTTAAGAAAGAGTCATGCCACTCAGGTGGGGGAACATGAATGCAAGAGGCTACAGGAGCTGGGTGCAGTGACACATGGGTAATGAGGGAACTGGGGCACATGTTGGTAAGGCACACCCTACATGCATCCCCTACCTCCTCCCTGGGTACAAACAGTATGTCAGCACAGTTCCCAGTGTGATTGGAGTGGCAATCATCCACAACAGGGGTGATGAGGGTGGTGATAGTGTTAGCCTCCCAAACCATGGTCCCACGGGGTTCTGACCCCAGCAAAAAGCAGGCTGTGTCTTGGTGCTTATGGGTGTTCTTGGTGTCTTGGCAGTGCCATGTGTGCCGGGCATTTCAGTTTTGGCACTGCATGACATTGAAGTATTCAGTGATGACTGCCTTGGAGTGACACCACTCCCACAGAAGAGACAGGAGCTATGGCTAGCCCCCATGGTACCTGCCACCATGACTGCAGTCTCATGCACAGTGGCACACAGACAATCCATGCAGGAGGTTATGTCCTGGCACAGGTCACATAGGGCTGCCATGTGTTCCACATGGCGTGCCTCTCCACCCACTCCTTGGCACACTTCAAGTCATCCTGTAGCATGTGACAGATCCATGCTTGTTCCCACTGGGCAACACACTGAGCCTTCATAGGCAACCGCAGCAGTTGGCAGTTGTTGGCCACATCCTGTTGTCACCGGGGACTGTCAACCAGGACATGGAGAGGCTGCACCCTCTGATAATGTATGGTCTGGTGTTACACTGCAGTCAGGGCTGGGGTCCTTTGTGGGTGCTGCAGGTTGTCTGTGTCTGGCCTGGTGGGGTGGGGTGTGGGTTGCAAGGCTCTGGCTATGCTGGATGATGGTTTCTGCAGAGACACAGTGGCAGCTGAACCTGTGGTATTGGCCTGGGGCAGCATGGCAGTAGCTGTTTTGGCAGTTGGGTCCTGGACTGGCACAGCAGTGGCTGGGCCAGGGCATGTCGAGAGCTGCACCGCTGAGACCACAGTGCTGCATGGGGACAATGGCTGGGCTCCACTGCTAGTGGGGCAGGCTGGGTGAGACATGTCCTCCTTGTCACAGGTGCACCCCAGTCATCCCCAGCTCCCAATGTACATCTTGTCATCATCCTCCTTATCCTCCCTCCTGGTGTTCATCAGCAGGTGCATATGGAGTGGCAGCAGGGGCAGCTGCCACCATGATGGGCCTGGGGCATCCTCTGCCATGGCTGGTAAGACATGGTGAGCTGTTGGGGGAAGAGAGGAGAGTTATATAGCAATGTACCATATAGATGTGCACCAGCGAAGGCAGCTTGCATGCCCTGCATATTTTCTCAAAGCTATGGGAAAGCCAAAGAATACAGCAGCAGTGGAGTTGGGAGGGAGAAGCAAAGCCACGAGGTCTGGAGAACCTGCAAACAGCATAGGAAAGGAAACCGTGGCAGGGGGACCCTCTGAACCCTTGAACAGTGCTTTACTGAAGGCCATTAGAGAGCTCAACAAAAAAGTGGACACTTTGGGAATGCGTCTTACAGGACTGGAAACAAGAATGGACTTGGTGTCCTCGAAGGCTAAAGTGGTGACTGATACAGCGAATAAATCAGCAGCGGCCATAGCAGGCATAGTCTCTGAAAACAAGCTGCTCCATCTCCATTTAGAAAATCTAGAGAACGGAGTGAGGGCAGTGAATCTTTGATTGCTGGGAGTACCGGAGGACATAGAAGGAATTGATCTCATAAATTATGTAATGGGATTAATCCAGACATCTTTGGATCTTGACACAAAGCAGATGGTAATTAAAACTTACAGGTTTACCCCTCGGAGAGCCCTTGTTGAGAATCTTCCCAGGACAATCATGATTGTTACTAGTGGCCCGCACATTAGAGATCAAATTCTGGTAGCTGCTAAACTAAGGGCACCGCTGAGATGGCAATGAGATTCATTTTTTCTCCGACCTCAGCTACTTGACCCGACAGTGCAGAAAGGCTTTTGACGGGATCCGTGCAGGCCTGAAAGCACTGGGGATATTACACGTTACAACAACTGACCTGACTGAGAATTTACTATGCTGGTAAGACTTTTCTCCACTCTGACCCGGTGGAAGCGGGGAAGAAACTGGAGGTAATTAAAAAGGATTTTAATTGCTCCCACTCTGCGAGTCCTTCAGATGAGGAGGATTGAATTTTTGAGAAAATGAACTCCCTTACTTAAAACTAAGGGCTAAGTGTCAGTTAAACAAAGAACTTGGCTCTGCCACACTCGCATAGTATCTCATTTCACAAATGTTACTCCTTTTCTTGTTTCTATTGTTAATATAGAGATTAAAACTGTTTTGTGAAATGTAAAGTAATTTAGACTACATCTCTCTGACACAGGAAGCTTGGGGTATATTGTGGCTAGGTTTCTTAGCATTCATTCAAACTGTTGAACTGTAGATAGTTCATAATACTGTTAATTATCTCAGCTATCCTGTAATTATCCAAGTTTTGTTAGTTGGTGGTTTTAAGCTAACATGTTTTAGGACAAGATTTTAGCATACGGGGCAACTATGAACTAAAGAAAATAGAAGTGATAATATGGTAAACATACTGGGCTGGATATTCAAAAGGGTTGTGCCCTGCGCAAGTCCAAAATTGCGCCATTCTGCCATATTCAGCAGGAGGCAGTTGCGCCCCCCAAGTCAAGCAGAGCAATAGCGCAATGCTAATGAAGGCATGCTCAACCGGAGGGGGAGGAACCATGCATAAACTGCACAGCCTGATATTCAGCGGGCTGTGCAGAGTTGTGCAGGCACAACCCCCAACCTGCGCCTGCACAACTTTGAGCAAATAGTGGAGTAAGTCGAGGGCCACCACAGGTAAGCTGCCGCATTGCAGGAACAACACAGCAGCTGCCACCTGTGGGTGGCCCTCAACCTACTCCCTGTGCCCCCTGCAGCCCAATCGCAGGCATATAGCAACCCCCCCCCAACTGGCCTGATCACGGGCAAAATGTAAATATCCCCACCTCTCGACTCAGTCTGATCGCGGGCAGCAAAGTGTCAATCCCCCAAGGACATATCCCTGGTGGTCCAGTGGACTGTGAAGCCTGATCGCAGGCTAAAGTGAGTAACTCGCACCAGCCCGATCGTGGGCAATGTGTACAGTAACCTCCACCAGCCCGATCGCGGGCTGCAAAGTGTTCGAACCCCACCCAAGAACATATCCCTGGTGGTCCAGTGGATCTCAAGCCCGATTGCGGGCTGCAAACAGTTCAAACACCCCCAAGGACCACCTACCCTGGTGATCTAGTGGCCCCCACCCACCCACAAAGCCCCACCACCTGCTCCCCATCAGCCGGGCGGGGGCAGCATCCCACCTGCCTGCCACCCCGCCGCCTGCCGACTGACTGCCTTTGTAGGGCTGCACGCCCATTGGTGCAGAGCAAGAGCCAATGGGCGTGCAGCCCATACCATACAAGGCAGTCCAGATATGTGAATGAATTCATTCTCTGGACCACCAGGGATATGTCCTTGGGGGGGGTTGACACTTTGCTGCCCACGATCGGGTCAGTCGGGGGTAGGGGGATTAGCTAATGCCCACCATCGAGCCAGTTGGGGGGGTATTTTTACACTTTTGCCCACCATCGGGCTGCAGGGGACGTCAATCCCCGATGGCTGCTGCCTGGCAGGGCGTCAGGCGCAAGTCCTCGGGATCGGCGGACCTGTATGTTGTCGAGAAGCAAATGGGGCTGCGTGAATAGATGCAAATGGCACCCCGTGCCTTGCATGAATTATGGCCCCATTTGCATGTCACCTTTGAATATGGGAAATTTGTATGGCGCAATGATTTTTACACCACCGCAACAGATGCTCCACTCTGACCACTTGCAGTGGTGCAAGTTCCACTATGCCATGCACAGTGGTGTGGTCGGGTGATAGTCAAAAAGAGCGTTCACGCAACCCTTGAATATCACCCGCCACACCTCAGCACAACTATTTTGTGCAGTGCATGCTTGTGCCACAAAATAGCGCAGTATGAATATCCAGCCCACAGTATATTACTGGTGAGGTAATCCTCATTGACAGAGTTCTTCAATTTTTTGTATCCTATTATTTTAATAGATATTATTGTCTATCTAGATTTATGAGCTATAAAGTGCCATTAATTGGCATTAACGGATGAGTTTCTTCACCTGGGAACGATTTCTTTCATAATTTCTGATTTTGCCCATAAGTATGCTGCAGTAGTCACATTTAGGAACATTTCTATAATAATTTTTGATTGCTGCCTTTTGTTTGGTAGTTTCAACTTAAGGAATCCCTCATATGAAGTAACAACGGATGACAAATAATGTATTCTACCATTGTATTGCTGGATGTGAGAAACATTTTTTATATTTGTACCAAGACACTTTATTTTGCAATATAATTTGCATTACAAACTAATAAAAATAAAGTTAAAAAAAAAACCAGATCTGCTGGATGTAGCAAACTCTTTCACAACTCATTGCTCTAAATGCTAGACTACACTGCCATCCCCTATGTACAGCATATGGTGACACAACATTCGTACTGTGTGTGCAGTTCATTGCCCATACCCCTGATGCCATCCACACCCCTACACTGGTGAGCACACACCCCAGCACCAGTGAGCACACATCTCAGCACCAGTGATCAAACATATAAGCACCAGTGAACACACACCCCAGCACCAGTGAGCACACATCCCAGCACCAGTGAGCAAATATCCCAGCACCAGTGAGTACGCATTCCAGCACCAGTGAGCACACATCCCAGCACCAGTGAGTACACACCCAACATTTTTTTATTTATTAGAATTTTGGTAACCGGGTAAGTCCACTGAGACCATGTATTCCCTTCTTCAGTGATGACCCAGGTGACAATGGTGAACACAGTACAATAGATAAATACAATAATAATATATAGGATACAGAGAGATGTAACAATGTTGCAAAAATTATTACAGTGGAAAGCCAGGTAAGTAACTTAAAACAGATCAGGCATTAAGCATATATAAATAAACAGGATAACTAATATTATACAATATATACATAGCAGGAACACAAGAGCAGGTGGATTACAAGATACATCTGTCATAGTAACATAGACTAGGCATTAATGACACTATAAGGGTTATTTAGAGCAATTACTGAGGAGAAGAGTTAGTAGGAAAGGGATGAGCTCTTTTTTGAGGGAGGATTCGGTTGGGCAGGAGAGTAAGTTGGGGGGGGCAAAGGGCAAACATTCCAGTACCAGTGAGCACACATCCCAGCACCACTGAACAAACATCCCAGCACCACATAGCAAATATCCTAGCACCAGACAGCACACACCCCAGGACCAGGGAGCAAGCATTCTAGCACCAGTAAGCACACAAGCAGCAACACATGGGACACAATAGTGTAGTGCAACACAGATGGCTACACAACATGAGACATGGGCCCAGTAGTACAGCCTATAAACAATATGTCACACAGCATTGGCATATGCATTCAGGAGTGCCAGATCATAAGGAAGTGTGAGGGGTTGGGCTTTAGTAATACCACAAGAGACCATGCTTGCTTAACATTTGACATTGCATTCATGAAAGGGCTACTTTGAATACATGTGTGCAGATGTGGGGGGTCTTTTACCATGCCTCACTCATAGCTTCTGGCACTTATGCAAGTATGCACATAGATAGACATATATAAATAAATACATATGTTATAGAGGTGCAGTCATGACACTGTAGTTAGGATTCAGATGCCACTTCTATGTTAAAGTCAAATGTTTGCACGTTAATAACTTTGGACCTGTTCAATGGATTTACCTGCAATTTGGAATGTGCAGTGGGGCATGGTAGCTCTCTTGATCTGCCAAATTTTGTTTTGGTCAGACTTACAGTTTTTGAGTACGAAAACGCTGAAAAATGCAAAATTATCCGTGTTTGGAGGCAGCTTTGGGGATTTGGATGTGGCCCTGCACAGCCATCATGTGGTGTGCCACTCTGCAAGATGGCTCATTTGAAAGAGCATTGGTGGCTGAACATGTTGCTTTTCATTTGGTGAAAAAATATTAATTCAATTAAAAGTTATGCCACTTTGAAGTTCCCATTACAAGTCAATGGGAAAATTTATATATATGTTTTGGGAAACAAAGAATGGGGTTCTGGCCATCTCGTCCCACCTGGTAATCTAAGAGTTTGCAGCCTTGTGGTTCAAGAATCTTTGTCCCCAAGAATTCTTTGATTGCAAGGTCCGCCATCTTGCTTCTTGTTTTCCGATCAGAAAAACACAAATATCTCGGCTCAGGGGTCACTCCTGAAGTAAAACTTGGATGGGTTTTACTCAAGGGGCTCCCATCTATTGAGCCATGCCTTTGGTTTCATCCAAATTGGTAAAAAAATAGAATTATGAGCTTTTAAAATCTTTGACTGCTGCTCACTAATGATCTTTGATCGCGAGCTTGCAAATTCTTGCATTGAGACCTAAATACACAAATATCTTGGCTCAGGGGTGGGCTAGGGACACAAATGAGGGTGAATTTTGATCAGGGGGCTTCGTTCTATCTAGGCATGCCATTGGTTTAGTTCAAATTGGTGAAAAAGTCACGTTTCAGCATTTTAAAGCCTTTTGGTCGCAAGGGTGCAATTTCTTTGATTGCAAGCCTGCAAATTCATTGACTGCAAGATTCTTTGATCATAATCATGCATCGTGAACGGGTGATGAAATGGCCAGATTAAAAATTCTAATTTCTCAGCCCAGGGGTGTCCTAGGAGGACAAATGTCATCTCTTATGACTAGCTCCACAAATCAGCATATTTTGTTTGGGGGTTTATCAATATCAAGTATCATCTATGTGAATGTCACAAGACTGGCAAAAGGTATCTAGAAGACAGACCTCCATTGATAAATATAGTTATGTCATCTCTTGTGATACATAGAATGACTAGAATGTGATTTTTATACTGTAATGTTGGGCAAGGCATGTTTAATATGAACTTTTAATAGGAATTTTCTTAAGTTTCTCAGAGTATAAAAGTCTCCATGAAGCAGTCTACTGGTTTTTCAGATTATATAGGCAATGCAGAGCACTTTTTATTGCTTTCTGGAAGTTAAAATGCTTTTAAATACATTCACCAGTACATTAATACATATTTAATAGAAATATATGCTTTTGATAAGCAGTGATGTTTGCAAATTATCTTTTTCAAAGGAAATAGAAAAATATATCTAGTTTCTGACATCAAAATACCAGATTTCTGATGTATTCATTTAAAAGAAAATGTACATAGAGAGTATGATAGTTTTTAAACAGACTTTAGGATTTGAAGAACTCTACTTAGACTACAAACCCTTGAAACATCAGCTTCAGAACACACACACACACACACACACACTCTCTCTCTCTCTCTCTCTCTCTCTGCTTTTAAAGTTGGAACTCATTTTCTTTTTCACATTAAAAAAGAAATCACTGTTTTTTTCATAAATACTTACAATGCATTCTCTTAACAGAAATTTTTTGTATAGCAAAGATAAAATGTTCTTACAGGAAATGCAGAGAGGATAAAACCCTCTTGAAAAACAGAATGCAGAGAGTATGTATGTATGTTTTTAAATCAGACTTTAGCATTTGAAGCAGTCTACTTAGGCTACAAACCCTTGAAACATCAGCTTTAAAACACACACACACACACACACTGTCTCTGCTTTTAAAGTTAAAACTCATTTTCTTTTTCACATTAAAAGAGAAATCACAGTTTTTTCATAAATACTTAAAATGCATTGTGTTAAAAGAACTTCCTTACATTGAAGAGATAAATGTTCTTATAGTCCGACGAGCTTCAAAACACATTTCACACAAAAAAATTCCCTGAGTAAAAAGGCACCCTGCAGTCATACCACAGATTGACAGGGGGAGGTTGAGGGAGTGCCAGGCAGGTGATGGTGGGGCAAGGTGAGAGGAGGGGAGAGACTCGGGTTCAAGGTAGGTTATGGGTGCAAGGGTGGTGGTGGGACAAGGTGGGAGGTCAGGAGAATTTGTGCCAAGATATTGTGGCAGGGGGTCAAGGGATGGAGGATGGATTCAGGTTTAAGCTAGGATGGGGTGGTTGCTGTTCGAGGGCATGGAAGATGGACTAGGGTTTGAGCTTGGGTGGTGTTGTGGAGGTTCGAGGGGACTGTGGATGGAGGAGGAAAGACGTAGGGATGTAGAACGGGAATGATGTGTCATTTCCGGGTTCAAGAATATGTCATTTCCTGCATTTCGTACATCACTTCCTGTGTTTGACATGGGATGCCTTGCATTTAAGGTGGGACATCCTGCACAGAGGGGAGGGACTTCCTGCACCATACGAGGATGATTCTGATTGGTCCATTTTATGCCACGTCCACCTGTCACACGACGTGGTGCACACTGATTGGCTGAAATTTAACATTTGACGAGATATATGAACTCTATACTACTAACTCCATTTCAATTTCTGCATTACCCTATACAGGGAGGGACTTGGCATTAACATATGCACCTCCTTCCAGGCTGCTATTTTAATTCGAAGCTGCTCAAGTTCTTGCTCTAAGTTTTTCTTAATATAAGCAGAATAAGTGATCACCTGACCCTGGATGTAGGCTTTTAGGGCCTCTCACCTAGTCCCATGGGAAGTGTCCCGTCTCAAATTGTGGAGTAAGAACTCCTTAATCGGCTTAGACATAAACTCGATAAAGGAGCTATCCCACAATAGTAAAGGGCCTAAGCCCCAAGAGTAACAGGTAGGAGGAGATCCTAGGGTCAAAATAGCCAAGGTCAATGAGGCATAGTCAGATATTAAAATAGGGGAATATTTAGTGGAATATATCTATTTATTTTATTTTTATTTAGTTTTTATTCACCGGGAAGAAGGACTAGACAATTTTTTGCCTATGTTCAGCCTCATCCCAGGGAGGAGTGGGATACAGATGGATGCCAACTGAAACTGAGCCAGATTTTCTAAGTTGATGGTGGTATTTTTAGTGAATGGGGGAAATTTGTCCAGGACACTGGGGAAATTCCCCTACTTGTTGGTAAGGGGAGCTGCTGTTGTCCAAGATGACAGATCGGGACTCTACAAAGCAAGAAGCTCTGCAGGAGGCTGAGGATCAATCCTCTGCCCCAGCCAAGATAGATCAGGAGAATTTGATTATTCAGGCAGGATTTCAGACTATCAATACCGAATCATAGCAAAAACTGAGAGTGAGATAGAATGGTCTCAAGCAGAAAAAATATTAAATGCACAGCTTACAGAAAAAAAGGCTGCACTATTAAATTTACTGGCTGAGGATGAACAAACTTACAGAAGGGAAAAAGCTGAACTCAGGCAGAAGTTTGATAGAGGGAAGACGATTGCTAAACAGTGCTTCCTTGCAGATCAAACTAACAAACAGGGGCGTGGCTCAGAGAATGAGTCAGCAACAAACGCTGACACTAACAATCAGCTGTAGGAAACACCAGTGTCTTCTTCCACAGAGCCTCAAGAGGATTTTTCTTATCCAGATACCCCTGGTGAGCCTGGATGGTCACCAGAGAAAGCTTTATTGCTGGCAGGTTAGAAATTTGTGGATGGAAAATGGATATCGGACACAAATTGGACTCCAACACCACAGTAGCCAGATCTGTGGAAAGAGAATCAGGAAATTAGAGAGGCTGCTCTAACACACCAGCACGGGCCTTCTCCAAACACCAGTTAGTCTAACAGCATTGACAGTACACTAATGGTACAATATGTTAGTTTAAAAGTGGCAGGGGATATGAGGGCACTCTCACATGAAAAACAACAAGAAGAACCTGACAAGGCGGGACAACCTGACGCAAACAGGAGTGAGGAATTACTACCAAATGTCTCAGAAAAAGCATCACAAAAGGAGAAAAATGTATTTCAGCCACAGCCTTCACAAAAATGATCCTCCTCCTAAACTAAATAAACCCCGGCATGCTGACCTTCTTGACAGATCCGAACCAGCCCCAAGATGGAACACAGGCTGAGCTATAAAGGGGGTCTGGAGACATAGCCCGAAAGAATGTATGTGGGGAAAAATTGATTTAAAAAATGACTGGGGATTTCCCCATCTGACACTTCTGCTTTTATTCATATTTTCAGTGAGGAGAATTTTGATATTAGCTTTCATTCCCCTCAATTGCTGGAAAAATTCTGGTGGAAGTATAATGCAGTTAAATTTTCCCCATTGTGGTCTCCAGTTTTAGTTATCCCAATTACAAAACCCCTGGTGAATGTAGTGACCATTATGTTCTGAAATAAAGGTGTACAAGTGGGGGACATTGTATATTGGCTATCCCAGAAGGGTGAGGTATTAAGCCCACCAGAGTCTATTCTGGATTCTGGGCAGCTCTTGATGGGAGGGCTGGTGATTTAGAGTAAAACTGCATCAACAGAAGAAGGGATACAGCATATCCCAAAAAGTGTTTTGGGGGAAAGATGGGGGGGGTATGCTTCTACCCTGGGCAACCCAGGGCCTGCTATAAATGTAACATTTGTGGAAATGTTGGGCACATCGGACATCACCGTATGAACAAACCTAAATGCAATTTATGTGAGGACCCAGTACACATCTTCCAACACTCCCTTGGGCAACTCATAACAAGCAACATAAAATAGACCAGAATTCTCTAATTTGTCAGGCCCAACAGACTGTGGGTAAGCATGAACAGGCACCCCTTCCCCCCAAGCTCAGATGTAAGTGAATAAAACCCAAAGGGAAGAGAATTCTGCAGCTCCTCAGGACAATGAGAATGTAAATGATGGGCAGGAAAGAATTTCTCCTCTCTTGTGTCCAGTTCAATACACTGATTCACAAGCTCTGGAAGGTTCCTCTACAATGCCCCCACCTAAATCTTGGGTAACTGTTCAAACCTGTCGCCGGTCTACTCAGTTATCTGCAGATGTAACCACCCAGTCCTCTGGGGTTATTAGAATCCCATCAGTGTCAATGCTAGGTAGGGAAGGCAGCTGGTGAATAACTGGTTAAAAGGTTTTCATCTGCTCCCTCTCTGTTTACTTGATCTCAGCTGAGATGAGAGGTGATGTCATTTAGAACTCTCACAGCAGCATAAGCCACGGTAGCTAGCTGTGAGTGGGGAGCTCTAGAATTTTCATTTAGTCAGTGTCAGTAGTTCTGTGAGTGGAGTTCAGTGTGAGCAGTTGGAGGAGTGAAGAGCTGCAGTGTGGGCTCTGAGGAGGGTCTAGTGTTCTCACCCTAGCGCTGAGAGCCATCTGCCTGCCAGTAGAAGTGGTGGAAATCATCTAGCAGGAGTTCCTGATTTTTCTCATCCCCTGTGAGATGAGAAGGACTGCAGAATGGATCTGAGGGGCAATCCCCTGACTTTGATCCAGGGCACTGAAGCTGCCTGTTTGTGTACAACCATGAGTAATCTGACTTTGAGTATCCCAGGAGGAATGCACCTGTGTTTTCTTTTGGGGTGTACTCTGACAAAGGGAAATATACACCAAGTTCTGTTCTAGTTTGAGGCTGTTCTCTCATCCTTTCTTAAAGTTGGCTGACAATCATGGAGTCCCCAGAGGGACTTGACATATTGTTCAGGACTAATTTGCACTCAGAAGTAGTGTGTTTCTTATGCAGGATGAGACAGGCATTCCAAGTTGCATAGTTCTACTGTTTTACTAAATGTTTGAGGTGTAACTCTGACAGAATGGCTGGGTATGGATGTGGAAGCAAAATGTGGGCACCCCCCCCATCTGAAGTGACCAGTTCAGCACTACAGGTTCCGTAAGGGTGTCTGCTTATTCAGGACATGGTGGCCAATGTCTGAAGAGAAAGTTTACCCCCTGGTGTGAGTTGTGTTAATTTTGAGCACCAGAGTGCTCTGTTGTGGCCAGTTGCCACATTGCCAAATGTTTAAGTACTATGCCATATGGGAAATGTTCTAAGTTGTGGCCAGTGCCACTAGAAGAAATTGTGTACTCTGTTGTGGCCAGTGCCACTAGAAGAAATGTGTGTTTTAGCTGAGGCTTTCCTGCTGAAGAGAGTTCAAGGTGCTATGCAATACGGGATGTTTAGGGTTTCTGTCTGGTGCAGATGTTGTTGTTCTGCATTGCCTTGTGCCACAAAGTGTAAACCCTTGGGGCTCCACCTTTGCTTTAGTGTACCAACTTTGGAATAAAGCCACACTCTGGAAACCCAACCTGATTTTATTTATTTAGCTTTTGTCGACCAGCTAAGTACATTAGTTAAGACATTTGCCTATTTTCAGGTATGACCTGGGAGAGTACAATGAAATACAAGTTCATACAGAGGACAACATGATACAAGTTAGGCATTACGGCGAATCAGGTAGAACCAGTTGAACATAACCCAAGCAGTCAGTAAACACAGTTAGAACAGGAACAAAGGGTGGGATATTCAAAAGGGTTGAGCTATGCGCAGTAGGGTTGTGCCAGCGCAAGTCCAAAAATGCACCATTCTGCGATATTCAGCAGGAGGCAGTTGCGCCACTGAAAACATGCTGAGCAACAGCACAATGCAAATAAAGGTATGCGCAACCAAAGGGGGTGGATCCATGCATAAAGTGCGCAATGCGATATTCAAAGGCTTGCGCAATGCGCAGCAGTGGATCAGCCAGAGGTTGCGCCACGGCAGAAATGAGTCAAAATAAAAAGGCTCAAGGAAGAGGCACAAGAATGTGACAGGGAAGGCACATGAGGCAGCCACAAAGAGCAGGCCACAGCAGCAACCAGTGCAGGCCAGGGAGTAGTCAGGACAGAATAGGGGCAGCTGAAGGTGTGTGGGACCACAGAGTTCAGAGTCCAGTAGGTGTACCCGGCGCAGTGGAGGTAGCAGTCAGGACAGCAGGGGGAACAGAACAACAACAGCTGGGGGGGACACAAGCCAGGGAGATGGACAGTGCCAGCTTCCACATGGAAGCTGTAATGAGGGGTGTGAGAAGGTATGCTGCAGGGGAACATGGCCGTGGAAGGGCCTGTCGACGGTACGCCCCCAACAGGCAGTACCGTGCCCGCATCAGCTTTGAGCTGTATTCAGACATCAAGATTGTGGGCCAGTACCACCTGAACCGGGCAATACTGAGGCGGCTCTGTGAGCTGTGCAGTGATGTGATGCAGGCACCCTCACGACGGAGTCACGCTCTGTCAGTGGAGACAAAGGTAACAGCCTGCATGTGCTTGCTCACCATGGGTACCTTCCAGAGGCCAACAGGGGACACCACAGGCATAACACAGTCGGCCATGTCATGCATCCTCACCCAGTTCCTCAGCACACTGCTGCCACATGCTGTGGAGTACATCCATTTCCCCAGCACCGTGGCAGAGCGTACAGTAAACATACAGGAGTTCCACAGGGTAGCACGTATGCCTGGCATGCTAGGGGTGATAGACTGCACTCATGTGGCCATTCACATGCCACCTGGCCCTGATGGGGCCACATATCACAATCGGAAGGGGTTCTCCAGTGTCAACTGCCAGGTGATGTGTGATGCCAGTGGGTGCATCATCAATGTCTGTGCCACGCACCCTGGCGGAGCACACAATTCATTCATATGGTACCAGTCTGCACTGTGCCATCGATTCAAGAATGGGGACATCCCCACAGGACATCTAGTGGGTGAGAATGCATGTAGGATTGGCAAAGTTGAGGCAAGGGTGGGTAAGCCACAGGTGCCATGGGAGTGGCACACAGGGCCAGGGGCAATATGGGCCTGAACATGACACTAACCTCCACTATCTCCACACAGGTGACAGTGGATACCCACTCCATCCCTGGCTGCTCACACCCTACCGGCGCCCCATGACCCCATCGCAGCAACGCTTCAATGAGGCACATGCCACCACACGCAACATTATCGAGCGAGTGTTTGGGATGCTGAAGGCACGCTTCTGATGCCTAGACACCTCCGGTGGTGCTTTACAGTACAGCCCCTCAAAGGCCTGTGGGATATTCCTGGCCTGTTGTATCCTGCACAACATGGCCAAAGACTGTGGGATAGCCATACAGGTCGAGGAGGGGGACAGCGATGGGGATGCTGGTGACGCCGGTGATGATGGGGATGAGCAGCCCCCCCTTGGATGGCGTGACCCCCGACTGATCCAGCTGGCCCAGTTGCACTGGGACACCATCACAGAGGAGCACTTTGCACAACACAGGTAAGTCATGGGGCCATGTGCAACCAACACTGTCCAGGGCACAACCCACATACACACAGGGTAACACACCAGGGGTGCATGACGGCGAGGGGAGTGGAAGGGTACAGGAGCACAAACACACAACCAGGGAGGGGTGAGCAGTCACACGCCACATGGACAGACACACACACACACCAGGCACAAAGTGCACAGGGGCAGGTGCACAGCACAGTAGGAACAGACATGTGAAACACACACATCCACAGGCCACCTCCACCACCTGTACTGTCCATGTACATGTGTCAGAGGCTGGGCACCCTTGCACCTTGGTGTACAGTGCAATGCAGGCATCATCATGCACACGCACCTGTGGACAGCAGTCGGGAGGGTGTGCAGGTGGTCTGTGTGTCAGCGTGTTGGGCAGGGCACCCACTGGTGCACTGCCCACCATGACACACATTACACACAGGGCAGCACCAGACAGAGCCCGCACTGGGAAACAGGTCAGTCATGTGGCACTCGGATGTGTGGGCGGCCCTGCTGAGACCCAGCAGCACTGTCAGGCTGAGCATGGGCCACTTGGGGTGGTACTGATGGACCACCAGGGGTCCCACTGCGTGAGCGCGACCTTGTCCGCACAGGGGTCTGCAGCATACCGAACATACCTGCACCAGGGGTGCTCGGGATGCCCACAGCAGAACCCGGCGTCGACAGGCTGGGTGTCGCACGATGTCGGGAATGGGGAGTGGATAGCATACTGTGTGGCGTGAGCGGCACAGGGGCACCTGACTGTGTGCCCAATGCGGCCACGACAGTGACCAATGCCTGAGTCTGCCTGTCAATGGTGGCTGTCACATCCATCCACAATTGGACAATCCCTGCAAGGATCATCGCGTTGTCCCTGCTGTGCTGCTCCACAGCCACATACAGTGCCTCCACGGATGTTGCAACCCGCATCTGCTGCTGTACTGATTCCCACAGCAGGTGGGTGTGCTCGTCAAATGGGTCGTCTGCCACATCGGCAACCTGTCTGTCAGGGTATGGAAGGGCCTGATGATCAACACCCCTTGAGGGTGGGCGCTGCTCACCAGGACCAGGTATGGGCAAGTCAACAGGTGGTGTACATATGCCACCGCTGAACTCTGTACCCCCAGACCCGGTGGGTGACTGCTGCTGCTGCCCCTCCACCTGCTGTGCCCAAGGGACCAGTCGTTCCACTGCTGTGTCCGCAACCATGCCAGTGATCTGTACAGCCACCGGTGCTGCCCCACCGGTGCTGACAGGCACAGCCTGGGACTGTGCTGATGTGCTGGCACACATGTTGGAACCAGCCAGGTCCATGGGCATGAGCTGTCCTGCTGTGTGTCCATTATGTGACACACACGTGTCAATGCCCATAGTGGTCATTGCATCATCAATGGTGCAGGTTCATGCCACAGCCACAGTGTGCTGGCATGCTTGCATGCCAGACCGCTGAGACACAGGAAGGGCACCCCCTACACCTGTCTCACTGACATCGGAGATGGCAGCCAGGTGTGCACACTGGTGCAAAGCACGCCGGCTACCAGCAGAGGTGGATGGACCCTCCTCCAGCTCCGGCTGGATGTCCACAGTGGATGGGCTGTCCACCACTGTCCCCTGCAGACGCACAGGATCTGTAACAGAAAGTGAGAACATGTTAGTGCATGGGATCCACCTCCCCCCGACCATGTCATACCATGCAGTGATGGGCTACCACCTGTCTGGAAGCCACCTCCCGGAATGCCCTCGATGGCACTGCGCTGCATGGATGCAGCGAGACGGTACTCTGCTGGGGTCAGCTGCACCACCTCCGGCTGGCCCCCGCCTGTAGCAGTTCATGCCACCTTGAGGGCTGCCACCTTCTCCTTCACCCTCCTCCTGTCAGTCCCCATCTTCTTTTTACATTCCTGCACGGAGCGCTGGTGGCTTCCGTGCAGGCTTATGGCACGAGCCACCTCCTCCCATACAGCAGCACGGGCCTGGGGGTGCCCCGCCGTCCACTGAGTAGTGGCTCTTCCTCCAGGTAGGCCTCAAAGAGTGCCTCTGTCTCGGCTTTCGTGAAGTTGGGCCTCCTCTTCCACCCACCATCATCCTCCTCACCCATTCCTGGCTCAGCCATGTCACAGTCTGTATGGGTGAAAGTGGGCACCTGTGACTGTGCAGTTACAGCAATACCCTAAGACCATAGTCCAGAACATCACACAGCATGCAACTCACCTATCACCTGCAGTAACCGAATATGGCCACTGCAGATCAATGTCACACATTTATAGCGCAATGCATGCAAATTAGGAGTGGAGTAACTTTAATGAGATGCAAATCACGCTGCTGCACCATTGAATGGCTGATCAGATGATCTGCATATGACGGCTGAATATCGCGCTGTTGCGCTTTGCGCAATACGGTTGAGCCGGCTGAGCCAATGGCGCAGTTCTGTGACTGCGCAGTACACCGCACTGCACATGCCCAGGTAGCTTATGCAGGTGTCTGCCATGTTGATGACGTGCTGTGCACGATCAGCAATTCAGGACACGGCCACCATTGTGCCAGTGGCACTACAGCGCTGGTCACCACATGGCGCTGTGGCACAACTGCGCAATAGTCCACTGTGGCAATGGTACGCAGGCAACTGATTGTGCTGGACGTGTAGATGTCCGATGGCGCTGTGCGTGGCCTTGCACCAGAGACCCATGACCTTGTGCCCGACCTTTGCCCCTTGGCGCTGTACGTATGGCATGTCTGCAGCTCTATCGTGCTGTTCGGTAACAGTGCAATAGGGACCAACGGCGCTGTACGAACAGCGCGATAGGGACTGACAGAGTGTTATTGCGCAACATTTCCACGTGGGGTTGCCGCGCTGTGGAGCGCCATATTGCCTACTATAAACCTGCAGGGTTGGCACGCAGGAGAGCTCCTCAGTGGAGTGTATTGGAGGTGGCCAACCTGGTGGCTGTGGTGGAGCCTCACCATGGGCCACTGTTTGGGGAGGAACCCCTACACATGGCCCGCACCCATGTGTGGCAGCAGGTGGCCACCGATCTTGAGCAGGCCACTGGGTGGTGGAGAACACCGAAGCAGTGCAGGCACCGGTACAGTGACCAGCGCAGGAGGGAGCGGGCACTGCTGGCGCACCTCAGGTCACGTGCCAGGAGGGGCATTGTGACTAGGCCAGGTGGGTGAGCCGTCTATGCACCTGTATTGTCTGCATGGGTAGCACTGTGTAATGTGACCAGTGCATGGGGGAAGGTTGGTCTATGGTTGGCTGTGACAGTGTTTACAGGTGTGTGATGTATGGGTCTGGCTGTGTGGGCAGGCACACTCATTGGGGCAGGGGGCTGTCTGCTTTGGGATCTCACTGATGTGTTTCTCAACTTTTGTTTCCCACAGGAGTGGAGGAGTGGAGGCGGGCCCGGGATGAGGCTCAGAGAGGCGTCGGGAGGTGGCTGGCTGAGGTGGCAGCGCGGTTAACCAAAGCAGCAGCAGCAGCGGCTTGATGAGGGTGAGTGTCATTACATCATGGATGCTATTGCGTGCTGTGGTGGGGGAAAGGGCATGGCCACCATCCATGGACAACACTGCCATGCACGCGACGTGTGACAGTCAGCACTGTCCAGTGGCACTGCATGTCTGTGAATGCGTCACTGGTGGTCCATGCATGCACTGGGCACTTGGCTGTGGCACTAACTTCCCACCACGTAGCCATGTCACTGGACAGCCTTGGTTGTGCTGTGCTGGTCATGGGTGGGGTGTGTGTGTAGTGGCACACATCACTGTTGCTGCCTGGTTGGGCTTGTCTTGTGCATGGTCACTGTGGGTAGGTGCGGTCCATCACAGGGGCGGGGCACTTGGCTGTATACCATGCATGTTGGGTGAGCTTCAGGGTTTTGGACAGTCACAGCCATTGATTCTGTTCCCTTGCCCTAGGTGTCTGGGTCCTGCACAGGATTGAGCAGGCTGTCCACCGCCTGCTGGAGGTGTCTACGGAGTCCCTGTCCATTCTGCGGGAGATGCACCAGAGGGGTGTGAGACAATGGAGGAGGCCACGGGACCAGAGGCAGCCTGATGCTGTGCAGCCTGGAGGGCAGTAGCAGCCCCACACCTACCCCCTTTACCCTTCCCTCACACCCTGCCTTTCCTCGCCCAGTTCTTCACCCCTGCCCCTTACCCACCCCTACCTTGTACCCGTACCCCCACCCCTTTCTTGTATATATCTATCTGTACATAGTTTATTGTTGTGTGTTCCTGTTGATATTCTTTTAGAAATCTATTTTGATATGAATACTGTGGTGGTCTCTGATTTGCAGCTGGCTATGGGTGCTCAGTTGCAGTGGTGTGCATGGCATCTGGGGTGGTATTGTCCTGGGATTGTGTGTGTGTGTGTGTGTGGGGGGGGGTCCCTGGTGTGGTAGTGGCTTTCAGCCGGTCTGGCCGTGTGCTGCCACACACTGCTGGGTGCTCCTGGTGAGTCTGGCTTGTATGGTTCTGTGGTACACACGGTTGCATTGTGCCGGTGGGGGCATGGGGATTCCTGCAGTGATGGTCACATTCACTGCTCATGAGTGGTGGCTTGGGGTTCCAGTGCAGGGTGTGCTGTGCACAGGGGGGACTGTTGTACACTTGGGTTGTCTGGCCCCTTTGTGTGGCAGTCTCAGCTTGCCAGTGGGTGTGCTGGGGCGCCATGGCCCAGCTGTGCTTTGTTGGCTTGTCCCCATGGGACAGTGGATATTCCGTCCCTCCACCAGTGATGCTGTGCTTCGGGTGTGGGGGTGTATTGTTAGTTCTGCAGTGTGTTCCTGTGCCCATCTGTGGCATGGGTGGTGGGCCCCTGCCTACCTCCCTGGTTGCGCAGTTCCATTGCTCTGCTGTGGGGGGGCTCTCTGCTTGTGCTATGGCACCTCTGGACTGCTCAGCTGGGCTGGCCTTGTTGCGCTATGGCGCATCATATGTGCTCAGCTTCCCCTTCCTGTTTGCGCTATGGCGCAGGTTGTGTGATATTCAGACGTTGGCTGGTTGCACAATTTAACTTGCTCCATGTTTGAATATTGCATCTGTTGCGCATGTGCACAATTGACTTGTGCATGCTCCTGTTATTGCACACATTTTGGGCGCAGTTTGAATATCTGGCCCAAAATATATACATAGAGTCACAAAGGCTATCAACAGTGCATTATACAATTCTATACAACTCAGATACATTCTTGTTACTGCTTCCTGTGTGGAATTACTGGGTACCCCTCCAGAAGTACAGACCTAGCATAGTCCTAGGCAAAAGTTCTCTCCTCAGGACCTGGGTATAATGGTCAGTTGTGTGTAATTTGTTTTTGTACACCCCCACCCCTTTTCTCACCTCTCAAAGTAGCGAGCCTGGTATATATTCCCAAAGCTAGGGAAGGTACCACAAAAGTGTCCAAAGTAGTTTGGGTGCCCAGTTGAGGATACCAAGGGGTAGCTTACTGTGCAAAGTAGCAGGGGAGTGGTTACACAGATAAAACAGAAACACCAATACAGCTCTCCAACCCCTTTGAACATTTAGGCCCTAAAACCTGGAGTGACTTAGAATTGGAAGGCCTAGAATCAGATACTTCAGTTCCAGCAACAGATGCTTCCATCCCCAAACCCACAACCTCAAGTACAAAGAAGAAATAGAGAAAGAAAATGATGTTCAAAACTACTTTGGTGAACAAGATGTCTTCCTGGACAGTAGCCACATTAACATACTAACATACTAGATGCCAGCAGAATAGGCCTATTGGTCTATTATGTCTGCTCATGCTTCAGCACCCTGATTGGGTACCGTAGACCTCTATCTGTCTCCTTCCACTGTTATTCCATCCCCCAGTCCTGCTCCCCCCAGGCAAACCAGCCTCTGCTTCACCCCTTGCCTATACCTGCCCACCCTCTTTTGAATCCCTCCACCATAGCTGCCTGTACCAGCTCCCTGGGCAGCGCATTCCACGGTTCCACCACTCTCTCAGTGAGGTACCTCCTCCTCCTTTCCCACCTAATCCTACCACCCTCAATCTTCCAACTGTGTCCTCTGGTGATTCCACCCTCCTTCATTCGAAAGATCCTATCTTGACTTACCTTATTTACTCCCTGAGGCACTTGAAGACCTCAATCATGTCCCCCCAGTCCCTCCTCTCCTCCAGTGAGAACAGGTTGAGTTCCCCTAGTCGTTCCTCATATGTCATATCCCCCAGACCCCAGATCATTCCGATTGCTCTCCTCTGAATCCTCTCCTGGAGTTGGATGTCCCTCCTTAGGTGCGGCCTCCAAAACTGCACACAATACTCAAGATGTGGTCTAACCAGGCTCTTGTACAGTGGCAAAATCACCTCCCTGTTCCTTGAGGTAATCCCACTAGTGCTGCATCCCAGCGTCATATTTGCCCTGACTGCAGCCCTCCTGCACTGCTCTGAATTATTCATGTTGACATCCACCAAGACTCCTAGGTCTCTTTCCCCTGCTGTGGCCTGCAACTCATCCCCCCCCCAGGATGTATACATAGCTGGGGTTTTCCCACCCTAGCTGTAGCATCTTGCACTTGGATGAGTTGAATTTCAATTTCTAGGTGCAGGACCACCTATCTAGAGTATCCAGGTCCTCTTGAAGGGCCAATCTGCCCTCCTCGCCACCACCACTGCTCCCAGCTTAGAGTCATCTGCAAAGAGACTCATTTCACACCTGATACCTTCCCTGATATTGGACACATAGGCATTAAACAGGAGTGGCCCCAGGACTGATCCCTGTGGGACCCCACTTATGACCTCCCTAGGAGACGAGACCTCCCCTCCGACCACTACCCGCTGAGTACAACCTGAAAGCCACTTTCCAATCCACCTAACCATCAGTGGGCCTATCCCCATCCCCCAGCTTCTCCCTTAGGCCAATGTGAGGGACCAAATCAAATGCCTTGCTGAAGTCCAGGAACAGTACATCCACTGGTCTCCCCCTGTCGAGTGCTGATGTCACCCACTCATAGAACTCTACAAGGTTTGTTTGACATGATCTACCTGGCACAAACCCATGCTGCCAGTCATCCAGGTAACCCATCTCCTCCAAGAAACCTCCCAGCCTTTCCTTAAGTATGCTCTCCATTACCTTCCCCATCACCGACGTCAAACTGACAGGTCTATAGTTTCCTGGCTCTTCTCTCAATCCCCCTTTATGGATGGGCACAACATGCGCCTGCTTCCAATCCCTTGGTACCCTCCCTGTCTGGAGTGACAAGTTAAAGAGATCCACCAATGAGGCAGCCAAAACATCCACCAACTACCTCAGTTCTCTGGGATGAATAGCATCAGGTTTATCCTTTTTTAAGGACTGGAGGCCTTCCCACACTCAACCGATAGGAATATCAGCATCTGCCCCCCCCATTCAGCAGAACCAGCCTGATATCTCACCCCTGGCCTACTTCCCCTAGTGGCTTGTTTCAGCAGGTACCCCAATACTCAAGTCTGCTACACCTTCTGTGTCCTTCAACCCCTTTTTTGAGAGTTCCCCAGCCTCCTCTCTAGTGAACACTGAGGCGAGGTACTCATTCGGTACCTCCGCCTGCTCTTGTGCCCATTCCACCCACCCCCATCTGTCCTCAACCTACTGAGCTGTCCGTTGACCTTACTTCATTCTCCAATATAACTAAAGAACCCCTTTTCCCCACCCTGTATCCTCTGCTCTTTCCAGGCCTTTGCCCCTCTCACCACTCTGATGACTTTCCTGGTTGCAAGGCGATAGTTCTCTTTATCCCTCTCTCTCCTGTCATTTTTTTGTATCTACTGTAGGCAGCCTTCTTCTCCCTTACCGCCTCTCAGACCTCCTTGGTCCACCAGCACAGTTTACAAGACCTACTGCCCTTGCACTTTACTCTTGCACTGGTCCTGGTGGCCTCCTGTAGCCCCTGCTTTATGATCTCCCACCTACCTTCCATGTCCAGACCTGGTTTTATCTTCTGCAAATGCCCCTTGAGAATTCTCCCATGTTCTGAAAGTCCGCCCCCCTAAAATCAACCATCATTCTCCTTGAATGATCCCCCTCCTTCCCATTTAAGCAGATACCAGACTGTGTTGTGGTCACTCCCAGCCAGGGGTTCTTCCACAACCAGATCTCATACAAGATCCCCATTTGCTAAAACCACATACAGGATATGACCCTCCCTTGTTGGGTCCATCACCTGCTGATTGAGGAACGTGTCCAAGAAGCCATCCAGCAACTTCTGCTCCCTGGTTACAGTGGACATCATAGTACCCCAATCAGTAGTTGGCATATTAAGGTCCCCCATCAACACCACTCCTTCCCCTTCCAGTCCACACTGCCCGTTAATGTTAGCCAACAGGCAATCTTTCAGGTCCTCCGTTAGACCTGGGGGCCTATATACCACCCCCAACTTGACCTTCCCTCTCACAGGGGTTCACAAGGTGGCCCATAGGGCCTCCACATTGCCCTCTGCTTCCTCCACTCTCATAATCTTGATGTTATCCCTGATGAACATTGCATACTTCTCCCCCGCCCACCTTTCTGTCCTTTCTAGCACAAGGTACCCACTCAGATTAAGGTCCCAGTCATGGCCAGGTGGCACAAGTTTCAGTGACCGCTGCTACATCCACCCCACCCTAAAACAGCATGGCGTGGATTTCAAGCATTTTATTCCCCAGGCTCCTGGCATTTATTAAAGCCACCCTCCAACTCTTGTCCCTACCCCTCTTTACCATATCCTCCCCAGATCTTTCATAGCATTAAGAATGGTGTTAAAAGAGAAGGATTTTTTCCACTTCACAGTTCCTGGATCTGGATATTATTCTTTTGCAAGAAATTTAGATTAAATCCACTGCAGAAATAAAACAGTGCCAAAAGGACTGGATTTGGAGACCCTCTTTCTGCTCATTTGACCAAGTGACTGCGGATGGTGTGGATATATTATTTACTGGAAATAAATTTAGGATACATAGGTTGATAGACTTAGTACCTGTACATGTTCTAATTTTGGATGGGACATGGGACAATTGTCCCATCAGGCTGATCTCGATGTATAGTTCTCAAAGGTGGAAAGGGTACAACTTTTAAATCTCATCCAGCCTTACTCAGCCACAAGAAAGTTGGTGATTTTTGGAGGGGATTTCAATAGTAGCTTACAGGTGCATAAAAAAAACATCAATGGGGAAAAGATTTATTGTGATGAGTTTGCTTTACAAAAATGTATACATATTGCTGGAATCACAAACTGTTTTTCTTTTTCCCTTACAGGTCTGACTTTTACTTTTCAGAAAAGTCATTTGTGCATTCAAATTGATTACATTTTTTTCTCTTCTCAGGTACAGGGACATGGTACAGAAGTAGTACCAATGGAATTTTCAGATCATCTTTTGATCAAATCTAGGATGTCTTTAGACAGAGTAAAAATCCAAATAAATGCTAGGTGGAATTTAAATAATCAGTCCCTGCAAGATGTTTCTATAGTCCAACACCTCAAATATATCCTAAATATAAGACTATCGGTACAGTTCTTATATGGGGATTTAAGAGAATGGTGGGAAGATACAAGGAAAGAATTACCTGATTGGCTAAAACAGAAAGGAAAATTGCTTGCACAAAAACAGTTTTTCAAATATGTCCAACTTAGAGAACAGTTATTAAAATTACAATCCCTCACCTTCTCCTCAAAATATTATTATTCAGCCCAGATTCAACATATTAAATCAGAAATAAGAAAATGTCAATATAATCCAGCTGATTCTCAGTATGCTGAATTAGCATATGGGACTCAAAAAACACCCTACATAGACCCCTGTGAGACCTGTAAAAATAGGAAAAATGTGGCTATCTTTTCTTGTTTACGGGATCATAATGGAGTACTAGATGATTCCCCAAATCATATTAAAGCAATTGTAGAAGAGTTTTTGTCACAATTTAGTAAAACATCACAAACAGATATTAACAACTTACAAAATTACTTGTGGGCCTTCTTTACACTAAGGGTATGCAGGATAAATTTTCGCCTTTCCCCCATCACACCAGCAGAAATTAATCACATAATTGTGAAGTTAAAGAGAAATACTGCTCCTGGGAGAGATGGGTTCACCAGTGAATTCTATAAATGTCTCAGATTAGAATTAGCTCCGATCCTGTGCTCTGTGTTTAATAACATAGTGCAGACCTGCAAAGCATCAACATCTTTTACACATGGAATTATTGTTTTATATAAAAAGGGAAACAGATCCTTAATACAAAATTGGAGAACAATCTGTTTATTAAATACAGATTTTAAGAGTTGATATCTTTGATATTGCAACAATGGCTGCAACAGTTTGCAGAAAACCATATAAATTATAGGAGGCAGTATAGCACAGTGGTTTAAGCCACTGAGCTGCAAACCTGGAGACCTGGGTATGAATCCCACAGCCCCCACGTGCATACTGTGTGACCCTGAGCAAGTCACTTAACTTCCCTGTGCTCCCAGGTTACACCTGTAAACAAGCTTTTAGCTTAGTGTCTCTCTCCTGGTAAAAAAAAAAACAAAAAAAAAAACATTAATTTCTCAGAAACCTGTGCACTGCCACATACAAAAATACAACGTAGTTTATTTTTATTTAGAGATGTCATTGAATTCTGTCAGCAAAATAATATCTCGGGGTATGTGGTATCACTTGACCAATGTAAAGCATTTGGTAAAGTTACCCATCAATATTTATTTCAATTCTTAAAAGTATATGATGCACACCCAGTTTTAATCTCCTGGATTCAGCTATTATATAAAACAGCAAACATCACATATGATATCAAGCGTCTCCCCCAAATTATAGTGCCAGTATGTCTAGGGGTTCACCAAGGGTACCCCCTTAGCCCTCTACTATATATATTTGCAATTAACCCCTTACTAAGGAAAATATATAATACTAACAAAATTCAGGATGTTACTGGAAATTCTGGACCAAATTCACGTAAATTAGTAGTCTACGCAGATGATCTATGCTTTTTGCTTTCTACAAACATAGGCCTACAAGAGGCAATCTAGGAAACAAGTACCTATGCAAACATTTCAGGAGCATCCTTAAATCTGGATAAAAGCACAGTTTTAAAGATGGGGGCAATATTACCCTCCACACAGGATCGTATAGCAGGAATCCCGGTTTCACAAGAACCTTTGAAAATATTACAAATTTTTTTTCAGAATAGATCAATCAGAAGATCATAATTGGAATATTGCTCCACAGAACTGTGAAAATAAAGGTGAAACATGGAAATACTGAAAATGTCTAAATGCAAGAGAATTCATGTTATAAAGCAATTTCTTATTCCATGTATATTATATGTAAGCATGATATTCCCGGTCCCTATCCAATACAAAGCAAAATTATATAGCTTGTCTTCTAGAATGCTTTGGGGAAGTAGGTTAATCCAATCAAATGGGAATATACTTATTTGGAAAAACAGAAAGGAGATCTGGGTATGATCAATCCGGTAATCTTTTTCATTCATTGTTTATTTCTAATAATATTCTGCTGGTGATAAAAACAACTCAAACTGTTATGCAAACCTGGATCAATATGGTGAACAAAAATTGGTTAGACAATCAGCAGTGAAATATACCAACAAAATGATTAGGCACACCTTTGTAAAATCTGTCAAACAAAAAATATATAAATGGAATTTAACTAAATCCGATATAAAAAATAATTCCAGGAAAAAGCTATACTTTAAAATGTTAGCAGACACAGGTTTGACAGAACCAGTTTTCAAAGAGTGTCCTGTACATAAAACCCAAATAACTATTCAACAACTATTGACTGAATCCAAGAATGGCATGGGACATTCTATGGCTAAGTACATATGGGATGCTCTCTGTGAAAGGAAACAATAAACATAAACCAATACAAGAAAGATTTTGTCCTCGGAGGATATGTGGAGAAGTAGAAGAAACAATGACACATTTCCTTTTATAATGTGCTTTTGTGGAACAATTGGGGGCCTTCTTAGTTAAGAGATGGAATCTCCCATGGCTAACTTGGTGTACCTATGGGATGATAGTTTGGGGGAATTTTTCAGATTCTTTAAGAAGATATAATAAAGAGACAGTGACAATATTTTTCACCTGCATAAAATACAATTTATTGCTGGCAGGATGTCAGTTGGTCTTACAGCAACAAAGAACTACCTATTTGACAATAGCTAAGGAAAGTGAAAATATGTTCAAAAGTGTATGGATTAAAGACTTACAAACTCATCCAAGAGAGTTGGTGGAAATGTAGTGGAGAGGCTTTTCATTTAGAACCACTTAAGTCTGTTGTATAAACTAAGTTCTAATGTTTATTCTTGAGATTTGGTGTTGTTTTCTTTGGAATTTCATTGATTTTATTTTGTATATCTATACTACTGATACGTCCTAAATAACCCCCCCCCCCCACATACACACACACACTCTTTTTTTGAGAAGTGCCATGGGATCTTTAACATTCACCTGAACTAACACCAGAATAGGCAGATGGGACCTCGGTTTAGTATCTCATCTGAAAGATGGCATCTCAGGAGTGCAGCACCCCCTCATGCTGCACTACAGTGTCAGTATTAGGATTTAACCTGAGTGCCTAGTGTGGGGATAGAACTCAGTCTTCTGATCTTCCAGCCTCAGAGGTGAGTGTGCAATCTGCTGAGCCACTGACACTGCATAACAGATATATATGACAGAAAGGAGGGAGGTGCTGACCAGCAGCCAGTCTAATCTGGCATAAGAATGGAGGGCATGGAAAAAGAAGCTATACTCTTGACTGGTTGGATGTTGGTGGCACCAAACATCCACTAGATGGAATGTGTTCTCCACCTCCCCCAGTGCCCTTGCATTCCTAGATGTGTGAATGAGGGCAGGGTTAAATCTATCCACAACAGTGTCACAAACACAATTGTAGTCACCCCCTAGAATCCAAGGGCCCAGGAGAGAGGCCATGTCCACTGCCAGTTGTTGAAAAAACCCAAAGTCCTCAATATTTGGTGCAAAAACTGACCTTACAGAGAGGGTGCCCACTCCAGCAAGAGTCACATGCCCACTCCAGCAAGAGTCACATTAGCAAGGACATATCTACTGCCAGGGTCCAAATGATCGTGGTGAACTATGACCTGGGCCCCCCGAGGAAACCAGATGGCCACCCCCCAAGTCCTAGTAGAAAAATAGGAAGTAATCCACACCCTACCCATACTACCGCTGGTCTTTCCAGCCTCCGCTTCAGACATGTGGGTTTTCTGCATAAGCAAGACCTGGATTCTGGATCTCTTAATTTCTGCTGAGACATGCCTGTGTTTAATGCCAGACTTAAGACCATTACCATTCTATGTGGCTATGTTTACAACATTAGCCATATTTCAATCTAGTGTAAAGCCAAATATTATCTGGAAAGGAGCTCCAGTGCAGAGTCATCACATTGCATAGGCACCATCATTTTATTATGCATAACCAAAATAAGCAGTATCTAAAACTAACATTTTCCCCAGAACAAGTCCCCCCACCCGACTCCAACCCCGGTGAATTAGAACCAAACCTCCTCTCAGTACTGGCTGCAAAATAAACATAACATGCCTACAAACAGTAAGATAACTTTCATCCCCATAACATGCCCATCCCCCCTAACAACTGAGCACATATTTGCCCAGTTAAGTATCCTTTACAAACAGTTGGTGTTTTGTAGGATGAAAATTAGGTGTTTTACTAAAAGTGGGCACATATTAAGAAAAACTGTATAATCAGCAAAACCAAAACAGAAGACCTTTAGAGATCTGTATAAAGTGAGAAAAGGGCTACTCCTCAGTCCCATCTAACCTTACAGAACTGATGAATCAGGTGAGCAGAAAAATAAATCAGAGAACACAACCTTAGCCCCAGTTTAGACCTAGGGATGGAACCCAGCAAAGCACCAGGGGCCCGTCCAAGGGGCTGCAAAACCATTAAGCAGGGTCTGAAACAGACCCATTTATAACATGCAAAAATACAACCTATTCCCATATGGGGGATTATAATCCTGACAGGACCCAATAGGTGCCAGTGGCAAACACATTATCTAAAACAATGATTCCCCCCCCTCAAGTTCCACTGTGCAGCCAGCCAGCACATCCTTCAACAGAAGAACAAGCAATATGCAAAATATAAATGGTAGTCTGATTACTGGGGAGACCCATGGCTCAGTCTCACATCTTGACTGGTGTGGCACTAGATCCAGTGTACACTTCGAAAATCCAAGGCCCGTTGAAACATGTCCCAAGACATGGTCGGGTAAACAGCAAGTCAACAGATGGTGAGACAACAAATAGACAGCTTTGGGGGCTAAACAGAAGAAGGCCTAACATAGGGGCCTAGAAGTAATATAGTGTGTCCACACAACAGCCAATAGTCAGGCATGGCCACTTACCCCTAGGAAGGGGAATAGTTAAATATAGTCCAGAACCACTTGGACTGCTTGTTCTGCAATTTAACAGCTCTGTGATCCAGCAATGAAAACTGGGCCAGTGGGTGATTAGATCGGTTGAATCATCATGTGGGCTGTCAGCACAGCCCAGTAGGAGTGACGGGTGTTCCCCGAGATGAAAAAACTCCCTCCCAGCTAATGCAATTCCTGTGAACCATATTGAGTGAATAGGTAACAGTTAAACAAACTCAGAGCAACCAGAGCTGGGATATTTCAGGGGAACACCCTCGTTAATCAGCGGGATCCAGTCATTCATAATCAAGGCTAGACAACAAACATGTTACTTATTGCTTAACTGGTACAGTGAACCATGTCAAGGATCGCCCCTCCACTGACGCTGATTCTTCCTTCACCCAACATTCAACCTTGAGGTATTTTGTGAGCTGTTTTGTAAGTTTGCCTGGTGGTCAATTTGCAGCTTTTCTGGATATAAGAAAGCAAAAGACTAGCCCAAGGTATGGAGCTGTGACTTTATGGAGTTGAACTTCTGCCACAAGACTGCAGATCCCTGCTGTAGTCCTGATAGATAGATACACAGCTGTTGTCTACCTGGATATGCCATTGTGCTTTAGCAGCATGTAGAATTTTCTCCTTGTCAGTAAATCATAAATATTTAATTAAGCAATGCCTGGGACAGTCTCCTGGCTTGGGCAGGGGGCAACACGGTGTGCTCTCTCAATCTCATAGTGCAGGGCTTCAAGGTTTAACTTCAGGTGTTGCACCAGCCATTTCTGTAGCCCCTTCACAGGGTTCTTCCCCTTGATGCCTTCAGGAAGCCCTACAATGCACAGATTTGATCACCGGGATCTATTCTCCTAGTCATCGACCCGGTTCTGTAATTCCTCCTCTTTTGACTCCTTCATGATGTTGCAGTCACATGAAACAAAGACCACCGTATCTTCTAATTTGCTTACCCACTTTTCCAACTCCTTGATGTGGGCAGACTGAGAGGCAGTCGTTTCTGAGAGTCCAGTTACCACAGATTGCAGGTGAGAGATTTGGGATATTATGTTTGTGAATCCTGCCTACATCGCAGCCTGCATATTTGCCAGCATGGTAGGGACTCCCGCCAGAGACTGCTCTAAATCTGACATACCACACTCCTGCTCCACGGATGTTTAGGCCTGCAACCATGTGCAAGCTTCTGGCCCAGAGCATTGTTCTCTTGGAGGCTTTAAGGTGTCGAAAGTTAACTTCAGCTGCTTACTTCTCTGCTTGCCCGATGCCATTGACCTGTAGGAACCTCAGTGTGATGAAGTAACCACTCCACCTGAAGGATGGGCTATAAGTTAGGTGGATTTAAAAGATGTGTCCAAGGAGCTCAGCTAGACCACATTCGACATGCTGCAGTGTGATGGGGAATAGCCCTGTCCCTTGTTTTGGACCCTCTGCTATTCTCTTAAAACTACTGTTGCAACAGTTCTCCTATTCTGTATACTATCCTAATGTTTCTAGTCCTGAGGTTGGCCACCTCTGGGTGCACCCCCCCTTCTTCTTCTCTGTCTCTGCTATTGCTGTTTTCTTGCTTGGTCCAATAAAAACAGGTCTTACACTTTCAGGTCTAAATATGACCTTGTGCTATGTAGCTTAAGAACAGGGAACAGTTTAGTCCCTAAAGTAAGTAAATAAACGGTGTACACCAGTCACATAATGAATTAAAGAAGCCAGCCTGAGGAGGAAGGGTCTATACCTTACGACTGGCTGCACAAAGGTGCCAAATGTAATAACTGAGTGTTTTTCCCAAACCTGAAGGAACAAAGTATTTTTTGTTCAAGAATCATCCATCAGGTTTTTGCCATGCTATAACTAGTATGCGCACAGCTGCAGTTAGAATACCAGCATTAGAGCATTCATTTTGTTCTGTTTTATAGTGCCCCTTCCCGTACAAAAGCACCTGTTGCAGAAAAAAGAGTGGTGCAATATTCCTGTTACAAGGAGGTGCCCAGGTAGCATATTGTATACAGCAAGTCTTTAGCGCTGGACTCTCCTACAGAGAGAAGCTCTGCAATGTAAATTTCTCTCCCCTCGAGTCTGCGAATTCTGGACCTAAACAGTCCTACAGCAGACGACAGAAGTGTATTCTATACACTTGTATCCTTTTCCCTTTTGCAGCAAAAAGAGCCAAGAACAGCATATGCAATAAGTAACCAGTACATAAAAATGAACAAGTGGAGTGAAATGCAAGCCATCGGCTGTTCATTTAGCCGTAAGGAAGAAAAGGGGTGCATTGTACTGTGCTTAAACTACGATAGCACATTACTAAATATGCCCTTGCTTTTAGGGAGTTACAGTACAGTTAAATGTATACAAAAACAATGACTTACTGCTTGGGCTTGTTGTGAATGAAGGAGACTCCTACACTCTTTGGGTGTTCCCTGTTGCCAGGCAGCTTTCTATATGCTCTCATTATAGGGTGGCAGCAGCCTCTAGTGCCTATTTTTATTTTACATCTGCTGTCAATCACAGCAGGATGAAAAGTTTTACATTTGTTTTGAGCTCTCCCTTGTTTAAACTTGTACTTCTTGCCAGAATATATTTGAATACAACTAGTTAAGAGCTCCATAGTATTATTTAAATTAAAAGGAGCCTTCTAAAAGATGTTTTAAAATATTGATGATGCTGATAGCACCTGACTTGGTGGGCGGGTATAAAGAGGTAACCTGTTCTGCATGGTGTTAGATAGGGCCAGTGCTTTCTGACCAGCATAGGTGAAGAGCCAAGGGAGTCCTAGCACCAAGGTGGAAACTGTTTGTTAAAGTTTGCCACGGTTGTCTAGAGTTTAACTTATTTACATTGTTTAATGTTTATTTTGCTCACAATTTGAGCCTTTTTATTCATTTTCTTTTTCTTTGCTTATGGAGCAAATAAACATTGCGCTAGGCCAATGATGCATTGAACTTTATATCTGGTTGTTGTGTCCATCTGTTATCCCACTCCCTATTTCATGCAGCATTAGTCACGCCCCCCCCACCCGAGCCTGTATATTGTTGATGGCCATGGGCAGGGGCTATGGCCTGCTAGGTTACAGTACAGTGGGCAGGCACTGCCAATGTAAATGTCAAGCCAGACATGGGGAGGGAACAAGGCACAGGGAGGTGCCATTGGTCAGTGAGGGGGAGATATACCAATATTCTACATCTGATCTAGACAGCAATAACCACCTCTCCATCAAAGCATCTTGTGTTAAGTTGTCATATGTCTGATGTAATTGCCATAGTATATTTGTGTATGTAACTGACACACTCTGTAATGACTCTGTAATGTACTCTATTGTCTTTTCCAATGAATGTTTAATCTACAGTATACTCCTGCCAATGTATGTAATCTATGTCTGTAACTAATCCGGGTAGCTCCTGAAAAAGGGACCTCCGGTCTCAGTGAGCTTACCCGGTTATCAAAATCTAAATAAATAAATAAGGGTGTGGGTGAACTCACTTGGGGGGTAATTCACCCTTTACATCTTTGTCTTTGCCACTGTTTAGACTCTTCTGCCACTCATGTCCACACTATACTGTATGCTTCTGTGGCTGGCAATGGATGTCCTTGTGTGGCTAACCATGCAGGTTGCATGTCTGTGTGGGCTTCAGCTTTGCAGTTGTCATACGGGATACTTACCCTGCACCTGGTGCATTGTCCCACCAGTGACACTTTGGTGTGTCATGGTCTTTGCAGTCTATAGCTGTGCACCTGCATACTGCTGGCATGCCACCCTGTGTTGGTCTGTCATGCCGTGACATGCCTTCCATTGTGGAGTGGCATAGCCCCTGTGTTGCCAGACAAGGCCACAGGGGGTTGGTAATATTGCTCACAGCCATGGTTGTGACCCCATCAGTGTCAGCCAGGTCTGTTCTGCCATATGATTGTTCTCTGCATGCGTGGCTGTCATCAGGGGATTAGCATTATCCACTGTAGTACTGGTACACCTCAGTGTCCTGCTGTGTGCATTATAAGCACCTGTGGTAGCCTTACTGCAGAGGTGCCATATCTGGTGCCATATGCACTGTATGTCATGCCTTTGTGGCTCAATGGAACCTGGCATCTGTGACATGTGGTTGGTGGAGGGTGGTGACATTGGTGAGCGATGCATGCAGTGTTCTGTATGACATCAACATTGTTATGCAGAGGCAGTGGTGTCTCACCTGCACAGTGATGATGAGAGTATGATTACTGCACTGTACAGGTGGGGGGCAGGCATACACTCGGACTCAATTGGGTCTTTGCAGGGTCAATGTCTTGCACTGGTTCTGTATGAGTGGTTGCCCAGTACATAGGGTGAGAAGGGTGCCTCCAGGAGGGTCTGCATCCTGCACCAGTGATATCGCAACAAGCAGGGTGCGCACAGTGCACCATCTGTGTACAAAACCCCAGAACTCACATAGTGCTCTGGCTGTTACACACAGTGTGGCATACTGATGCCATCCATGGACAGCTGAGCTGTGTGTTACCTGTGTATGGCTGGCCCAGACCCTGCAGCCAACAAGAGCAGCTCCTAGCTGTCTGTTATCCTCAACACCTGTCTTAGGCTATTTGCTGCATGGTATGTGTGCAGGGCACAGGGTGTGCATGTGGCTCCCCACACCTCTGGCCATTCCACAGGTTATGGCACCCTGGCTTTGCACCACTGTTACTTGTGCTGTATTTCCAAATCTGGCATATCTGCCTATGTTGATTGCACCTTGCATGGCTGTGTCCTTTTCTATAACAGTACGGCATGCCCATTGTATGTAAAGTCGTCCATTGTGGGGTCCACCATGCTGCCTCTTGTATGCCACGGCCATTCTACTGTGGCCACTTGACTCCCTCCACCTATGTGTGTTATGGCAGCTTATGAGTCAGCCAGTTGTACCTCTCTTCTGCACTTCATGCCACTCCTGTGTCCTTTGTCCTGTGTGCCCCACTGACTGAGTTCTTTGTCTTGATTTCCATGGGTGCCCATCAAGTGGGAGGTTTCTATCTAGACATGGTGGACAGGGAGGACAGAGACAATCTCCTCCAGTGACAATACCACCTCCTCAGGTTGTTGGTGAGGTGGGTTGAAGATAACACCATGGCCATCAGGGACCTCGCTGCAGTGCTGCAGCATCAACATCAGCCACCATCACCACTGCCATCAGAGGACCCCTGATGTGGGACTGGCACTGGTAGGGGAACGGGTGTCGCTGTTGGATTCCACCCCCCTGATGCCACTGTTTTGTTTTCTCCACCCCCATTTTGCTCTATCTTTCCAGTTTATTTTTGTTTGGTATGGCCTGTTGCCTGTTTCTTTCACTAAAGTTTATTTTTGCTACATATGCTGCTGTGTCATGTGTCTGTCAGTGGTGTCCCCACTCTCACCCACAGCCACCCCCAGTGTGCAGCTCTCTGCCCAGTGCACTACTCATGGCTGAGCTACTGTATGACCCCCTGTGTTCAGCGCTATCCTTGGTGCTATTTTCAGAGCTGTGCTGCTGCACTGCACTGTGCAAGAACTTGTAATCTGCATGGCATGCAATCTGCCCTATAGTCGTAGGTTTTCGCATCGGTGCAGTGGCTTTGAATACATTATGATCAGAGACAAGTGCAAGTGCAGCACAATGACTGCACATCCATACACTTCTGAATATCGGGGCATATGCCTGTAAGAGAGAGGATCACTTGAATGCAAAAACCAGAATGCAGGAAGATACAACCCTAACAATTGTTCTAGAATATAACAGACTGGCACCAAAAGTGAAAAATGTTTTGTTGAAAAAATTGGTCAGTTTTGAAACGCTGTTCAGCTGAGGGACTGTTCATGGTACAACCAAGAGCTACATGCAGCAGAGCATAAAAGTTGAACTTGATATAACAGTCATCTCAAACCTGAGAATGCACAATGGCCAATCTGGTTGCCAACATGTCTAGCTGGGTTTCATACCTGTGGACACTGTTCAGACTGCCATTATGGAATAACAGTAATAGAACTCAATATATCAGAATTGAGTATTGAGGTTGAAGTCAAGGAATCTGTTGCATGTTACACAAGTTTTGTGGTGTATGTGGCTGTCTGCTGATATCCCTGCATATATGTTGATCGGACAATAAGGGCAGTTAAAAGTTATGTTCTGGAACACTCAGGTAACATCAGAGCAGGAAATGGCAATTGTCTCATTGGGCCTGCACTTTAACAGTGAGAATAACTGTCATTTTGTTGGGCTGAGATACAGTGTGATAGAACATGGAACTGCAGGACTAAGGGTGGAGACAGAACTGAAAAATTGTTACAGAAGGAGTGCCACACTGGAGTTTTATTGCAAAAAGCCTTCACCCCACTGTACTTAATAGAGAACTAGATTTCTCTGTATTACTATAGTTACTTTATGAATTAGGGCAGTGTGCAGTTTTTTTACTTTGACCTGTCATTTGTATCTCTTTTTGTAGTTCTATTTTTCCTTACACTCCACCTTCACTACTTGCACCCCCTTCCTCCCTGTTTTCATGTCTGTTTTTCCTGTTTTTTTTCACTTTTTACCTTCTAAACCCCACCCGTGCTTCACAGTTGATGTCACCTATCTTGACTTCAGCAAAGCTTTCGATATTGTTCCACATAGAAGATTGATTAATAAACTGGGTAGGCTCAGGGTGGGTCAGAAGTTGGTCAACTGGGTGGCAAACTGGTTGATGGGCAGAAAAAAGAGAATGCTGGTAAATGGTATACAGTCAGAAGAGATGCAAGTCACAAGTAGGGTACCTCAGGGATCATTCCTGGGGCCAGTCCTCTTCAATATTTTCATCAGTGACATTGCAGATGAACTAGAGGGTAAGGTTTGTCTGTTTGCAGATGACACCAAGATCTGCAACAGAGTAGATGATCCAGATGGGGTGGGCAGAATGAGAAGAGATCTGGATAAACTAGCAAAATGGTCGGAAGAGTGGCAACTGGGGTTTAATGCAAAGAAGTGCAAGATCATGCACATAGGGAAGAGAAACCCTGAAGCCACCTATAGGTTGGGCGGGGAGCTGCTAGCAGTCACAAGGAAAGAAACAGACTTGGGCATCATCATCAACCCGATGACCTGAAATCATCCAAGCAGACCACTAAAGCAGTAGGTAAGGCTAGGGGGATGTTAGGGTGTATTAGTAGGGGTATCACAAGTCAGAAGAGGGAGGTAATAATCCCTCTTTACAAGACACTGCTTAGGCCCCATCTGGAGAACTGCATGCAGTACTGGAGGCCACACCTTCACAAGGACATTAACCAAATTGAGGCAGTCCAGAGAAGGGCAACCAAAATGGTACAGGGACTGCATCAGAAAACATATGAGGACAGAATAATGGAGCTCAATATGTATACCCTAGAGCAAAGGAGGGAGAGAGGTGATATGATCAAAACACTCAAACACCTTAAGGGCATTAACAGGGTGAAAGAGTCTAACATGTTTCAATATAAGAAAAATAACAGGACAAGAGGGCACAGCATGAGATTAGAGGGAGGCCGATTAAGGGGTAATGTGAGGAAGTTCTTTTTCACAGAAAGGGTGGTGGATGCATGGAACTGCCTACTTCGGGAAGTGGTGAATATGAACGTAACCCCCAGGCGGCGCTACCCCAAGGGCTACTACCCCTGCCTGCCTAACTGCTAACAGGTTGAGGGGCCTAGGTTCTATGACGGTGCCTCCACCCAGAGGTCAGGGTTTACAGTAGTTCGACTAACTTGGTCACAGCACTCTGGGACACTGAGACCCCACTGCAATCCTATTAGTGGCCCCCACAATGTACCATAAGTATCTTCACTGCTTACACTTACCCCCAGGACTGGTAGAGCCAACTTGACTCTGGGGACCACCTGTAAAACAAGATGATGCAGTGCAATAGCCACAGTACAACACTTTAACATAAACACATACCTTAGTCAGTGTAACTTTTCAGAAACAAACAGATCTGTTTTATTTAAGGAGCTGTAACAAGGACAGGGGGAAATTAGGTCAATTAGGTTAGACACAATAATAATCACAGTACTGTGCACACATTCAGAGTCCCAAAATGTCACTTTGCTGGGTACCCAAGATGGTAGGGGGCTAGCCAGGATCAGTGCAGCTGGTTGGGGCCCTCTGATGAAAAAAACACTTGCACAATACCCAAACTGTAATCCGGAGCTGGATGGCTCAGTTCATGAAGACAGAAAGAACAGAAATCAGATGACACACTTGCAAATAAATGTACTGATGACAGGGAGCTACCCTGATTTTCACTCACAAACTTTATGCTGAAAGCTATCACTGAGGGTGTCATGGATTGCTAGACACCCTTGCACAGCAGGGGGAGGAAGTTCTACCAGCAGGCACACAGCTTCAAACAGCCACGGATTCAGTCCGCCTGCACGCGATTGCCTTCCCGTCTGAACCCCCGGGACCAGAGGACTCGTTAAGCTGTCCTCCCCAAACACCCCACACATTTATATGTAAAAGAAATTACTATACCAGGCAGCTGCTTGCAGGTCCCGATCTCACTTACTGCTAATCCGGGAATTCACAACGCAGCTTCACTTTCCTGACAGACCGAGCACGATGAAGCAGTTTCTCCAGTCCTCTACAGGGTGAGCCTGGTACCCAAATGTTCAGCCTCTCCTTTCCTCAGTAGCTGCGGATTCAGTCCGAATCACCATGGCAAACACACTGCCCGGGTTGGAGCTTCACCGTGCTTCCGTGTGAAAACTCTACAGCGCATGAGACTCGGGCTCTTCTCATCCTGGTCTCGCGGATCTGCCTTTCAGACACAAGGCAGGGGTGTTCCAGTCGGGCGCCACCCAGTCCAATTGGTGGACTTCAATTTTCAATCACCCAAAACTCCCCTTATTGGTGAGAAAAGGCATCACGGTCCAGAACTTCACTTCCCAAAATTACTAGCTATATTCCTTATGGCCAGCTAACTCCCAAGAGAGTCCTGATCCTGGTTGGTCCGCTTAAACTCCATTTCAGATGCCCCTCCTGCCTGATTGGATCTATTCAGCAGTTCAGATCCAAAATGGAGGGGCAAGGCACACAGAGTTCCAGCTGCAAGAAAGGCAGGTTAGACAAATTTCATTTCCACTAATACTCTCTAAACAATATAGGGCAAACAGTTACACCTCTAATAAGTGCCCCCTTTCGCCCATTTAGAGACAGCATTAATGGAGCGATTGGTCAGCAACTCAAATGGGACTCAAGCAGGGAAACACACAGTCCCCCATGTAAACTAATCATGCCTGCAAGCAGACAGCTCTTAAAGAGACAGTACCAGAGGCTCTAAAAGCACTCACACATAACGGCTTAAACACGAACTCCATTCAGGTCGGAGCACTAGGCAAGCTCCTAGAAGGCTTTTGGGAACCCCCAATTGCAGGGGGGTTACACCCTTCCTGGCCTGAAAAGCTTGACGTCCGCGTCAAGTAGATACCCCCAAATTACTTTAAGGCAGAACAGTTGAACTTGGATGCTTTTTAACAGTAATCAGCATATTAAACCTTTGTCATATGCACTTACACTGCATTATACATTCTACTACTGATTAGACAACAGTATATATACAAACATTTTAATTCAAGTTATCACTTCCTGCACAAGAAACCTAGTTAAAAGGGGGTCCTTCCCTATCAGCTACATTGGGGCTGGAAGGGGCAGAGGCACCATACTCAGAGGCTAAAACAAGTAATTTGGAGTTATCGCCCAGGCTTAGTTTGAGCAATGAGCTCGGGGTCACATACACCCCCTTATGGACCACATTAAGGGGCAGATCCACAGGTCTGCCCAGTGACTCGTAACTTAGTGGTACTACAGGCTTCACTTCTCGGCCAGTCCTTCTAGGGGTAAGGGTCACAGTTTCTGCACGGTTAGACTCACTTTCAGCACTGTCTACACTTGCCAGGGGGATCTCCATTGAGGCAGAGGGGCTAGAACTCGGGGCACTTTCAGCTCCAGGGTTTGCAATTTCTAAGTCCACCACACTTGGTTCACCAAGGGAGACTTCTGACACTGGCATGGAACTATCAGGGCACTCAACACACTGTTCTTGTTCTGGTGTATCATCAGTTAACCCCAGTCCATCACCCTCTTCCTCTGAAAAGTCGAGCAGTTCAACCATGCACAATGATTCCACCTCATCTGATTTGATGCTTTGCACTTCACTTTCTGAGAGCATTGGTTCCAGAGACAAAGCTGGGGGCTTAGACAGTCCGGAAGGCCCAGCTTCATTCCCAGGCTTGACTAGGGGAGTGCCCCGATACAGTTGACTCAGTTCATAAGAAGGGTAATATTCAAGGCCACACTCACTTTCCTCTGACACGGACTGACAGTCATGTTCAATTGGGACTTTTGGAGGGGAATACTTTAACTTAGCTTCTGTAAGTGCAGTCTTTCTTTATTTTTTCTTAACAGCAGCTCTAGTCACTTTTCCAGAGGGGGGCATTTTCTGGGGGCTCAGACTCAATCAGGATTTGTCCAGTGGGCAGTAAATGATTTCTATGCATAGTTTTAACATGTTTCAAATTATTTTCAGGCCTTACTTTGTACACAGGCAGATCATTTAGTTTGCCCACTACAATGTGAGGGAGATGGTGCCATCTGTCAGCAATCTTATGTTTGCCATGTAGTCCCAGATTTCTTAACAACACCCGATCTCCTTCCCTGAGTTCCAGTGCTTTCACTTTTTTGTCATACCTTTCTTTATTGACCAGATTTCTTTTGGCAGCCATGGTTTGAGCTAGTTGGTGCTCATGGTTTAGCTGGCCCTTTAACTTTTGCACATACTGTAAATGAGTAGCTGCTTGAACCCCATCAGGAGAAACTCCAAAGCAAACATCTACGGGTAATCGGGCTTCTCTTCCAAACATTAGTCAATAGGGGGAAAACCCAGTGGCATCACTTTTGGTGCAGTTGTAGGCATGTATCAGTGTGCTAATCTGTTGGCTCCATCTGGGCTTATCTTTTGGTTGAAGAGTGCCTAACATATCGAGCAAAGTGTGGATGAACCTTTCAGGCTGGGGGTCCCCCTTGGGGTGATAAGGGGTGGTTCTTGACTTTCGCACCCCCCACAATGAAAGCATCTCTTTAATCAGATGACTCTCAAAGTCCGTCCTTGATCAGAATGGATTCTTTGTGGGGCCCCATAGTGAACAAAAAAAGTTTTCTATAAGCACCTTTGCCACAGTGGATGCCTTCTGGCCCTTGGTGGGGAACGCTTGAGCATATCAAGTGAAATAATCAGTGACCACCAGTACATTACTGATATTTCTTTGATTGGGCTCTAAACTCAGAAAGTCAATACAGACCAGCTCCATAGGTGCACCAGTAGTGATGTTAACAAGGGAGGCAGCCCTCTGAGGCAAAGCTTTCTGCTGTAAGCAGCGACTACAAGTTCTAATGTATTGTTCAATATCAGCCCCCATTTTAGGCCAATAGAATCTAGATCTCACTAAATCAAGTGTTCTGTCTATACCAAGGTGTCCCATGTGGTTGTGTAGGGACCTCAGCACCAGATCTCGAAAGGCAGTAGGCAAAACTAACTGTTGCTTGTCCAGTTGGCCCCCTTTGTCCACTGTTTCTCAATATAATAGTCCATTGATCAGTCTCAACTTAGGGCCTTCTTTATATAGCAATGCAGTTCTCAAATCAGTGGAGCGTAATTTGGACACATCTTTCCCTGCTTGGAGGGCTTCTAGAGCTGTTTTGATCATAGGATCTCGCGATTGAGCCCGTTGAATACTGTCATTATTGAATTGGGGAAAAGCACCAGTGTCCAGAGCAGAAAATAAGCAGCAGGTAGGCAGTTCTCAGAGGGTCCCAAACAATCCACCATGCAGTCCACTGCATCCATGGACATTTGTTCCTCCCTGTCAAACTTCTGGCAGAGTGCTCGGATATCAGGTTCTGACAGTCTGACCCAGTTATTCAGGGCACCAGTCTCTGTGAGAGAGCATCAGCATCTATGTGGTTCAGGCCTGCTCTATATTCAACCACATAGTCGTATGTAGATAAGGCAGAGAGCCACCTATGGCCCGTGGCATCCAACTTAGCTGAAGTCTGCACATAGGTCAAAGGATTATTGTCAGTTTTTACCAGTATCTTAGCCCCATACAAGTACTCGTGAAATTGATCAACAATGGCCCACTTCAAAGCTAGGAACTGTAATTTGTGTACGGGATAGTTCTTCTCGGAAGGGGCAGGCTTCTGCTGGCAAAGGCCACTGGTCTCAGGCCATCCGTGCTCCTGATACAACACAGCCCCCAACCCTTGCAAGCTAGCATCAGTATGAAGGACATAAGGTCTTGTGGGATCAGCATAGGCCAAAACTGGGGCACGGGTAGGTTGATATATGATTTCATGAAAAGCAGTCTCACAATCAGGAGTCCAGCGGGCCCCAAATACTTAATTTGGATGGAAATACACTCTTTCAGTCTCCAGGGGCCCTGACTTTTTGTATTTTTTGTGGGTTGGGGGATACCCTTGGGTAAGGTTAAGTAAAGGGCAGATCACTCTTGAATAGTCCTTGATGAAGCACCGATAATAACCACAGAAACCTAGGAATCTTTGTAGCTCCTTCAGATTTTTTGGCTGTGGCCAGGTGGTCAATGCCTCAACTTTACTTGGGTCGGTCTGTATTCCCTCGGTGGATACAATGTGTCCCACATATTTTACTGATGTTTGAAAGAATTGACACTTATCAATGGACAATTTAAGGCCAAAGTCTTCCAGTCGATCCAAAACCTTGAATAATCTGCTCTCATGTTCCTCCAGTGAGCCACCAAACACAATGACATTGTCCAGGTACACCAGGCACTCTAACAAGTTCTTATCCCCCAAGGCACGCTCCATCAGGTGTTGAAAAGTAGCTGGACCACCTGAAATCCCTTGAGGCATCCTCATAAATTCATAGAAACCAAGTGGGCAGATAAAGGCCATCTTCTCATGGTCTTCAGGGGCCATCGGGATCTGGTAGTACCCACTGCGAAGATCCAACACAGAGAACCACTTACTACCATTCAGGCAGTCTAAGGCATCCTGAATGTGGGGCCTTGTGTACAAATCAGGAATAGTCCGCCAGTTCAAGGTGCGATAATCCACGCACATCCTTACTGTCCCATTTTTTTTTCTCACTACCATGATAGGTGAAACATATGGGCTTCTGGATTCTTGTATTACACCAGCAGCAAGCATCTCTTGCAGATGCCGTCTCACATCATCTATGTCAGCAGGTGCCAGGCGTTGATACCTCTCATGAAAGGGCCTTTCATCATGCAGCCGAATACGGTGCTCAGCTCCTTGCAAACATCCTACATCCCATTCCTTTAAAGAAAATACCTGGTATCTCTGGGCAAGCTTTTCACTGATCCTCACTCTCCATTCAGCTGGCAACAGGGAGTCACCAAAATTAAATAAGTCAGGTGTTACTCTGTCACTCTTCCCTGAACTCTTGTTACTGGGTAGTACAGCAGTATCCGCACAGTGCACAGTGGCCAGGGTGCAGCCTCGATTTACTCAGATCTCCTTGTCAGTCACATTGTGAACTTGAACCATCACTTTTCTAGCAAAAGCATGGGCTCTAGCAGGCAGAATACTTGGCTTGACCAGCAGCCCCTCTTCCATCTTCCATCTCCTGGTGCATCCAGCATCAATATTTTGTTCTTGACATTCTTCTTTATGCGGACTTCTCCTTGTAGAACACATTGAGTATTTGGTGCCAACAGCAAAGATTCCGGATCCTTCTTCCAGATGACCCCAACCGGTTCCTCTGGTTCCATTCTATCAGCATTTCTCAGTGCCTCATAGGCCCTTTTAATCAAGGCTGGAATTCTGAGAGCTCTGCCAGTCCTGGACCCTTGTTTTTCATAACACAACTATGCCAGTCACCCAAACATATGTGCATTAGTTCCAATCAACAGTGGGACCCCATCATACAGTCCAGTAGGGGGACACACTAATGCCAGGGTCTCCACTTGCTCTGTCACCCCAGCCACAGAAGAAGGCAAAGACAACCAAATTCGGATATAGTCAGAGTAGGGGTAGGCCTTCTCACTCCAACCCCACACATGTAGCCCCTCTAGGGGTTGCAAGGGCACATTAGACAAATGCTTCTGATACTAGTCCTGAAACATGATTGTCACTTGGGAGCCATTGTCTAGTACAGCTCTGGTGGATACCCCATTCACTTTCACAGTAGTCTCCATAGAGGGACCCACTACTTCAGACCATTCAGGGGGCATTACTTGAGACGTTGCTCGGGCATTGGCCCTGGTGGCAAAACTTTTCTGGTTGGCCCCCCCGGTGACCGGGCACAGGTTTTGCGATGCCAGGCCACTAACCTGCTGGTAACTTTCCTCACGTTCTCTGGTAGACGACACTCAGTCTGAAAATGTCCATCCTTTCCACAACAGTAACAGAACTTAGTATCTCGGTTGTCTTTGGAGGGAGGGGGGTCTCTTATCTGGCTGGGCACCTCAGGGGCTCTACATGGCTCTTCTTGAACAGGGTGTTTACCCCGTTGAGTCCCTGGTTCTCCAATTCTATTGGGGGTGAGAGCAGCCTGTTGCAGCTCACTCACCATCTCTCTGAGGTCTCTAATTTCCACTCTCGAGTTACTCTCAATCCGGGGGTCAGGGGAAACAACATGCACTCCCACTCCGCTTTTAGGCTCAGGAGAAACTTGATGCAGATCCTGCTCCCAGCAGGTCTCTGTCAACCCCTTGATCAACCCTCTCATCTGTTGAGTCTCGTCTGGCTCACTCTGTTCAGGGGTCTGGCATGGATTCACTACCCGAGCATAGGGTTCCCACCCCTCTTCATCAGTATTAATTTCATGAATCTCTCTCATCAATTGACAATACTCAGGAGGGTCAGCCCTCCGGTCTTGCAATTTGAGTTTCAGCAGTATTACACTGGAAAATCTGGCTGACTTCAATATATGGTCTAATCGGACCTGGTTTAGCTTTTGGGTGGTCGCTCCCCCTTTTCTGTGGGCATTTTGCAAAGCCCTCTCCATTCTAGTAACAAAGGTAGACAATTTCTCATTTCTCCACTGTTTAGCTGACTTGAATTTCCATAAGAGGTCCTCTCCAGTTTCAGTACTGCCAAACACCCCCTCTAAGGTGGAAAGATATTCTGCTGCAGTGGCCTCTGGACTAGTGGCCCATAGGAATCGAATAGCTTGCAGCGCAGGACCCCTCAAGCTTTTCATCAGCCGTTTCCTCTTTTCCCCTTCAGAGTACTGCCACTCTTGCACTAAAGGAGTAGTATAGTCCATCCATGTCTCCAACTCATCTTCCTCTGAAGGCATGGGAACAGTACTGGAGAAGAGTCTCAATCTCCGGTAGGAGTCTAGTTGTATGAGAGGAATAACCATAGGGGTGGGGCCAGTATGGAGCTCTTAGAGGACCCGGGGGATGTACCTAGGGACAACAGGGGAGTGTGGTCACCCGAGATGTCTAATACGTTTACCAATTCCTGAGCAGTTCTCCCTTCTGCAGCTAACAGTTTGAGCAGTTTGTCCTTAAAACTATTGGTCTTAGAGGATCCACCCGGGGTGGCCACACCACTACGTGTGTGAATAACCCTCCATCCTTTCTGGGCACCTTCAGGAAAAATCACTGGGGGCACCCTCTCAGGGTCTATTATAATACTGCATAAAAGCAGCACTTGCAGGGTCTGTTCGAGCAAGTCAGCATATCACCCTTTTACTTCTGCCTTGCCCAGACATTTGACACGCTCTACAGTAGAGATAATGTCAGCGCTTTTAATCCCCAATGGGACATCCAATAATAATACAGCCTTCTGGGAGTCCAACTCCTCAGCTTCGCACGGCCCCATCAATTTGTGCACCATCATCTTAAGGGGATCAAGTTTTAACTTGGGCGTGGTAACCCTTCCATTTTCTCCTTTAAATTGGACATAATGGGTACTTCCTTCGCTTCGGCCACTAGAGGACGCTAATCCCAGTTGTGCCTCCAAGATGTAACCCCAAGGTGGTGCTACTCCAAGGGCTACTACCCCTGCCTGCCTAACTACTAACAGGTTGAGGGGCCTAGGTTCTATGACGGGTGCCTCCACCCAGAGGTCAGGGTTTACAGTAGTTCGACTAACTTGGTCACAGCCCTCTGGGACACTGAGACCCCCTCGCAATCCTATTAGTGGCCCCCACAATGTACCATAAGTATCTTCACTGCTTACACTTACCCCCAGGACTGGTAGGGCCAACTTGACTCTGGGGACCACCTGTAAAACGAGATGATACAGTGCAATAGCCACAGTACAACACTTTAACATAAACACATACCTTAGTCAGTGTAACTTTTCTGAAACAAATAGATCTGATTTATTTAAGGGGCTGTAACAAGGACAGGGGGAAATCAGGTTAATTAGGTTAGACACAATAATAATCACAGTACTGTGCACACATTCAGAGTCCCAAAATGTCACTTTGCTGGGTACCCAAGATGGCAGGGGGCTAGTCAGGATCAGTGCAGCTGGTTGGGGCCCTCTGATGAAAAAAACACTTGCACAATACCCAAATTGTAATCCGGAGCTGGATGGCTCAGTTCATGAAGACAGAAAGAACAGAAATCAGATGACACACTTGCAAATAAATGTACTGATGGCAGGGAGCTACCCTGATTTTCACTCACAAACTTGATGCTGAAAGCTATCACTGAGGGTGTCATGGATTGCCAGATGCCCTTGCACAGCAGGGGGAGGAAGTTCTACCAGCAGGCACACAGCTTCAAACAGCCATGGATTCAGTCTGCCTCCACGCGATTGCCTTCCCGTCTGAACCCCCAGGACCAGAGGACTCGTTATGCTGTCTTCCCAAACACCCCACACATTTATATGTAAAAGAAATTACTATACCAGGCAGCTGCTTGCAGGTCCCGATCGCACTTACTGCTAATCCGGGGAGTTCACAACGCAGCTTCACTTTCCTGACAGACCGAGCACGATGAAGCAGTTTCTCCAGTCCTCTACAGGGTGAGCCTGGTACCCAAATGTTCAGCCTCTCCTTTCCTCAGTAGCTGCGGATTCAGTCCTAATTGCCATGGCAAACACATCGCCCAAGTTTAGGCCTTTACACGCACTTTCCGCGTGAAAACTCTACAGCGCAGGAGCTTGGAGCTCCTTCTCCAGTCACAGTCACAACGGATCTGCCTTTCCAGACACAAGGCAGGGGTATTCCAATCAGACGCCACCCGGTCCAATTAGTGGACTTCATTTTCAATCACCCAAAACTCCCCCTTATTGGCGAGAAAAGGCACCACGGTCCAGAACTTCACTTCTCAAAATTACTAGCTATATTCCTTATGGCCAGCCAGCTCCCAAGAGAGTCCTGATCCTGGTTGGTCCGCTTAAACTCCATTTCAGATGCCCCTCCTGCCTGATTGGATTTATTCAGCAGTTCAGATCCAAAATGGAGGGGCAAGACACACAGAATGGGCAGACTGGATGGGCCTTGCGGTCCTTATCTGCCATCAACTTCTATGTTTCTATGTTTCTATGAGTCTCAGCTGCAAGAAAGGCAGGTTAGACAAATTACACTTCCACTAATACTCTAAACAATATGGAGCAAACAGTTACACCTCTAATAAGTGCCCCCTTTCGCCCATTTAGCAACAACATTAACGGAGCGATTGGTCAGCAACTCAAGCGGGACTTGAGCAGGGAAACACACAGTCCCCCATGTAAACTAATCATGCCTGCAAGCAGACAGCTCTTAAAGAGACAGTACCAGAGGCTCTAAAAGCACTCACAATAAACGGCTTATACGCTGAACTCCATTCAGTTTGGGAGCACTAGGTAAGCTCCTAGAAGGCTTTTGGGAACCCCCAATTGCAGGGGGGTTACATGAATACAGTGCAGGGCTTCAAACAGGCATGGGATAGGCAAAAGGGAGCAATACAGATTAGTATAAATAGATAGGCCATTGACAGAGCAAAGGCCGATGGCACATTTATAAGGCAGAAAAAGAAATGGGCAGACTGAATGGGCCTTGTGGTCCTTATCTGCCATCAGCTTCTATGTTTCTATGTTACGTAGCATTGCCCTGCTCTAGTTGCTCTAAAAACTGAGTGCTTTAGATATGACTACTGTTACTGTATTTATTACAGGAATGTTCCTGGAATGTCGGTTTGATATCTTGTTGCATTGTTTCCCGTCTATGATTTTCAACAGACTGTTCTATATGAAATGTGAACAAATGGACTATGAATTGAAGTGGACTGCTAGTCTTCTTTACTAACAGAATGATTTAGATAGCTCAAGAATGTATATGAAATAATAGGAAATTTAAGAAACATAACATGGTTTACCATTGTATACTGACTGACTGTAAACACAAAGTATAGTGACTTTGTATTTAATTGTTGCCACATTGCATTATTATGCATTCTATTTAAACTGCACTAGTCACTTTTAAGGAGTTTGTGATGTGTAATTACTAATTCCATTAAGAGTAACATCTTGCACCACAGCCAGAATTAAAGGAGATCACCAATAAAATAGATCCCATTGAAACTTTTTTTCAAATGAACCAATACAAATACAGCATGATGACTACTCAAGGGGGAAGCTTTAGGCTGTTAGCCATACCCCCATGATGAAGATTCAGATTGACTCAAAGTGCCGTAGCTCACTCTTATTTGTGATCTGTATCCTGTTTTTGTACTAATAAAATGCACTTGCTACAGAACTTTTGGCTTTGAGTGTGCTGTTGTTTGTGGAGAAGTTCAAGATTTGCTTTATACAGGACCACCTACATGGTTGAGTGTACAGCTCTTGGAAGTACGTCAGCTGTGAACATTGTGGTATTGACAGTAAAATACATATACCTAGAAAGTATGGAGGGGGGATAGGGATCAGCACACATTGGAAGGATGATTTATTCACGCAGTGTAGTACAGTTACGTAAGAACTTACGATAACAGTAGATCTTCGAGAAAATCTCTTGCAGCAAACCACAGCTTTGGAACTATAACCATCCGACACTAGGACCACATGGAAACCTTTTAGGTAGCAGTCTACTGGGGTCACACTATGATGATGATGTCAGCTGACATAGCCACTTCTATATACTGTATATGGGGCAGCCCCATGCCTTCCTCAATTCTCCCATCGGAGACCAGACATAAAGGATGTCTACAGAAAGAAGCAAGGCAGAGCAGAGGTTCCCACCACTGGAAGGCAGAAACAGCAAACAAAATACCCTGGAGAAGGAGACAGACACAGAGGACCGAGGGGGATAGAGGGAGGGATGGCATGGCTTGCTGCAAGAGATTCTCTCAAAGATCTACTGTTACATAGATACATAGACACATAGACAGTGTCGGTAGATAAGGGCCTATGGCCCACCCAGTCTGCCCATTTGAGCTTGTAAGTTCAGTTTATGTTTTAATAGAAGTCTGTTACCCCTTACCTCTGACCTCCAGAATTCATTTATGTCAATCCCATGCATTCTTTTTTTTTTTTATTTAATATATTTTATTGACTTTATAGCTGAAGTATGGCTTAGTCAACCAATACATACAAAACAACCATAGTGTTTTAGGCAAAGCTTGGTACAATAACAGTGAAGTTCCACAGTTTCAAGAAAGTCCTTTTTTTTTTTTAAACAATCAAATAACAAAACCTATCTATCTACCCCTGAAACTTAATATCTCCCCCCTACCCACTCGCGCATCTACTGAGTCAGAGAGCCACATGAATCCTTTGAGTAGGGGCTCAAAAATACTGTATATCATAACCAATTAAGGATGAGACTACATTGCCTGATAGAGCCTAACATTTCCCAGCAGTCAGTATCGCTTCCAGCGGTCCCCATCTAGTATTATAGGATTGCAGCTTATTATTCATTCTTGCTATATGTCGCTCTATCTGTAATGCCATCATCATCTCTCTATGCCACTCAAGTACCGATGGCGTATTTGACTTTCCAATGCCTAAGGATAATCGCCGCTTACTGCATTTCGCCACTGCAGATACAATGGCCATGAACGCTTTCCTCTGTTTACCCATCTCTAGGGAAGACGCTGAGTAAACAGATTCGTAAAAAAGTCTCTAATCCTAATGCAGATTGCAGTGAAGTGCAGATTGAGTTCCAGAAAGGGAGAATCTTGAGGCATGTCCATAAAACATGATACAGGTCAGCCTCTTCGGTCTCACATCTACTGCATTTGGGCGATATAGATTTGTCCATTTTGTGTAATTGTGCAGGGGTGTAATACAAGTTATGTATAATATTGAATTGCTGCAGTTTGTTTCTATCTTGTTTAATGTATTTACTGTTATTCTCCCATATCTGCTCCCAGACTCTCTCCTCCTCGAGCCCTAATCTCTGTCTCCAGTACATGCCAATCTTGGAGGAGATCCCTTTGTCTCTGATCTGGAGCTCACGATAAAGTTTGGCCACCGGATGTTTCTGTTCAGCTATCTTTAATAAAGAAGTCGATCCGTAATCCTCTTCGTCAGGTGTTTCCATATCCCTCAGATGGGCTTTAATTGAATCCCTAATCTGGAAATATTTAAAAATTCTCCCTTTTAATCCTGGAATCAAAACACAAGCATGTTCATACATCAATACTTTCCCATGAGGAGCTAAATCTCCCAATTTCAGGCCAGCTAATGAAGCTAGGAAGTTGGAGGGAATTGGGACACCCTGTATTAGAAAATTCTTATTGTATAGAATGGGTTGGTCAGGTGAATTCTGCCACTTTGCATTTAATAACTTCTGGACCTGGTGTAAAGCTTTTATTGACCATCCAATAGGCATGTTTTTAAGTGTTGTAGGTAAAAGTCTAAAGGGCACAAAAGGAATTGAATTTAATGCAAATGCACAGCTGTTGACCAAATCTCTCTCAATATGAATCCATGGTGGGACGTATTGAGTGGAGTCTATTTTACAGGACGGCCAAGCCCAATGGGTTAGTTTGCTAATATGTGACTCCATATAGTATTTTAAAAAGGAGGGGAGTGCCAGTCCTCCTACCTTCTTTAACGCGATGAGTTTCTTATAGGAATGTCTTACTGCTTTCCCTTTCCAAATGAACTCGTTAAGGATCGTCTATAACACCCAAACCAAGCTTTGGACAGATAGGGACAAAGCATGTTCAGGGGGTTAAAGATCCTTGGTAGTATATTCATTTTTACTACTTCAACTCTAGCCCAAAGTGATAAAGGTAGTGAATTCCATCTAGCTAAGTCTTGCTTAACTATTTTGAGTTGATTATTAAGGTTTTCGTTTATCATTGTGGCTATATCACGTGTAATCTTAATACCTAAATACAGCAAGACTTTAGGCTCCCAGCTAAACCCCGAGTCCTTAGCTACACTTGGGAGACATCTAGAATTAAGTGGAAAAAGCTTCGATTTGGAAATATTGAGCTTATAATTCGAGACTTTTGAAAATGGTGCTATTTCCTGCAGGATTTTTGGGATACTGATATCTGGATCTTCCATGTGAAGAAGCAGGTCGTCTGCATATGCAGATATCAGATGCCTACTATTCACTATTTGTATCCCCTTAATCCCCTGTACCATGAGTAATCTTTGAATCAATGGCTCCAAATATAAATTAAATAAAAGTGGGGAAAGAAGGCAGCCCTGCCTTGTGCCACATGACAGAGGGAAGGGATCCGACAAGGTTCCGTTGCACCATACACGTGCTTTGGGAGATCTATATAGCAAACTAATCCAATTTATAAAGCTATCAGGTAATCCCAGTTTTGACAGGACAGCAAACAAGAAATCCCAGTAAACTCTGTCAAATGCCTTTTCTGCATCTAACGCCAACAGGGCTGCAGGGATTTGTATTTCTCGTGCTTGTATAATTAAGTAATGTAGTTTACGTATATGATCGCTTGATGCTCTATTACTCATGAATCCCACCTGCACATCGCTGACCATTCTGGCCATGAAAGGATTGATTCGACAAGCTAACACTTTTGCCAATATTTTAAGATCTACATTTAACAAGGATAACGGTCTATAGTTCCCCGGGAAAATGGGATCGCGATCTGGCTTTAGAATAAGAATTATGAGGGCTTCCAGGAAACTATCTTCAGAATATCCCTCGTAGTACCAATAATTATAAACCTTGGTCAAGAATGGGGAGATTTCTTCTATAAAGGCCTTATACACATTAGTAGTGAGGCCATCCGGTTTCGGTGATTTATCTGAGGCAAGCTGTGCTATTGCTTGCTTCACTTCCCATAATTGGATGGATGATCCTAACACTGCTACGTCTTTAGGATCCAATCTCGTTAAAGCTACGGAATTTAGGAAGTTACTAATTTCATCTACCCTCACCCTATTTTCTACGGGAATAGAGTAGATTCCACAGAAATAATCTTTGAACACCAACGCAATCTGCTTTGGGTCTTTAACGGTAATGTCCCCTTCATTAGATTGCAAAGCTGCCACATGCCTATTTGAATCTAGTTGCTTGATACTTAATGCAAGAAGTTTTCCAGCCCTATTCCCGGATTCAAGATATTTGATTTTAGTTCTTTGAAGAGCTAACTCTGCTTTCTGCAACATAATGGAGGAGTATTGGGCATGCAATTGATGTAGGTTAACCCATTCTACCTCAGTTGAGTGCTTAGTAATAGCACATTCCAACTTTCTAATGGCATTAGTGATCTCTTCTAGGCATGCCCTATCTTTTTTAGTTCTTGTAGATGTCACCCTAATACATTCCCCTCTTATAGCACACTTCAGCGTTGCCCATACAATATCAATTTTTGAGACTGAGCCAGCGTTTTGCTCTAAAAAAATTCCATGCATTCTTAAATCCCGTGATTGTTTCAGCCCCCACCACTTCCTCTGGCAGGGTGTTCCACTTGTCCACCACCCGTTCTGTGAAGAAATTCTTCCTCACGTTTCCTCTGAATCGTCCTCCCTCCAACTTCATCCCATGCCCTCTAGTCCTGGAACATCTTTTTCGCTTAAAAATAGTGTATTCCTGCACCCTGTTCCTCCCTGTAAGATACTTGTATGTCTCTATCATATCCCCTCTCTCCCTCCTCTCCCCCAGGGAGCACATATTCAGTTCCTTCAACCTGTCCTCATAGGACTTGTGATGCAATCCATGTACCATCTTTGTTGCCCTCCTCTGAACCTACTCTACCCTGTCTATGTCCTTATGTAGGTAAGGTCTCAGAACTGTACACTGTACTCCAGGTGGGGCCTCACTAGTGTCTTGTATGGTGGAATTATGACCTCCCTTTTCCTGCTGGATGCCCTGCCTATGCATCCCAGCATCCTATTTGCTTTACCTGCTGCCTTGTCACACTGTTTCCCTACCTTGAGGTCATCAGAGATGATAATCCCAAGATCCCTTTCCTGCTTGGTGTATGCTATATCCTCACCCCCCCCAACTGATATATTGTGCCAGGGCTTTTGTGCCCCATTTGCATTATCTTGCACTTCTTTGCACTGAATTTCAAAATGCCAAACCCCTGACCATTCTTCAAGTTTCTGCAGGTCCCTTCTCATTCTGTCTACACCCTCTGGTGTGTCTACTCTGTTACAGAGCTTTGCGTCATCAGCGAACAGTGAAATTCTGCCTTCTAGGCCCTGTGCAATGTCACTGATGAAGATGTTGAATAGGATCGGTCCCAGCACTGATCCCTGTGGTACCCCACTGGTCACTCTTCCCTCTGTGGAGTGACAGCCATTTACCACCAATCTCTGTGTCCTGCCACCCAGCCAGTTACCTACCCACCACACTACTGTCCTGCCCACACCCATATTCCCCAGTTTGTGTAATAGTCTTCTATGTGGCACAGTGTCAAAGGCCTTGCTGAAGTCCAGATAGGCCATGTCCACTGCCCTCCCTGATCCACCTCCCAGTCACCCAGTCAAAAATTCAATGAGGTTGGTCTGACATGACCTCCCCTGGTGAAACCATGCCCTTGGGTCCTGTAGTCCATTGACAACCAGATGTTCCACCACTCTCCTTCAGTAGTGCTTGATCTTCCCACTGCCGGAGGTGAGGCTGACTGGTCTGTAGTTCCCTGCTTCCTCTTTGTTCCCACTTTTGTATAAGGGAACTACATCTGCTGTCCTCCAGTCTTTGGGTACCTCCCCTGTTTCCAGTGATCGGCTAAACAGGATAGCCAGAGGTTCAGCCATCACCTCTCTTAATTCTTTAAGGACCTTGGGGTGCACCCCATCTGGTCCCATTGCTTTATCAACTCTTATTACTTCCAGTTCCTTCTGGACCCTTTCTCGTGTAAAGGGACTTGTGTCCATTTCTGCACCATTCTCACCCCTTGTACTCCCTTCAGACTCATTACCCTCCTCTTCCTCAGTAAAGACTGAGCAGAAATACCTGTTCAATATGTCAGCTTTACTGTTGTCATCCTCCATGCTACCCCATCCTCCCCCTTCAGTCTCACTATCCCTCCCTTTGCCTTTCTTTTTTCACTTATGTACCTGTAAAAGGTTTTGTCCCCTCTACCCACTGATTTTGCAATATGTTCCTCTGTCTGAGCTTTGGCTTCCCTTACTGACCTCCCTGTCTCCCTTTGCTTCTCCTGGTACTTCTCCCTATCCCCTTCTGCCTGTGTCTTTTGTATTGCCTGAATGCAATCTTTTTGGCTTTCACTTTCTTTGCTACCTCTTTTGGAAAACCATAATGGTCTCCTCTTCCTTTTCCTCTTGCTAACCTGCTTAATGCATAATTCTGTTGCTCTTGTAATCCCCATTTTAAATACTGCCCACTGTTCCTCAACCCCTGATTCCTGCTCTATTCCTCTTAATGCCTCTTTCAAGTATCTCCCCATTTTCCCAAAGTCTGCCCCCTAAAATCCAGGATACGTGTTTTGTGTGGTTTGGTTCTGCTCTTTCTGTGATTTCAAACCACAATGACTGGTGGTCACTGTTCCCCAGGTGCTCCCCCACTGTTATCCCCATCACACTGTCCCTATTTGTGAGCACAAGGCCCAGTATTGCCTTCTGCCGAGTTGGTTCCATGACCAGTTGCTTGAGGAAGGCACCCTGAAGGGAGTCCAGGATAAATCTGCTCCTAGTTGATGCTGCTGCTGGGATGCTCCAGTCCACGTCTGGAATATTGAAGTCTCCAACCAGTACTACCTCACCCTTGTCTGCCATCCTCTGGATGGCTAGCATCAGCTCCCTATCTGCTTCTTCCTCCTGGGCTGGTGATCTATAGACCACACCTGTGAGGATGGCTGACCCCATTTTCCTTTCCAGCTTAACACACAGTATCTCTCCCCCATTTTGTTCCTCCTGGATCTCTGTGGCCGTTATGTCATTTTTCACATACAGTGCCACTCCTCCTCCCTTCCTACCTGCCCTGTCTCTTCTGAATATGTTGTAGCCAGGTATGGCCATCTCCTAGTCGTGGTTATCATTACACCAGGTTTCAGTGATGACCACAATGTCCAGGTCTGACTGCACCATGACAGCCTCCAGATCTTCCATCTTGTTGCTAAGGCTCCTGGCATTGGCCACATGGCTTTCATGATTTGATCTCCCTAGACTGTTTTGCTGTTCTACCCAGCCCCTTCCTTGGTTGTCCTTTATCCCTGGTTCTCCTTGCTGTCTGCCCTTCTGCTGAATTTTGCCCTTTTCTGCCTATCCACCTCTTGGGTGCTAATCTCCATCTTTTGCACACTGCTTTGTAGAAATAGCCTCTCCTCCGGTTCACTGGTTCCACTGCTAGCTGTGGGGGGTGAGCAAGTAAGTACCCTCCTTGCTGGCCTGCCACCCCCCTTTGCTAGTTTAAATGCTTGTCAATGTAGCATTTAAACTTAGCATTGAGTGCTTGGATTCCCCTCCAGGATGGATGCAGGCCATCAGGCTTGAACAAACCTCCATCCCTCCAGGTGGGTTCCCAGTCACCTATGAATCCAAACCCTTCCTCACAGCACCAGTTCTTCAACCATGAGTTAAAGTTCCTGGTGCATGCACCCCCATGCTCTCCCTTGCCTCTCTCAGGTAAGTTCTTACATAACTGCACTATCATCATCAGGGATATCACTTGCAGCCAGCCACACCTTTGGAACGAATTCCAAGCTTGGCAGAAGACACCAAGAGAAAGGACTGCTGTGTGACTGAACTTCTCTGCTGGGACTAAAGTAGAAGAACTTTTGTATTTGGACCTTTAATTTAGGGCCAAAAACTAACATACAAAACAAAAACAAAAAAAAGTGTGTGTTTGGGTTAACTGAACTGAATGGGTAACTGAAAAGTCATCTAGGTGTAAATCTCAGGTGACTGAAAGGACTTAACTGCTGTGAGGTTTAAATTACTTGTAGAAAGATCTGGTAAGTAGGGGGAGTGGCTTAGCTAGAAGGAAGCTACATTTAAAGACTGCCTTAGAAAGATTCTGCTAATAGCTTGTTAGAAGACACCAAGAGAAAGGACTGCTGTGTGACTGAACTTCTGTACTGGGACTATATTGCCCTCCTTCCCACCCAAAGCTAGTTCTATTTTTATAGGCACAGGATTTGACTGACAACAGGAACTTCCTGCTTAGGGGCAGGAAGTGAGTGATCACAGACCCACCAAGGACCCACCATCCTAGAAGGGCAAGAGTAGCTCTCCGGCGCCCTCTAGCTGCTGGAGGTCTGCCTCTGAACAAGCAAGTGGTCTACTGAGAAATATAGGATATTCGTGTCTCAGAACAGGACAATCAGGAGCTTAAAGGGCACACAGGCAGAAAGTAAGGAGAGAGAGAAAAACAGACGAAAGAGTAAGGATTGCAAACAGTTAAGGGGTCAGAAATAAGACATGATTGGAGTGGTGCAGTGCAGTGGCTGTGGAGCAGCAGTCTTCCGGGAGATATTCTGGAGGATGTGGTGTTGTCCCATCTGCAGGCACCTCTCTGGGCTGAGGGAGGAGGTTGCTCATCTCCAGGCTGAGTTGGCCAGGTTTGTGGAACCTCCTCTTCCATCCAGGGACCACCAGTGCCACTGCCGTTGCCTCAGAGGTTGCCAAGAAAGAGGAGCAGTTGGACCACAGTGGGCTCAGGGAGGGTGAGGGTGGTGGAACGGAGGCACATCCCACCAGTTGTACCTCTCCACACCCTATGCCATTCTGGCAAAGTGTGGTTCTCTATGGAGGCACCTACAGTGGAGACCAAGGAGGATGTTGGGAACCTCCACAAAGGAGACCCACAGGAGGGTGGCAGAGGACCCTGCAGGGAAGGAAACAACTCCTGGTGGGGACTCCATTGTTAGGAAGGTAGAACTGGGCAAGGAAGGGAGAGGGGGAGGTCCTGCCTGGCGCCATGGCTTGAGGGACAGGAGCCGGACCTCAGGATTGCCTTGAGCAGCTGCACAGGGAGGGAGCTGGATGTCACTGTCCACCTAGGGACAAATGACCTGGCTAAGAAAGGGATGAGAAGTGCAGGAAGAGTTTGTGGAATTGGGGAGGGCCTTAGTCAAGTAGCATGCAGTAACCTTCTGGAGGTGCTACCCATCTATGGCATAGGAGAGGCTAGGGTGTTCCTGCACTCATGGGATTCAATCAGTGGTTGAAAAACTGGTGTGGAGCTCAGGGATTTGGCTTCATTGGGGACTGGGGGTCCACCTGGAGTGATGCAAGGCTATACTGGCATGATGGGCTGCATCTGTCCGGGAGGGGAACCAGAATCCTAGGTGATAGGTTTAAATGCTTCATTGGCAAGCTTTTAAACTAGCCAAGGGGGGAGGCACTGGAAAGGAGCAGGAAAATCCTAGCCCCCCCCAAACAATCACGGTAGTAAGTGTGGCAAACACCAACATGGAGGTGTCGATAGAGAGAAGGGCAGGGATAAATGGAGAAAGTGACAAAGGCAAGAAGGACAGGGATGGGGCAAAAGGGGGTAAGGCCATCAGGAAATGGAGGGTAATGAGTACCAATGCCCGTAGTCTGGGCAACAAGCTCCTGGGCTGGTGGCCTTAATGGAAGAGGATGCCTGGATGTAGCAGTCACAGAAACATGGTACACAGAGAACCATGACTGGATGTTAACATACCAGGGTACATAACCTACAGGAGAGACAGGCAGGGGAGAAGAGGGGAGGAGTAGCTCTCATGTAAAGGAAGGATAAAAGCAACTGAACAAAGAGTAAACAGGGAGGAGAGGAGGCACTGTGGGTCACCTTGGAGACTGGAAAGGGCACCACAATCCACTACAGGGTTGTGTACAGACCCCATGTCAGGAGAAGGAATGGACAAGGATATGATGGAAGGCATTCTTAGAATGGCAGAGAAAGGGAGGTACTGTTGATGGGAGACCTGAATATGCCAGATGTTAACTGGAGCACATTTGCTGCAGCCACATCCAAGAGCAGGGCCATTCTTGATGCCCTACAGGTGGCAGGCATTAGACAGCTAGTTTCGGAACCCACTCGTGAGGGAGCAATCTTAGACCTCATACTCTCAAACGGGGCAGTGAGAGGATCTCAGATCTAGAAGTAGGTTGCCATCTGGGGACAAGTGACCATCAAACAGTGTGGTTCACGTTAAACTCAGCTACAGAGTCAAGCCATGCAAAAGTGAGGGTACTGGACTTTAGGAGGGCTGACTTTGGCAAGATGGGAGAGTGCCTCAGAAAAGCACTAGCAAACAGGCTAGAAGGAGGTGTGGAGCAACAATGGGGAATTATCAAAACTGCCATCACAGATGCAACAAGCCTTTGTGTGAAGCAAATAAACAAATCAAAACGAAAGAAAAAGCCACTATGGTTTTCAAGAGAAGTGGCTGTGAAAGTCAGGAAGAAAAAGATAGCATTCCGGAAGTATAAGGAAACACAGAAGGAGCAGGACAGAGATCTGTACCAGTTAAGGCAGAAAGAAGCAGGGAGCGAAGTCAGAATAGCAAAGGCCCAAACTGAGGAAAAGATAGCCAACTCAGTTAAGAAGGGGGATAAAACCTTTTATAGGTACATCAGAGAGCGTAGAAAGACAAAGGGAGGGATAGTGAGGCTGAATAGAAAATGAGCGGTGGGTGGCAGAGGGGACAGTGAAAAGCAGGAATACTGAACGAATATTTCTGCTCAGTATTCACAAAAGAGGAGGGGGAAGTGCCTAATCCAATTAACAGAAGCACTCTTGATAGGGGGGTCGATCCCAGTCCTTTCACAGAAGAAAGGGTTCTGCAAGAACTCCTAAAACTGAAGGTGGACAAAGCAATGGGTCCTGATGGAATTCACCCCAGAATTCTAAAAGAATTAAGGAAGAAACTAGTGAAACCACTGGCTACTCTTTTTAATAAATCATGGGAGGATGGTGTGGTACCCGAGGACTGGAGGAAGGTGGATGTGATTCCCCTTCACAAAAGTGGGACCAAGACAGAGGCAGGAAACTACAGACCTGTCAGTCTGACCTCTGTGGTAGGGAAAGTGATGGAGTCACTTCTGAAGGAAAGAATAGTTGAGTACCTAGAGGTCAGTGGAGCACAGGATCCAAGGCAGCATGGGTTCACGCAGGAAGGTCATGTCAGACAGATCTAATAGATTTCTTTGACTGGGTGACCAAAGTAGTAGACCAGGGAGGGGCTGTGGACATGGCCTACCTAGACTTTAGCAAGGCATTTGACACAGTCCACACAAAAGATTGATAGTCAAATTAACCAGCCTGGGAGTGGGTCCCAGGGTGGTAGCCTGGGTAAAACATTGGCTGGACAACAGGACACAGAAGGTAATTGTAAATGGAGTCCACTCTGAAGAAATGGCGGTTACTAGTGGGGTACCGCAGAGGTTCAGTATTGGGTCCAGTCCTTTTAATGTCTTCATCAGTGACATTGCAGAGGGACTGGAAGGAAAGTATGCCTTTGCAGATGACACAAAGATCTGCAACAGGGTTGATACACAAGGAGGCGTGGAAAGGATGAAAAGGGACTTGGCAAGGTTGGAGGAATGGTCAGACGTATGGCAGCTAGGATTCGATGCAAAAAGTGCAAATAATGCACCTGGAAACAAGAACCCAGGGAAGAATACACAATGGGTGGGGAGGTAGTAACAACAACAAAACAGGAAAGGGACCTGGGGTAATCATATCAGATGACCTTAAGGTTAGCAAGCAATGTGAGAAGGCAGTAGGGAGGGCCGGGGTATACTGGGATGTATAGGAGAGGCATCAGCAGCAGAAAACAGGAAGTTGTTATCCCTCTGTACAGACAGTTGGTGAGACCCCATCTGGAATACTGTGTCCAGTTCTGGAGACCCCATCTCCCAAGGACATAGACAGGATAGAGGCAGTCCAGAGGAGGGCAACTAAAATGGTGCAGGGTCTGCAAGAGAAGCCGTATGAGGAGAGACTAAAGGAGCTTAATATGTATACCCTTGAGGAAAGAAGGGAGAGGGGGACATGATAGAAACTTTCAAGTACCTCAAGGAATCAACAAAGTCCAAGAGGGTAGCATCTTTCAGAAAAGAGACTTGCAAGAACAAGGGGACACAATTTAAAGATAGAAGGAGGGCGGTTCAGGGGCAATGTGAGGGTATTATTTCACAGAGAGGGTAGTGGATGCATGGAACAGCCTTCCGGAAGTTGTGGGGTCTAAAACTGTGGGAGAATTCAAGAATGCATGGGACAGACATAAGGCAATTCTTGTGGGGGGCAGGAAGATAAAGGCTGTTGGTTAACTAGGATCTGCGGCCTATCCTGTAGGTAGGGAAATGGGCAGACTAGATGGGCCTAGCGGTCCTTATCTACCGTCAAAGTCTATGTTTCTATGTTTCAAGCAGTTCTGACATCAGAACAGTCTGGGTGGGTGGAAGCAACAAGATCAAGATAGGAGGCCTTGAAGTACAGCTAGGCTGAAACTTGAATTTTTTCTGGAAGTAATGTTCAGACTGTAGTGTCTAGTGAAAGTGTGGACTGTACTCCAGGCAGCAGCTGCACAGATCTCAGCAGATGAAACATTCCTGAAACAGGCAGTAGAAGTAGCCACCCCTTGAGCTGAGTGGCCATGCACAGCATCAGGAAGTTCCTTACCATACTTCTTATAACAAAATGTAATGCAGTGTGCCAACCATTTGGACAAGCACTGCTTTGAAACTGGAACACCCTCATTTCCCAGAGGTGCAAAAAAAAACATACAACTGCAAAGACTTCCTAACATCCTTCATACGGTGAACATAATACTTGATTATTCTGTGTACTTCTAAGGTATGGAGCAATGCAAAATGGTCCATCTCTGTACAGCCCCACCTGTCGAACAGGTCTTCTATGACTGAGGTCAGCAGCACCCACTCGTGCATCTTGGATTACGAGTGGCTGAGACTGTCCACCAGGGTGTTTTGCATTCCTGGAACATGGATGACTGAAAGCTGTAGACCGTGTTCTAGAGCCCAGTACCATACCCTCATCACTTCCCGGCACAGAGGGTATGAGTGAGTCTCCCTTGTTCATCGATGTAATAGAGTACACTGGTGTTGTCCATCTGGACCAGCATCTCCAGGACATTGATGTGTAGGGTAGCCTCCACTGGGGACCATGTCCCCTGAGTCTAATGAGACCCCATGTGAGCCTCCCAACCTGACCCCAGGGCATCCATCATGAGGATCTGCTGAGGGGAAGAAGGAGGAAAGGAACCTCTTTCAATAGGTTGCTGGGTTCCATCCACCATTACAGCACCTTTTTGACTGGGGAGGAGGAGACTAAAACTGGCTGCTCAAGATCGTCAGAGTGCTGATCTCATTGGACCCTTAGCATCCACTGGGGAACCCTCATGTACAACCTGTCTAGAGGCACAGTAACAATAGCCACAGCCACCAGACTCAGGAGCCTCAAGAAGGTTCTGGTCATTACATTCCAACTGTTGTAGAGCAATTATTGCCCTCAGGCAGTCTGCCCTGTCCTGTGGCAGGAAGGCCAGGCCCTGAGGCATGTCCAGCACTGCCCCAATATACTGAAGACACTGACCAGGAGTCAGGACTGACTTGAGCCAACACCTGGAACAACTGAATGGTGCACTGCAAAGTTTGAATCAACAGGTCCCAGGACGGTGCTTTGAGCAACCAATCATCCAGGTAAAGGAAGACGTACAAGCCCTCCCTCTTGAGGGTGGCCACTACCACTGCCAAAATCTTGGTAAAGACCCAGGGCACTGAAGACAAGCCAAATGGTAAGGCTTGAAACTGGTAATGCTGCCCTGGAAGTGGAACCTGGGGTACTGCCGGTGGGGGACAAACACCTTGATATGCAGGTACACATCCTGCATGTTCAGAAAACAGATCCCATCTCCCTGATGCAGCAGGGGTAATAGGCCCTGGATGTAGGAACTGATGTTCCTTAGGATATGGGCCGCAAATCCCTTGTGGATTTAGGGATGAGGAAGAAGTGGGAATACAACCCACTGTTCTCTGGTGCACAAATTCTATGTTTCTGTTTTGTAACAAGGTCTGAATTTCCCCCAGCAGCACAGGAATGTGATCTGGTGGGTAATGAGGCTGAATAGGTGGACACTCTGGAGGCCAGTCTAGAAGTTCCAGAGTGTGACCGTGTTGTATGATTTATAACACCCAGGCATCTGTGGTGATCTCCTGCCACTTGTCGAGGTGGAGGGAGAAGTGACCCCTAACCACCTCCTCCTGAAGATTTGGAGGGTGGAGATCTAACAAGGAGTCAGGCTGAGGTGGTACCTGCGGCCAGGGCCACACTACCTTGTCTGAACACTTTGGAAGTTGGGGCCCGAGGGGTGGACAAGACTGAGGTTGCACAACTCTTGGCTGGGGTTCTGGTGCCTGCCCAGTGAAAGGGCATCTTCTGGGGACACTTTGACTGGATATGATAAAGAGAGTGAGCTGACCGCAGGGTCCTGCGTGAGGCCTACAGGTTGGAAAGGATGGAAAGGATGTCTTGCACATCTGCCCCAAAGAGTTTATAACCTTTGAAGGAGTCATTCAAGATGGACTGTTGAACTATGGCAAAACCAGACACCCTAAGTCAAGAATGCCGGCTGAGAAAAATGCCCACTGCGACTGCCCTCGTGGAAGCATCAATAGCATCACAGGCTGACCCCTCTTGAAGGGCCTGGAGCAACTTTTGCTTCTGGGTACCCTCTAGGAGAGACTCTGCAGCAGCTTTGGCTATTCTCCAGAGAGAATTTTGGTATTTCACCATATGACCAATATAGTTACTAGTGTATGGGTGTATACTTTGCTTGATTGTTAAAGTTTGACGGTTTCCCTTTTGTCGTTGCACCCTCATATTCCACCGGGTGCTGTCTCAGACAGGTCTTGCCAGCCTAGGAGATGTGTTGATCCCATGGCCTTCCTCGTATTACCTATGCTGCCTCTCAGCTCCTCGACCTTCACCCCTTTACCGACTTCCCAGTTTCTGGTATTGCAGCGAGGTGCAGTAGGGAGGTCGGTATTACTAGGAAGCGTTTGGTTCATTGGGTGCTGAGGGCAGTTGAGGAGGGGACGGTGAGCAGCATTGAGGCTGTCTGGTGCAGGAGATGCCCTGGGTGCAAATAGAGCCTTGAGAGAGGCTTCACGTGTTTGGTCTCCACACCCAGGGCTCCCACAGGACTGAGTTAGCAGGTAGCTAGAGGACCAACTGTGTCCTCTAATCCTCTTTGGGCACTGCTTTGTAGTGCCAGGTCGATGAGGAACAAAACCGCTATTTTTGCGGACTTGATTTCTCCTGTCAACCTGGCTTGCATCATGGAGACCTGGTTGGGTGATGTTGTGGGCCCTGTTTTTGAGGCCGCCGTTCCCGCTGGGTATACTGTAGTGCAATGTCTGAGGAAGGATAGCAGGGGTGGGGGAGTGGCTATCATTTTTTGATCCAGTCTGGGCTTCTCGGTGCACCCAGTTGGTTGCACCCGATCTTTTGAGTGTATCGCCGTGTGTGGGGGTACAGATGCAGGTTGTAGGAATCTCCTCATTTACTGCCCCCCGAGGCAGGAGGGGAATTCCTTCAGGAGGTAGCAGACTTTGTTGTTGACCAGGTGTTGGTGTCCTCCAGGTGCTTAATCCTGGGGGACTTCAATGCTTGGGTCAACGATGAATCCTCACATTTTGGTTATGACCTCCTCCAGTTGATGCAATCACAGGGCCTGTCACAAGCAGTTCCTGCTGCTACCCATCAACACAGCCACACACTTGATCTGGTGTTCCAGCTGGGTCTTGAGATTGACAACTTCAAGATTGGTCAGGTAGTTTGGTCTGACCATTGCCCCTGGAGTTCACCTTTAGGGCCCCCCTGAAAGTCCCTCCCCTGTGGAGATGGTCAGCTATTGCTCTTTAGGGGCTGTTGACCCAGAGGGACTATTGGCATTGGCTGACCTATCTAGGGTTGATGCAGCATGTGCGATTGGCACTGCAGAGGCTATGGTTTGGCCACCTATAACAGGGTGGTCGCTGAAGCTCTAGATGCCATTGCACCAGTCCGTATATGACCCAGATCTTCTCACTTGAGCTCCCCTTGGTTTCATGGGGATCTCAAGGTGATGAAGATCAGGGGTCGAAAGTTGGAGCATTCCTGGTGGAAGACATGGCTGGAGGCCAACAGGCTAGCCCTATGTGCTCACTATGTTGAGTACCAAGGGCAATTTCCCACAAGAAGGCAGAATTTCTGTCCAGGGAAATTGCCACGGGGAGAAACAGACCTTCTCAGCTGTTTCGGACAGTGGACAGGCTTTTACATCCTACCTGTCTCTGGCTGAAAAAAGCTTTTCAACCACTTTATGTGAAGAGTTTGCTCTGATTTTCTCCGACAAAGTGTCGGCCATCTGATCGGGAATTCCGCCAGGGAGGCTTTTGCCTCACAGTGGTCAAGGGGAGTTTCATAATCCCTCTGTCTGCCTGGGAGGAGTTTAGGCCAGTGGAGGTGTCTAGAGTGACTAAGGTGATCTTGGAGCTGAAGCACACCTTTTGTGAACTGGACCCGGGTGTCGATGTCATTGGCCCAGTGTTTGCCAGGATTGCCAGGTATTCTATGGTGGAGGGGGTCTTCCCAGTTGCTTTGAAAGAAGCACTGGTGAAGCCCCTCCCAAAGAAATCTTCCCTCGACCCAAACGTCCTGGCAAATTACTGTCCGATCTCCAACCTGCCATTCTTGAACAAGGTTGTTGAGAAACTGGTGGCACATCAGCTAGAGGATCTCCTGGTGTCCTCTGATATCTAAGAGTCTTTCCAGTTGGGTTTTTGGGCTAGACACAGCACTGAAACTGCTCTAGTGAGAGTGCATAATGATTTGCTCAGGACTAGAGATAGAGGAGACAGGTTAGTTCTTGTGCTCCTCGATCTCTCTTCAGCTTTTGACACTGTGGATCACATTGTGCTCCTTGATCGGCTCTGCGAGTTTTGTGGACTCGCCGGTACTGTCGTCAAATAGTTTCAGTCCTGTCTCTCAGACAGAGTGCAGTGGGTGGTGATGGGGAATTTCTCCTCCTCCCCAATGCCTCTGTCTTGCAGAGTACCTCAGGGCTCGATCTTGTTGCCAATGTTATTTGCAGTGTCCATGCTGCCCCTGGGTGAGATCATTCAACAATACAGTGCAGAGTTTCACTGCTATGCGATCATACTCAACTGTATTTGTCTATTGCACCTGGAGCATCGGGAGCGGTCGACCTGCTTAACAGCTGTCTGGTTAAAATCAATAACTGGATGGCTTCCAGCTGGTTAAGACTCAACCTGGCCAAGACTGAGGTACTGGTGATTTAGCGGGTTTTGGGTGTGATGGGTTGCCACCAGGGGCTGACTCTGGACTTCTTCTGGGGTCTTCTCCATTGGTGGTTTCTCCGAGGGTGCGAAATCTGGACGTGATCCTTGATTGCAGACTGACCATTGAAGATCAGGTGTCAGCTGTAGTCAGCAGTGGTTTTTACCACTTGTGGAACATTGTCCACATTAAGCCCCTCATTCTGCCCAAGGACCTGCTGACACTAGTGCATGCCTTTGAGACTTCTAGGCTCGACTACTCTAATGCTCTGTACTTCGGCATCATGGGAGGGACCCTCTGTAGGCTGCAGCTACTGCAGAATGCAGTGGCCCATTTGATGACGGGCCTGTGGAGGTCCAGTCATGTGACTCTGGCCCTGCATGCTCTGCACTGGCTGCTGGTCAGGTGGAGGGTCCTTTTCAAGGTGGATCTTCTCACCTTTAAGGCCCTATATGGGCTGGGTCCTGGTTATGTCTGAACTCCTGACACTGGTGGCCTCTGCGCACTCCCTCCGCTCCTCTTCGAGGGGCCTCCTGGACATTCCCAGGGTTCGGCTCAAGACCTCAGGGGATCAGGCATTTAGTATCTCTGGGCCAACCCTGTGGAACTCATTCCCACCTGCAGTCAGGGAGGCTCCCTTGACTGAGGTATTTAAGGGGAGGCTAAAGGCCCACCTCTTCAACTTGTCGTTTGAGAGTTAACATCTTTATTTTAGTTTTTTCCCAGTTTCCTGAAGACTGATTCTTGAAACCCTGTTTTGTTTTATTTCTTTGTATTTTAATTTTGTAATGGTTTTAATGAGCTTTTATTATGTCGAAATTAACTTCTGCCTGTTCTTGCCTTGCCTTACCTTGCCAAATTGCCTGGGTGGCAGAGGCAAAAGTCTTTTTGTCCATTTGGTCCAACTTTCTGGATTCTTTGTCTAGAGGAAGATAACTAAGATGCTTGGGCCTCTTGATCCTATCATGGGCCACGTTAATGACAATGGATTCTATCTGAGGTTGCTCCCTAAAGAAGGGTTTCTTTGAGGCAGCCTGGTACAATTTATGGGCTTTTCTGGTCATGGCAGGGATCATGTTTGGCCTGTACCATGCAGCCATAGTGGCATCTTCGTAGACATCTATTAAAGGAGGAATTATGATAGGAGTGAAATCTGATAACTCCAGGTGCAGCAAGAGGTTCCTCCAGACAATGTCCTACACCTCTGCCTTGAAACCAATTGGCAGCCTAGAGCTGCCTCATGATGGCAATAAAAGAGGGGTCATGGGGGGGCATGGTGTGTAATTCGCAGAGCCCCCAGAGGAGACCACTGAGGATAATTGAGTGGTGCCATCATCATCATAATCATCGCCCTCATCATCATCTCCTTGCAGGAGATCAGGATAATACTCATCCTAATTGCCATATCCGAAGAAGGTACCAATGGCATGTGAGAGCACGGATGAGTCAGACATGCACCATAGGAGGCATCAGCATGGGAATGGGCATGGTAGGCCCTGGCATCACAAGCCCCAGCATCGGTGGCCCTGATGGAGGGGTGACATGCATGAATTACCAAAAAGAAAGTAACATGGTCTGGACATCAATGACAGGCAGCACTGGAGCGGGCTGAGGCATCAGTAGTAGAAACTGAGAGCCCGTAGGCATTGACAGAGTGGGCTGCGATGTCGGCGAGGGAAATTGAGGGCCTGGCACCAGCAAAATGGGCTGAGGCATCAGTGGCAGGAGCGGGGAGCCTGATGTCACCAGATTTGTCTGAGATGTCGACAGGAAAGACTGGTTTCCCATCACTGAAGAAGCAGTCTGGGGGCAGTGACGGGGGGATCTGTGTTCCCAGCATCAAAACAGAGCCCACAGATGGGGCCGTGGACATTGTCAGGAGGAGACAGGTGCCCAAAGGGCTATGGGCTGGGGTAGCCCAAGGGAAAGCCAAATAGGAAGCCTAGTTGTGGGCCTGAGAAAGGGCCATGGGTGTCGCCAGAGGAGGTAGGACTCCAGCCTATGATGGACCCACACTTGCCGGGGTCGGACCAGAAGAGTTCCCTAATACTATGCCCACTGAGAAAAGGGGCTGAAACAGCATGGGCTGAGAGAGTGGCAGGGGCAAAAGTGGGCCTGATGCCAAAGCTCCCTCACCTGACAGGGAAAGGCTGGGAGGGTGAGCAGCAAATGCTGAGCATGCAGAGGAAAGGGTGTAAGTTGCAGCAGAGGTTGACACCAGAGATGACAATGACCCAGCTGTGGCAGGCACCTTATGCTGTGACTCCATGCAAGCCGGGGAGGACCGGTCTTGGTGTTTGTCCTTCACCTGCTGTTTGTGCTTCCTGGCTGACATGAGGCCTGGGAAGATGGGTAACCCGAAGACAGGGCCAGGGAGGCAGAGGTGCTTCTGGCCTGGAGCTCCTTTTCTATGACCTTCACTTGCTTCTTCAATATGCAGGAATTTCTTGAGGTCCTTCTGACGGTGTTGCTGTGTGACCTGGTTGAACCCACGGCAGACCTCACAGGCTTTCACATTGTAGTCCGGGTCTAGACAGTGGATGAAGAGGATGTGGCAATCTTTATCATAGATTTTCCTTCCACAGTTGCAGAAATGGAAGAGTTTAGAAGAATCAGTTGGCATACACAAACAAAATCACTTTACAATAAAGTGATTTGTCTTACTAGGGTGACAAAAAAACAGAAAAGTGAAGACGTTTTGGTGGTTAACTGAAGTGGCGTGTCTCTGAAGAGTATGACATGCACTGGTCGATGGCAGAAAAAGAACTGATGAGGTTGTGGTGCCACCCACGTGTATGTAGGAATAGTGACATCTGCTGACATCATTAGTGTGGGCAGCCCCAGTAGACTGCTGGATAAAAAGTTACCATGTGGTCCTAGTGCCTGACGGCTATAGTTCCAAAGGTGTGGCTTGCTGTGAGAGATATCCTTGATGAAGGTCTCCATTTTTAGAGGAATCCTCTTTGAGAATCTTAATAGTCTGAATCTGGATTACTTCTTTGAAATATAAAGTGGGATTTCATCTTACATTAAGGTCGCGATAAATGCATCTCAGTGATGGGAGTGTTCAGAATAGGGTGATATTGTGACTTTATTACAGGGAGGTTCAGGTCCGTGAAGTGCCTTGCGTAACTGGCTGCCTTTGCATTCCTGGTTAGCATAACATCTGTGTTTCTGAGTTGCCTGCATGTTTCCCAGTCCACATTATCATATGTGGCCCTAAAGGTGTTCCATGTTTTTTTCTGAAGCTTAAAAATTTCAAGCAACTCGGAAGTGATCCACCTGTGTTTCTCCCTCTCTGACTTTGTTTAGTCTTGTTAGGAGCAGTTTGACACACATTGATTTAAGATCAATAGAGTAGTACCTCCAAGTCCAATCAATATCAAGAATGAGTGACAGCCTTTCCCACTTGATCTGGCTAACTTTCCAACATGACTTGGTTGAGTCCAGGTTTTTGTATACTGGGAATCTGGTGAACTGAGGAGGAGGTTTGTTGGCACTGAATTTCCAAGTGCAATATATGTCACTGTGGTGGTTAGGGAAGTCTGAATAAATACTAGCATTTGCAATTCTATAAGACCAGTTTGATAAAATCCATTCAGTACATGAGTCTTTCTTGAATTTAGCATTGTTTCACGTGGCTGGCTATATAATATGGTACCAGGAGGGTCTCACTAGTCAGTGCTGAAGTTCCTAAGGAACAAAATCTCAGCACAGAAGAAGAATGGTGTGGTTAGAGATCAGAAATACTGAGTAGCGACCAGCCCTTCAGTGCAGTGGTGCCACTACCACTTGTGACACTGAGAACTGGGATTCAGGACTGAGCCTAAGTCATCAGGGACCTACCGGGGGAGAAGGACTAAGCATTGTAGAGGATGCTCTTCTTATCTGGGTAGAAAAGGTCTCATCTACCACAGCCATACTGCCACCTGGATGCAGGGGGCAGTGCTGCACAGTGAGACCAGCAGGTAGGAGGAGCTTTGCAGTCTGTGGATGACACTGCTCTCTGGGTGGATGCATCCTTGCAGTCCTTGTACATGTGGCTCGTAAGAGTGAGGAAGATAATGGAAAAAAAGTTGAGTCCCACCCTCCAAGGTTGATGGACCCCCGGCACTGCTGTGTTTCTCCTGCCAGCCAAAGAACACCTACTAAGGAGACATTGAAGTTCGGGGGTATCTCCCCTCCACCCCATCCATGCCTGGGGGTAAGCCAAGCCTATGTGAAGTATGACACTTCAGCACACAGAGGAAGGGATCAGCAGACTGCCTTGGGGAGTCTGGAAGGAGAGCAGAGGCAGACAACAAGGGGGACATAAACAGAATTTACATAAACAAAGAGACATTCTGAGTAATAAGGTCTACTGTTAGAAGGTTAGGTGGTCAATAAACACAGCTGAGGTACAGATCTTTGTTACCTATTGTGACTTTAAGACTTAAAGATTCAGAGAGCCATTGGGCAGCAGAGGCTGGCCTGGACCAACTGATTAATGTGCTGGCCTTTTGCCTGAGGGTACTGATGCAGGAACCAGGCCACGCAAAGATGGCTCATGGTGCTGCAGAAAGAAATATTATCTACTGCACCACTGGAAGTTTCCTCAGTACCCAACAGTGATGAGCAGACAGTCACATGCAGCTCTCAATGGAAATAGAAGGTGAAGACCCTGGGAGAAACTGTCATAGAACCTGTTCATGTAAAGCCCCCAATAAGGAGTAACTAGCAGGCACCATCCATGCAACTGAGCCTAGTAATACACCAGCATGTCACCCAGTGTCACAAAAAACATTCTGTACCGTCGCTACACAACATCCACACATGAGGAAGTGTCTGTCATGGGGACTGGGGCAGTAAATAATTGCCACAGTATTATTAGTAACATAGTAATATAAGGTCACATGGAACTTTAGGTTCATCATGTCCATTCCCCCTGCTTCATACAAAAAAGCATTCTGTGCAAATATGTACAAACACATGGATTCCCCCCTATGCAGGCCACTCATTGATGCCCTTAATAAGGAAACATTTATCCAGCCTTACCTTGAAAAACTACTGTCTTCATATCCACTGCCTCGGCTGGCAAGCTACTGTAGGAGAAAAAGTGCCTCCTAATGTTACCCATGAATTCATCACGCCTGAGCTGTAGGGTATGTCCGCATATTCTGACAGAGCATACCATATTAAAAATCTCTGTATGAGTCGGTCCAATGGCATGGAGCGCTAACATGTTGAACAGGAACAAGCATGGCTTGCCAGGGGATCAGCGGGGGGGGGGGAGGATAAAGTGCCCCAGGGACTGCGCTCCTCTCCCAGGGAGGAGTAGCAGCCATCTCGATCTCTGACTGCCACCAAGTGGAGGCCCTGTTGTAGTGCAGATCTGTGAGAGGCCTGAAGGGCGATATCTCTGACTGCCACCAAGTGGAGGCCATGTTGTAGCGCAGATCAGTGAGAGGCCTGAAGAGCGATATCTCTGACTGCCACCAAGTGGAGGCCCTGTTGTAGTGCAGATCTGTGAGAGACCTGAAGAGCGCTGCCGCAGTTCTGCTGGGCATTCACGTCTCCATTTGCATGTCATAAAAACATACAAATATAGGCAATGATGACAGAAAAAAATACTATGCTCCATCCAGTCTGCCCATATTACCCTATCATGCCCTAGGATCTATTGTCTCTGTGGGGTCTTCGTTTACGCTGTTCCTCCTTTTCTTATTCGTGTTTCCACCTCCACTTCCTAATGAGTAGGAGATATCTCCTTGACTCTGTCCTAGCTGTGCTTGAAACCATTTACAGTGTTGGCACCCATCACTTCACTCAGCAGACCATTCCATGGTTCAACCACTCTTTCTGTAAAATAAACTTCCCCACATCCTTTCTTAACCTTCCCCCATTAACCTCTGCTCATGACCCTTTCTCCTATCTTTTCTGTTCATGGTATATAGCTCCTCATAGTCCATCCTGTCAATTCCTTTCAGGAACTCAAAGGTCTCTATACTATCCCCTTTCTCTTCTGGTCTCCAGTGAATACATGTTTAGTGCCTTTAGCCAATCCCTATAGGATCTGCAGTCCTGGCCCTGAAGAATCTTGCCTAACCTACTTTGTACCTTCCCTGGCCTGTCCCTGTCTATTTTTTAGTGGGAACTCCAGAATTGGGCACCGTACCCAGGTGTGACCTCACCAGTGGTCTGTACAGTGGGGTTCTATGTCATAATGGTGATTGCCAGAAGGCGACCGTGATTATGGCAAGGGTACCTCGTTGAAAATCAGTTTTGGCGATGTACATCCCTGGCGCACAGGAAAATGGTGCCAGGGACTTGGGATAGAATGTTATTGTGAGGACTACCCCCACCCCCCTACTAAAGTTCTTAACTCCAGGAAGGTGCATGCCGGGGGGTGCAAATTCTGGGGGGAAAAAATTTCAGGCCGGGTGCACAAAAATGTAGGCGCACCCGGACCCGAACTCAGAATCCTCGCAGCTTTAGGCTGCCACCCATCATGCTAAGGGACAAGCTCGGCAGCCCCATGCCAACCATGCCAGGCCAACCATCCCACCCTCCCTTCCATCCATCATGCTCGTTCCCCCCACACACATATACATATAGCGACATCCTGTCACTATATGCGTGAGCCTCCCCCATCCTGTCGCCTTCCTCACACTCTTACCCTATCCTTCCTGCACCACAAGGGGGGTCACTGTTTTGGTAGGTGCCCACTTACAGCTAGCCCACATCACAGGATACCATACAGTGGTAACATTACCTCATGCCTTCTACTGTCAAACCCTCTCCTGATGCATTCCAGCATCCTGTTGGCCTTGCTGAAGGCCTTGTTATATTGGCTGGTTTGTTTAAGGGAGTTACTAATGATGACTCCTACGTGCCTGTCCTCTGATGTTGTGTCCAGTGTAACCCCACCAACATCCAATACTCTTTTCTGATTTTTTTGTTCCCTAAATGCGTAACTTTGCACTTTTTGGCACTGACTTTCAGCTGCCAGGCTTTGGACTAATTTTCCAGCCTTTGCAAGTCACTCTGCTACTCCCTTATCATCTCCACATTGTGAAACCTACCATAACATTTAGTTTCATCTGCAAATATACACAACCTGCCCTGGACTCCCTCTCCCATGTTGATGATGAACATACTGAAGAGGCTTGGTCCCAGAACAGATTCTTGTGGCACTCCACTAGTGGCCTTTCTAACCTCTAATCAAACCCCATTCACCACAACTCTCTGCTGCCTCTCCTCCTACCAACTCCCTACCCACTTGTTTCCTTAGCTGTTCCCAGATCATCCATCTTCTTCAGCAGCCTTCAATGTGACACAGAGTTGAATGCTTTGCTCAAGTCGAAGTAGACCCCTGACTGCTTCCTCAATTTCTTGCTGAATATGTATCTACCTCGATGTTTAATATATTGTGTAATCTACTATGTATTCAAAAGATATATTCTATTATGTATTCTACAATGTATTCAAACTGTTGGTTACTACCTGTAATTGTGCTTTGTGTTGACATGTAACCTTTGTAAATGAGCTTCTAGCTCAAAGGTATTACTCCAAGAAAATAAACAAATAGAGTAAACATGCAGCATGGCCTTTATCAACTGCTTCGGTTACTCAGTCACAGAGTACCATCAGGTTTATCTGACAAGACCTTCTCATAAGTCTATGCTGCTTACTGTACTGAAGTCTGTTTTCCTCCAGGTATTTCACTAGATCGTCTTTGGCTGGTGTCTCCATTAGTCTCCCTACCATGCAGGTAAGGTTTCCTGCAGAGAGCTACTTAACAGCTCCACCAGGGGTTTGACTAACACCAATGCCAGTTCCCTTAGCACCCTCGGATGCATCCTATCCAGCCCCAAGGGACTTATTTACCTTCAGGGCTGCTATCCCCTTTTTTATCTTTTTCATCAGGAGATTTCTGCAGTGTCATTCTCGGGAAACCTGGATCGGCTGCCTTTATGCATACTCAGGCAAGGGCCCGCTATTCTGCCTAGAGAATACTGAGCAGAAGTAGTTGTTTAGTATGGTTGTTTTCTGCCCATCCTCTATTACACTGCCCCCCTCCATAAGCCTGACAATTTCCCTTCTTATCTTTCTTTTTTCTCTTATATATCTATGTAACCCTCCCCCCCATTGGGGTTGGGGCATCAGTTAGTGGAGAGGGCATTGACCATAGGGATTTATTTTGGGTTATTTCAAACCAGGCCCAGAAAGAGTTAACATTGTCACCTCCCCAGGGGAATGCTGTGAGCATGGGAATGTCTTGGGGGCAGGCCTTGCTCGTGGGTGCAAGAGGATACCAGTGAGGTGGTGTGAGGTTGGTTCTGGAAGAGCGGGGTTGATTACCCACTCAAGGTGCCGAATGTGATTCTCGGGAAGTAGAGGTAGAGAGAAGAAGCCCTGGCTCTTGGCATGGCAGTAAAAATTATAAGCAATCCTCCAGTGGTGCATAGAGGGTCCAAAGCTTAGTCCTGGGTGTGTGAGTGGCTATCAAGGGAGGAGGGAGCTTGATGCAAAGCTAGAGGCAGACCCAAGGGAGAGAGATCGATAAGGACTTAACATCCAAGACGCAGCACCAGAACTGGGAGATGGAGGTCTTTAAAGATGGCAACCAAGTTGAGAGGGACCTTGGCCTGATGAGAAAATGTAGGGCTACAGGTCCAAGGACTGAGATGGCAAGCTGGGCCATCCATGGTGACATGACACCAGTAGTTCTAGAGGCAGTTGCCCCAGATTGAGCCATGGGATCTGGGAAGCTGTGCGACGAGAGAACCAGCTGCCCTGAGCTGAGTGGATAGCAAGTTCTGAGGAGAAGGAAGTATTGGGTCTTGTGGTGGGATAGAAGGAGTTATAGTCCCGTGGGATCATGGTTGATGCTGCTCAGTTCTATGTGATACCGGCGAGCACCGAATGGCAACCCGCGTTATCACGATGTCAGGGTGGCAAAAACAATTTCACCACTCTGACATCCTCTGCGCACAGAGGAACAGCGCCGGGAACTAGGTTATTTTGCTTTCTGTGCAGCTCTCTCCCCACAACCCCCATATGTGGGGCTTCGCCCCTCGCATCACCCTACTAAAGGATTCTCAGCCCGGGGGGTGCGTCGGGGCAAAGCAAAAAAAAGTTTCGGGCAGGGTGCAACAAAAATGCAGTAGCGCCTGGACCCAGACCCGAACCCAATACCTCATGCACTGGAAGCAGAGGCCAACCTCCAATGCCCGACTGCAGCGCCACCCCCTACATCCCCTCCTCCCCCTCCCAGGCCACGCTCACTGTGCTCGCTCCCCCCCGTGCATGTGTACATATAGCGACATCCTTTTGCTACAGTCGCCCACCCCACCACATCCGGTCGCCCAACCCCCCTCACCATTCAGATTCAGGCTTTCACCCACATCACGTCACCATTTCAGACAGTGCCTTAATTCAGGTGCCGATGTCACAGGCTACCATGCTGCTCGTAGTTAAGTCTGCTGCCTAAATTTTTAGAGGTCATCTGGATCACACCCCTTAGTATGGACATTGAGTGAAGTGTCCAAAGATAGCTTCAAAACTGCATTAATTTTATACGGATATTTCTGGACTCATGAACTAATGTGACCATCCTGGTTCATGTGTGACATGTTCCCTAGTTGAACTGTTTATGATCTCATCAGCTCCATGGAATTGCACAGTTGTATTTCATTAAATGGGATCCCACCATGTTATTTGAACATGAAGTGTTGTCTCAGTTTCTCGATTGACTGTTATTGCCACTAACCCTCAATTCTTTCCTAGCCCAGCACCCCAGTGAGAGATGGCACCCCGGCTACAGAAGAACTGGTAAATGTAAGCTATCGTATGCAGTTTCTGCTGTGGTTCCTCTCTCCCCACAGACATTTACCACCATCATACCCCTAGACACTGGGAAGAGGGAGGGCTACACATGGAGGTTCATCCTGGATGTGTTTTGGGGTGCCTGCATCATGGTCTGGCAACGTGATGTGTTGAATGAAGTTGTTTATTATGGTGGACTTAGTGTGCTGGACTTTTCAGTGACCAATATGGCACTGGAAGGCCAAGAAAATGTGCACTTTTTGCTGGATATGGGCAGCTGGGAGTCTGACGGAGAGAATCTCTTTTCTAGCCCATGTGAGAGCTATGCAAATGGACTGGGGCCAGATCTATGGATTGGATTGACTGGATTCGTTTGGGCAGGGTTGCAGTTTCCTGGCACCTTGCGGCTGTGTTGTTCAGCAAATCAACATAAGTGCTGGAGATAGCATTTGCTTTGGCTTCCATTGTACCAGTTTGGATTGCCTTGAACTATTTTGAAGCAAAGAGTTTCAGTATTGGCAAAGATGGCACAAGCACCCTCAGCCACAGATGTAACCATACCATCCGAAATGTTTAAATGGATGTGGGAGCTGGTACTCAGATTGACAATGCATAAAGAGTGTGCCCTTTGCCAGTACAAGGTGCTAAAGTGGAGTTTCTCCCAGTGTGTACTGTGTGTTGTAGTGCCAGAAAGATAGCCCACGGATATAATTCAGCCCGGTACTCCTGTCTTGGGCTGAGCCAGTGAGCCATTGCTCTAACCTCAGAGAATGTTAGTGTGGAAGTATAGGAGGATTTGGGGCCCAAAAGAGAATCTGAAGGACTTGCTGCAGGTGAGAAGGTGGAGTCCTTCCCCAGAAGGATGCTTTGGCAACAAAGACTACAGGCAGTGGCCAGAAACGTAGCTATTTGACTCTGCAGAAGGCATCATCAAAGCTAATGACACCAGAGGATTTCTGTGTCTGGTCAGCAAAATGAGATGACCCATCCAGCATTGTCAGACATTACTAAAGCCTAACTGCCTGTGCTGACTGATGAGCCAGCAGAGACATTGTCAACTTACCTGCCAGCAAGCCTTTGCCAGCAGCCAAATCCACCAGCAGAGCAGCTTGAGACATCATGAAAAGGAAGCAGAAGACCACCTTGAACAATTCTTTGACTAGTGACCTGCAACTCCTCATGGGTTGGCTGGCCAGCAACAGACTAGTGCTCAATAGTTAAAAACTAAGACTGTTCTATTTGGCCCAACAAGCCTGGGTCCAGTCAGAGCCTTACTTCTAACTGCAAGCCTCTCGAATAGCACAATGATCGAGGTAGTAGACACAATAAAGTACTTAGGCATTACCTTAAACCAGAATTGCACTTTGAAGACACATATCAAACTGCTGACTAAGACAGTGAATCAGAAGTTTGGGGTACTATACCACCTGAGCCCCTTCCTCACACAGGACTCCTGGCTAAGGATTGCTACTGGAACCCTACTACCCACCCTGCTATATAGGTCACCTGTGCTACTCACAGTAAAAGGTGAGGAAATGCAAAAACATAGTACCCTACATCACAGGGTGTGTCAGTTTGCCATGGGGGCTCAGCAGGGGAACACCTCTGCCAGGTGCTTCAAGCCCTGTCTTGGCCTCCACTGAAAGAAGGGCATTTCGAGTGTCCATCATTATGCTTAGCCCATAAGCTAAGATCGATTAGCCTGTAAGCTAAGATCGAGCCATGCTCCACCAAGCCTTGCCCATGCTTTATCTACCAAACAAAACAGCAGGCCCCTTAGATCCTCGAGCCATCAACTACTCACTATGCCCAAAGTCAGGTCACCCCTGGTACAGAGATCATTCTCAGCCAGCATCCTGCCTCTCTGAAATGCTCTCCCAGCAAATGCACAGACATGTAATTCCCTTGGGGGGGTCAAAAAGGGACTTAAGGCTCATCTGTTAGGGCTGAACCAATGCACTTGCTACCATTGAGAACTCAACCCTCCTCTGCTACCTGTATTTCCCTACAGCAATTGTTTTTTTCTGTAACCAGGAATGTCACAAAAGCTGTTTACCTGTGTTGAGTGTTGGAAACTAAGTATTTACTAGAAGTTGTATTATACCCACTGCAATGGACTGATGCACACCAATCTATGCCCACTGCACCAAATCAGGCCCTTTCCTCCTGCACAAACCTCACACCTCCCCGCCAGCGCGCTTTTGCACTCACAAGCAAGCCTTGCCCCCAAGGTACTCCTATGCTCACAGCATTCCCCTGGGGTGGCAAAAATGTTAACTTTTTCTTGGCATGGCTTGAAATAACTCTGTATAAATCCCTATGTTGTACGTCCTCTCCACTAACTGATGCCCCAACCCTGGGGGGTTTGTAACTCTCCCCCCTTTAAAAGCTCCAACACCCTCAGTGAGCTCTGGAGGGTTCACCCATGTTGCTGTGGAAAACATTTTGCCGATGCCGATAATGGCATCAGCAAAATTCCACCTGGCAGCATTTGGGCAGCATTTTAGTTTTGTTTAGATTAGTGTTAGTCTTGGGATGCCACACCCTGGGGACTTAAGCAATCTGCCCTGAGGGTTGAGGTGGGTGGGTAGCCACGGAGAGAAAGTTTGAGTGCTTGAGAAAGTTGGACTAGTTTAGGTTCCCATTTTGTTAGCTTAGTAGGACCATCTTCCTGGTGAGGCAGTCTGAGCCCTCTCAGAGTTTGGTAGAGAGACAGTGTGCATATATTTTCTGTCCGGGTCCCGGTGAGATGGCTGGTGGCAATACAGAGTGGTATACCATTAGTGCCATGACTCAGTATTGCCACAACAATTACAGCGCAGCAAGAAGGGTGACACTGAAAGGGGCGGTCTTGATTTTAGATCACTCCCACTCATGTTGCCCTTTGCAGGCATAGAATTTTGACCCCCCTCTGGGGCATGGCCACCCCGGATGAGGATATATTTATGGTAGAAGGTGCAGGGGCAAAGCCTTCCTGCACAAGCACCTGTTTCTTGGGTGGGCACTTTGGCACTCTAACTCCCTGGAGACTAAATGCCTGGCACTGTAATGTGGTCACAGGCAGTACAAATTGTGAGGAAACATATTTGCCAGGGGTATCCACAGTATGATAACCCTTATATATCAGGAGTGCATTTGGGATGTCATTGAGGAGCAGTGAGGTGACTGGGTCTTTAGTGGCATTCTAGGGAAGATCTACTGCAAACACAAGTTAAGTGCATGCAGCCCCATCTTTTCCTTGCAAGAAGCCCAGCGTGTGGTGAAGAGCATTTGTGCCAAAAGTGCTTATGAGGGACTCACTGTGTTTAAAAATGACACTTTGCTGCAAGACTTGGATGGTGGATGCACCAAGTACTGTGTGAGGACAACTGACTCTTATGGTCGACCTTGCACCAAGTCACACCCTCACTATTCTTTTTCTAGAAGGTGAGCTGTGATGCTCAGAAGTCCCACTGGACTGTATAGACATCCCCCAGAGGACCTTTAAATCAATGAGATTAACCTATGTTCTGACTTTTTCTTTGTGGACTGATTTAGAGATTTTAACAAAGCGGGGATGTCTGGGTGAAAAGTTGTTCATATTTCTGTAACTTTCAAAGTTATAATAGTTTCTTATTGTTACCAGTGCATTAATGTTACAAAACGTCACCTGTTTATGAAACATAGTGCAACTATTACTGGCCCCGTTGGACCAATAAGTAAGCATTAAGCCATGAGAAAGGAGGCATTTACAAGGAATTAATGCATGGTTGGGGGGGTTGGTGCACCAGGCCAAAGGCTGAGTGCTCCAACCACCCAACCATGCATTAATTCCTTGTAAATGCCTCCTTTCTAGTGTCTTAATGCACTTGTAACATGGCTTCAAATATGGTTGATATGGGTACTACTTCTGTTACAATAATTGTGCAAAGAAAACAAAACCTCAATTATTGGCATGAGCTACACTAATATATTGAATGATACCAGCATTGAGAATATAGTACCATTCAGTGCTAAACAAGCATTTGTGCAATTTGAACGAACAGCACAAAAGTTGAAATGACTGCAATGGGAGGAAATTAGCCTAAAGGCATATTTAGAAGTGGAAAGGGTGCCGAGAGGCTAGAGGGTGACAAAGAAACCTAACTGTGGCAACAATCGTGTGGGTTTTTTGGATAAATGGCTGACCATTAGCCAAAGAGCTAGTAAAGAGTATATTGAGCTCATACTTCAAGAAAATTCAGTTATCCAAAAAGAGGTTGAAGCTGATATTAACAAAAAAGAAGAAATATTAAGAACTTTTGCTCATATCCCACTTTATGATCAGCTATTTGAAAGCTTTGCTGAGAGTATAAAAAAATATGAAGAAAAAATCAAATTAAGCAAAAGACAAAAGTTTGAAAGGGATGAGCGAGACTATAAAAAGGGGAGGATTTTTGAGTGGACTAATTCCAAACTACATGGTGAGGAATCTACCACAGAACAATTAACCTTCACAAATAATCCAACTGCTACAATCCCAGAAGATTTAGAGGAAGAAGATACATTTTTAAGGGAAGAAACGGCCGAAAAATGTGTTACCCCCACACTCCCACAGACACCATCAGGCCCATGGTGCAGTCAGAGATCCACACGGTGCAATCCAGGTGCAAAGAACACACCAGAAGAGGGGGAACCAAACACAAGAAGTGGTCCGAATGGAAGATGGGGAAGACAGTGGAGAATGAGATGTGGCAGGGGCAGACCTTACCAATGAACATCATTAGTATTTCAGGATATGAACTAAATGATGATGAAATAAGTGCTTTAAATAAAGGACTTTCTTTTACACCTACCAGGAGATTTGATACATTTGGGACCATAATAGATCTATATAAATTAGGATGTAATTTAAGTCTTAAGTCCTTTTTTTCAAGGAAAACACAGAATTGTGAGGATGCTATCCGAAATTCAGGTGAGACAACGAATGAAAACACATACAGTTGTTTTAAACCAAAGTCTGATTTTTGCCTCCCCCCATGTCAGCAGCACTACAGGTCTTTCTAAAAAGTTGTGAAAGAGATATTGAATATCTCTCCAATAATTTGGAGAAAAAATATTTTCATAACATGAGTGTAAGTGAGAATAAATAGTATTATAAGCAAGTATTTTATAGCAAACTCATCAGAACAGCTAATATTTTTTAAGGTAAGCTACCTCTTGCTGGGAGCTACAATACTGAACATAGGATTTGCAAGAAAGCGAGTTGTGCTCACAACAGAGGGAGGTGAACCTTACAATTGTCTTTGGTTTGTAGCAGATATTCTGCAGGTGGAGGCTACTTCTAACTAAAAGGTGAAATAAGGAACTTAATCAGGAAAAGACAGTCTTGTTACAATTCTTAAGATTTTCAGTGCAGGAAGAGTTTAAAGCACAGCTGACTTATTTTGCGGCTGACTGCTTTCAGAAGCACAAACCACCAGGCTGTTTTGGGGCTGGGAGGTTTACCTGTGTCTGACTTGGATGTCTGGATTTTCTCTGTTTGATTAGCAGGATTTGCTCTGTCAAATTGTTGTGTATGGTATCTTGCTGACAGGAAGGCACTCATCGCAGCGGTGGGTCAGAGCTCTTAGCTGATTGTTTTGTGAGGGCACAGTTTAGGCTCAACCTTCTCACCCTCACCCCACCCACCCCTGGAAATAGTTCCTTTATACCTGGGGTTCTGACATCATTTCCTCAAAGAGTGCAAGGTGCATATCAATGTCATATCCTCTCTGGCACACAGCACTGAAAATATAAGTATACACATTGTATAATATATATATTTCTATATAACAAACAAATCACATGCACAAACACACACAAAAAAAACATAATCATGTGGGGAGTAGTGCAATGTAATGGCTGTGGGGCAGCAGTCTTCTGGGAGACTTTCTGGAGGCTGAGATGCTGCCCTATTTGCAGACAACTCTCTGCCCTGAGGGAGGAATTTGCCTGTCTTCAGGCCACACTGGACAGCAGTAAGAGAACCTTCCACCAGGCCAGACTGGATGGTAAGAAGGGAACCTCCCCCATCCAGGGAGCACCAGAGCCACCACCACTGCCTCAGAGGTTGCAAAGAAAGCACAGCAGTTGGACCACAGTGGGCTCAGGGAGGGTGAGGATGGTGGAACAGAGGCACACCCAGTCAGTTGTTCCACTCCACAATCCATACACCATTCTGGGGGAGCACAGCTCCCCTATGGATGCACCCGCAGAGGAGACTAAGGAGGCTGAGGACACCTGTCACAAGGGAGGCCCACAGGAAGGAGGCAGAGGACACCACAAGGAAAGGAAGCAGCTCCTGGTGGGGGACTCAATTATTAGGGGGATAGAACTGGGGGGAGCAGAGAAAACTGAAGTAAGGTGCCTGCCTGGTGCCATGGCTTGAGGGACAGGAAGCATCCTCAGGATCAATGAGAACAGCTGCATCGGAGTCTGAGCTGGTCGTCATTGTCCACCTAGGGACAAATGACTTGGCTCAACATGAGATTAGAGCAGTGCAGAAGGACTTTGTAGAACTGGAGGGGCCCAAGACAAGTAGCACACACACATATCCTTCTCAGAGGTACTGCCTGTCAATGGCATGAGTGAGGTGAGGGTACTTTGCACCATGCAGTTTAATGAATGGTTTAAAAAATGGTGTGGAGCACAGGGGTTTGGCTTCATTGGCGACTGGGGTTCCACCTGGAGGGACACCAGCCTATACTGGCAGGATGGTCTGCATCTGTCCAGGAAGGGAACGAGTCTTTTGAGCAATTGGTTTAAATGCTTCATTGGCAAGCTTTTAAACTAGTCAAGGGAGGAGGCACTGATAAGCAGCAGGAAAATCCCAGCCTTTCCCTACAAAACAGGGTACTAAATGAGAAAAAGACCAAGGTAGAAAGGTCAGTGGGGGGTGCTGCAACTGAAGGTAAAGCCATCAAAAAATGGAAAGCAGTGAGTACCAATGCCCGTAGTCTGAGTAACAAGCTTCCTGAATTAGTGGCCTTGATGGAGGAGGAACATCTGGATATCATGGCACTCACAGAAACATGGTTCACACAAAACCATGACTGGGACGTAAACATACCAGGATACACTATCTACAGGAGGGACAGAGAGGGTAATAGAGGAGGAGGAGGAGTAGCTCTTTACATAAGGGAAGGAATCAAAGCAGCAGAACAAAAGGGAAAACAGGGAGGAGAAGAAGCACTGTGGGTAAATTTGGAGACTGGCAATGGCACTACAATCCGCACGGGGGTTGTATACAGACCCCCTTCTCACGGGGAGGAAATGGACAAGGAAATGATAGAAAGTATACTTAGTAAGGCAGAAAAAGGGGAGATATGCTGATGGGCGATCTGAATATGCCAGATGTTAACTGGAGTGCAGTTGCAGCAGCCCATGAAGAGTGGGGTTATTCTAGATGCCCTACAGGGGCATGCCGCAAGACAACTAGTATTGGAGCCCACTCGAGAGGGAGCAATCTTAGACCTGGTTCTCTCAAATGGAGATGAAGAGAGGATCACAGATGTAGAAGTGGGTAGCCATCTGGGAACTAGCGCCCATCGAACAGTATGGTTCACAATAAACACAGCAATAGAGTCAGGCCATACAAAGGCAAAGGTACTGGACTTTAGGAGGGCTGACTTTGCCAAAATGGGTGAGTGCCTAAGGAATGCACTAGCAAATGGGCAGGAAGGAGGGGTGGAAGAACAATGGGGAATAATAAAACTGCCATCACAGAGGTAACAAGCCTTTGTGAAGCAAATAAACAAAACTAAATGATGTAAGAAACCACTATGGTTCTCAAAGGAAGTGGCAGTGAAGGTTCAAGAGAAAAAAAGCTTTCAGGAAGTACAAGGAATCACAGAAGGAGCAGGACAGAGAACTGTATCAGTTAAAGCAAAGGAAGCTGGGAAGGCAGTCAGAACAGCAAAGGCCCAAACTGAGGAAAAGATAGCCAACCTCAGTTAAAAGGGGGAAAAAACCTTTATAGGTACATCAGGGAGTGAAGGAAGACCAAGGGAGGGATAGTGAGGCTTAATAAAGGGGGGGGCAGAGGGTGACTGTGAAAAGGCAGAGATACTAAACAAATATTTTTGCTCAGTATTTACAAAGGAAGAGGGGGAGTTACCTAAAACAAACAGTAGAAACACTCTGGATACAGAAGTTGATACCAGCCCATTTACAGAAGAAAGGGTTCTGAAAGAACTCTTAAAACTGAAGGTGGACAAAGCAATGGGGCCAGATGGGATTCATTCCAGAATTCTAAAAGAACTAAGGGTGGAATTAGTGACACCACTGACTACCCTGTTTAACAAATCATGGGAGGATGGGGTGGTAACCGAGGACTGGAGGAGGGCAGATGTGATTCCCCTTCACAAAAGTGGGAGCAAGGCAGAAGCAGGAAACTACAGACCTTTTAGTTTAACCTCAGTGGTAGGGAAAATGATGGAATCACTTCTGAAGGAAAGAATTGTCGAATATCTAGAGGCCAGAGGGGCACAGGACCCAAGACAGCATGGATTCACAGCGGAAGGTCATGCCAGACAAATCTGATAGATTTTTTGACTGGGTGACCAAAGTGTAGATCAGGAGGGCTGTGGACATGGCCTACCTAGACTTTAGCAAGGCATTTGACACAGTCCCACACAAAAGATTAATATACAAGTTAGCTAGCCTGGGAGGGGTCCTAAGATGACAGCCTGGGTAAAAATTGGCTGGAGAATAGGACACAGAGAGTAATAGTAAATGGAGTCCACTCTGAAGAAAGGTGGGTTACTAGTGCGGTACCGCAGGTTCAGTATTAGACGGTCCTCTTCAATGTCTTTATAAGTGACATTGCAGAGGGACTGGAAGGAAAGTGTCTCTTTGCAGATGACACAAAGATCTGCAACAGAGTTGATGCACAAGGTGTGGTGGAAAGGATGAAAAGGGACTTGGCAAGGTTAGAGGAATGGTCAAATGTATGGCAGCTTAGATTCAATGCTAAGAAGTGCAAGGTAATGCACCTGGGAAACAAAAACCCAGGGGAAGAGTACACAATGGGGTGAGATACTAACAACAACAAAAATGGAAAGGGACCTGGGGTAGTCATATCAGATGACCTAAAGGTGGGCAAACAATGTGAGAGGGCAGCAAGGAGGGCTGGGGGGATACTGGGATGCATAGGGAGAGGCATCACCAGTAGAAAACAGGAAGTTATTATCCCCCTGTACAGACAGCTGGTCAGACCCCATCTGGAGTACTGTGTGCACTTCTGGAGACCCAGACTTCACAAAGACATAGACAGGATGGAAGCTGTCCAGAGGAGGGCAACTAAAATGGTGCAGGGTCTGCACCGGAAGACATATGAAGAGAGACTTAAGGAGCTTAATATGTATAGCCTCGAGGAAAGGAGGGAGAGGGGGGACATGATAGAAACTGTCAAGTACCTCAAGGGAATCAACAAAGTCCAAGAGGGTAGCATCTTTCAAAAAAAGAGGTGTGCAAGAACAAGGGGCACAATTTGAAGATGGGGGGTGGCTCAGAGGTAATTTAAGGAAGTATTTTTTCACAGAGAGGGTTGTGGATGCATGGAATGGCCTTCTGGAGGAGGTCATGGAGTCAAAAACAGTGGTGGAATTCAAGCATGCATGGGACAGTCATAAGGCAATTCTAGGGGGTGGGGGTAGAAAGAAGTAGGCTGCTGGTTAACTAGGATCTGCAGCTTATCCAGTAGGCAGGGAAATGGGCAGACTGGGTGGGCCAAGCGGTCCTTATCTGCCATCAAATTCTATGTTTCTATGTTTCTAATAAAGCACTGGAAGGACTGGGCACAAATTTGAATATTACTATCAAAGAAGCTGACAAGGGAGGAGCTATAGTTATTATGGATACAACCAAATATGAAACTGAGGTTATGAGACAACTTAGGGATGTTGATTTTTATACTAAATTGAGATATGATCTGACTTTAGAATGTTAAAAGATCACAGATGGTTATCTAGATGTTATCAGAGAAAATCAATGGTTACCAGAGTCTGTGACTGATTTTCTAAAGGTAGAGTTTCCGGTACGCCCAACCTTTTACTGTCTCCCCAAGATACATAAAAGTTTGTGTAATCCCCTTGAAAGACCAATTGTTTTAGGGAACAATTCATTGACAGAACCACTGGCAAAGTATGTGGATTTCTTAATTGTGGATTTGGTTAAAGAGGTACCATCTTATATTAAAGATACAAGTACTATTTTGGAAATACTAGACAATATAGCCATTCAAGATGAATGGTATTTAGTGACTCTCGATGTTACAGCACTGTATACTAACATACCCATAGGGAAGGATTGGAGGCCATGAAATTTTATTTAAATTCCAGAAGTGATCTTGAACCTTCGACTGAAATTTTCATTCAGTTAGCAGAATTTGTTTTAACCTGTAATACCTTTTTTTTCAAAAATGATTTTTACTTACAAAAAAAGGGAACAGCAATGGGAGCAAGTTTTGCACCAAACTATGGCAACCTATATATGGCAAAATGGGACACAATACGGGACGCCAATAATCCATTTCTTCAAAAAATGTATTTGTGGAAACATTTTAGTGACGACATATTGGTCATATGGAAGGGTACACAGGCTGAACTCTTATTGTTTGTCAAATATTTGGAAAACAGCAATGGAAATTAAAAATTTAGTGTAAATGTTGATTTACGTGAGATCCCATTTTTGGACTTGATTATAAAAAAGGATGGAGAGAGGGGACTTACTACTGACATATACTATAAACCAACAGATAGGAACACTATACCGTTAGCCAGTAGTGATCACCCACAACATGTCATTAAGGCTATACCTAAGGGACAATTCATTAGGACAAAGAGAAATTGTGGTTCAGATATCACACTTCAGTTAAGAGCAGATGAACTGACAATAAGATTAACTGAGAGAGGTTATTCACAGACTTTATTAAGTAACACCAAGGAAGTTGTGGACCATATTCCAAGAAAAAATCTGTTTCAGACTAACAAGCAAATTGATTATAAAAAAAAGAGATCCACAACTTACCTTTGTGAGTACCTTTAATCCCCAGTCAAAATCTATAGCCAGCATTATTAACAAACATTGGCATATAGTCAAACAGGATCCAGGTCTGACCAGTTTAAAAGAAGAATGGCCAAAATTTGTATATCACAGGGGTAATACCATTAAAGACAAGATTGTACATTCTTTACAGCCAATACTAAATAATCCAAGAATGTGGATTCCAAAAAGGGAAAATAGCTGTAATAAATGTGGAAATTGTAAATTTTGTGACGAGGGGGGCGGAGCCTGCTGTCTAGCCAGAAGCAACACTTTTCTGGAGCTCCCGCTAAAAGCATTTATATCTGGATTTAAAACCTTAACTTCTTCCTGGAAAACAACTTAACTTCAGTCAGAAGTCCGGAGACTTATCCCTGCATCCTCTGAAAGGCATTGAATACTGATATGGGGAAAACAAAACCCCCCAAACAAGATTTCTTTCAGCCACGCGCTCACTTGCTGAAACACGTGGAACAAGACGATGGCGCATCTACCTCTGCAGGCCCTGAACAGACCTCGGCATCGTTAAATTCATTACAGATCGCATTAAATGCCCTAACCAAGACAGTCCAAGGCATGGATCAAAAACTAGATACCTTTTCATTGCGATTTCAGGGGATGGAATCTCGGATGGATGCCATGGGAGAGACAACTAAAAACATAGAAGCTACTGCTGGGAAGGCCCTGACAGCGTCGGCTACAGCCATCAAAGAACAGGTAGCATTGAGAAGCCGAATTGAACAACTAGAGAACATGGTGCGGGCTGAAAATATTCGCATACTTGGTCTCCCAGAAGGCACAGAGGGGGATAATTTATTTGCTTTTCTTGAGCAATGACTCAAAAATATCTCAGGTCTGAAGGCTGTAAACATCCAAAGAGCATATAGAATTACTCCCCGTAGACCAATATCTAACTCTGAGAATCCCCGCACTATCCTGGCTACCCTAACCTCAGCAGCGAGAGGGACTTGGTATTAGAGCAATCCGGACTAAGAGCCCAGTATTTAAGAGGAATCTGTGATACCGTTCTTTCCAGATTTGGCCACGCTACAAGAATGCACCGTAAAGCATTTGATGGCGTTAAGAGAAAGTCTGGATCTGGGGATCAAGTATACCGCCTATGGCCTTCCTTGCTCGACTATGTTTCTACTGGAAGGTCGACGTCAATTTCGATTTACTGACCCTAAAGAAGCAGAAGCCTGCGTTGAAAGAATAGCAGCTCGAACACTCCAAGAAGATCGACTATCAGATGAAGAACTAGAGGAGGACTGAAAAACAGGGACTTTCAAGGCATATCTTGATCGTGGACTCACTAAAATGGTCTGTTGTTTTTTTTTTTTTTTCTCTAACTGATCAAGCAGAACTTTCTTTTATGCCCGATCTGACATTAAACTGTTAAAATATGTTTGAATCGTCTTCAAAGGTTGGACGCTATCCAGACAGACCATTAGAATGCGGTTAATGGACACTCAGATAATTGAAGTCAGTGTTGGGAGAAGTTGAGCAATTTATGTTAAGATGTTCAGAAATGGCGACTCTTAAATAACAAATAGAAATGTCGAGACTGCAAGTCAATACATATAATTTTGATTCTTAAAGGCTTGTCCTTTCTACTTAATTTTCCTTGTAATTTACAGGCACATTTTTAAGTTTTAAAGCTGTGTTTTCTCATAGAAATCGATGATCCAAGGGGCTCTAGAAAATAGTGAAGGTTTTCTTATAAAATAGATGTAACTAATACAGGACCTAGTGGTCGGCTAAGATACTACTTTTTCTTGTTATTGAAGACAGAAAAAAAATGGGGCTTTGATTGCATAAAGGCTCCTAATGTTGCCTACCAATCTTTTTGTTAGCTAGCTTAATGCCTATTCTTCTAACCCCCAAAGATGTACCAAATGTAGTATGTGATCAAATCTCCTTAGTAATGTACATTGATATAGAATGATTCTTTCTACATACTCTGGAAAATTGTTTTTTATGCATATGTATAAAATACTAAATAAAAAATTAAAAAAAAAATAAATTGTAAATTTTGTCAAAAGGTAGTTACTATAAAATTTGTAAAGGACCCCATTAAAGGAACAGAGGTTCCAATTAGGGGTTTATTACATGTAGTGCTATGGGTATAGTATATCTTGCCCTATGTAAATGTGGCTGCTTCTATATTGGAAAGACTATAAGGGCATTCAAGTCCAGAATAGGGGAACATGAAAGAACCATTATAAATGAAGATTTGACAAATGAAATATCTATGCATGTGTTCAAAATCAAAAATAGAAATCAACATACATTCATCTATATAGGTGTGGAGAAACCAGTTATGTCTAGAAGGGGGGTGATTTTAACAACTTATCGTTGAAAAGAGAACAGTACTGGATCTTTGCTTTTAAAGCAATGGATGGTAAAGGACTGAATGGTAGATTTGAAGTTAAGCCATTTCTGAAAACGTAACTTGTACAATATGTTATAGTTACATGTTGATATGTTTTTAATTCTTTCTTTTTTCTTTCTTTCTACTCAGATTTGCACCAGCATTTCGTGCTGATTGAGTTTACAAAACTGGGTGCAATCTTTTCTCACTTTGACAGGTTTGATTTTAATAATGCATATTGATGTTAAATGGCAAATAATTCATGATATTGTGCATTTCTCTATACATGTCAGTTATGATATATAATCAATTACTGGAGATTATAAATACCAGAAAGTTATCTATAATAATAACTAAAAAACAAATTATAGTGATTCAAATATGCACATGACATCTTGATCTGATAATAGTTAATTTGTCCATTGGATATGTTTTTTAGTAATGTTATTTGTGGTAGTGTCTTTAAATTTTCTTAGATTTAAGGTCCTGGTATGGTATTGCCTCTAAGCGTTTGAGAAAGCTCTGATTGGGCAAAACGCGTCAGGTGACAAGACGCTGAACCAGGAAGTGTGTTGTTGTGTGCTGCTTTACTTATATGCTGACTCTGTTGGATTTTGGATTATATCTGCTGAAAATTAAAGTACATTGCAGTTTTGCAAACACAGCATCTTCAGGAGTCGGTGAGTTTTTACAAGGAAGTCTATAATCCAAAAGCATTTCGAGAGAGATATTCTCTGTATAGCCTTGGTCACGGTGCCGTTTTTTTCCTTTTCTACAAAGAAAACAAGACAACTTATTTTTCTCTTTTTTATATCAACACGGTTGTAATGTAGTATCAGGAAGTTTGCTTTTGCAACCATACTTATTAATGTACGTATTGATACAGTCAATATTTTTGACACAGACGGTGCTGTCATTACTTACAGTGTTTATAATCTAAACAATGTTTTTAGACTGTTTTACAAACGGTGCATAATTTTGCACTGCATTCATTTTAAACTGTTGCACATTAACTGTGCATTATGGGAAACACTAAACATTAGCATACAACGGCATGCTACTCATATACAAAAACTGGTGGAAATATGAACTGTAAGGAAACATTTCTCATTTGCTAACACTGTTTTTCATTACTTCTACCCTTCTGGCCATATTTCTCTTTCTTTCCAATATTTCTATTTTCGATCACTCCACTACGCAGTTGTTTGTTCTGACTGCAATGCAGAAATTGTACCCAGAAATCAGTTAGTTGGAGATGCGTGGTAATGGAAATTTACTAGTCTGTTAACAGTAAATCTGGACAGTTGAAATGGGTTACTGGAATACATTTTGCTAGGTGCATTTATTGCTGTACTACTTGCATTGCCTGCACTAATTACATTTTCATTGCCTCTAGTATGCTGTCCACTGTTCTGAGAGTCACAGTTTGTAGGGCTGCTCAGTTTTGGTGTGCATGAGGTGGGCTCTGAGGTTGTAGGCTTCCTCACTTTTGCTCTGGATGTGGTACTGTCTGAAGATTGTTTTACTGATTTGTCACCTGTGCTGTTACTACTATGTTTCTGCATATCTGAATGTGTGGCTATAGTTTCGGAAACAGGATTATTGGACAGCATGGTGGTCACTTCTGCGACATTACTAGTTTTTGAAACTGTTGATTTCTGTGCTGCCTTGCCGCTCAGAATTTCGGACCACTTTTGATGGTCAGCTACTCTGGGAGACCAATAACTTCTGAGGCTGGTCTCGCATATACGTCCTGTCACAGGCATTATTTCCCTAGATGCGAGATCAGCCTCTGAGAGAATATGTACAGCTGTTGAACAAACTGAGTGGTTCATACATCTTTGGGACAATTCCGCATCAGTTGAAATTTGTGACATCATGCTGCCTAGGTAATTGCGCCCCATCGCTTGTTTGGAAAACTGTATCTCTCTACTGTCCAGTGACTGCTGGGACAGTTTAAGAGGGTGAAGGTAGACAGCTGTAGCATCAGGGGGCAATGGACACAATATTCTTTGAAAAGGGAAACTGGACAATTGTTGCTATCTGACATAGAGTACAGAATACCCCGATATGATTGCTTATTTCTTTCATTAATATCCTCATGATGTTTAGTCGCTTCATTAAAAGTTATTGATATGAATTCTCTCCCAAATTTGTCTACTTTTTTTAATTAAATGTTATTGGTTTCTCCATTTCATAAAATACAAATAATATACATAACATAACCAAACCACATACAAGAAGGAAACAAATTATCCAAAAAGGCAATTACATAGTAAATAACCTATACACATATAAGGGATAGGAGTAAAGAAAAAAATGTGCACGCCTTTCAAATTAATTGGAACTAATCTATTACATTCTAATAGTTCATTAAATAAAGCATTTAGTAGGGGTAACCTGATCTCATAGTCTAGTCAGCTCTCTGCCTCACTGATTGCCACCAAGGACAGCTGAGGGGAACCCCAAAGGTGCCCCCTAGGTATATTTGGCCAGTATTTCTAGAACATTTACTTGCTGTACCTCAGCCTGATAGTGAAAAAAGGGGAGCCAGTGAGATTTAAATTTGTCTTTACAAAGACGAACTCTGGCTGTGAGTTCCTCCATGTCTAAGATGGCCACACATATCTTATGCCAGGCCTCTATAGTAGGAATATCCGGGATCAGCCACCGATGGGTGAGAGCCTTAAGGGCTGAGGCCATTACAATATTATACAAATATTGTTGGGCCATAGTGTGAATTTTCTGAGGGTATACACCCAGAATCCAGTTCACTGGGTCCCCGTGGAGGTCCTCCTCAAAGATTTTTGCCAAGATCTGTCACCAGAAGGGCTGGAGCCTGGGACAAGACCAAAAAATGTGCGTATGGGTGCCTCTATCACCACAGCCCTGCCAACAAAGCTCCAAAGGGTGGTGGCTATAATGCTTGGTGAGTGCTGGAGTACGGAAGAAATGGATTACTATCTTCCATTAAAATTTTTCTCCAGCTATTAGAGGCCATAGTAAAATGAATGGCCTGCCACATCTTTACCCAGTCTGAGTCCCCTAGTTCCCTCCCAAGCTTCACTCCCCAGGTATGTTAAATCTTCTCCAGGGAATCTCGCTCAAGGGTCGAAAATTGAAGGATTAACCTCAAGATCAGTCCTCAAGATGTCTGGAGAGAGGCCTCCTGTAATAACATATCAGTAATGGGATTTCCCCTGTGGGGCCACCCAGTCCCCTGGCTTTGTCTTTTTCCAGTAGGAAGTGTTGAAGCTGTAGATCTCTAAATAGGTCCTGGGGGGAGACCAAATTGTGCTGAGAGTTGCTGATAAGATTTGAGGTTTTCTCCTATATACAACTGACCTATCCTTTCCAGGCCTTTCCTAGCCCATCTTCTAAAACCTAAGTCACATCTTAGGGGGTGCAAAATCCAAACAGGCTTTGATATGTGTATTACCCCTTAGTTCTAATACAAGCCCTAGTCTCCTGTTCAGTTCTAGCCAAGCATTTTTGATAGTTGCTTTCCAAGGATTGCTGAATTGGAGGAGCGATGCTCCCTTCTGGTCCATCCATACCAGATCCCCAATGTCTCCCAAGGAGGAGTGGGGCTCTCTCAATCTCAACCCACTGGGGGGGGTCCTCCCATGGGAGTGTGGCAGACAGAGGGTGAATCTGGGCAGCCCAATAATATTTTCTAAAATCTGGTAGACCCAATCCCCTTACTCCTTAGATTTAGTCAAAACATCCCATCTCACCCTGGGGCATCCCTCCACCCAGATAAACTTAGAGAGTGAGGATTTAAGAGACCTCCATAAAGTATCCGGGGGTTTAAGTGGCAGGGATTGGAAAAGGAAAAGGAAGCGAGGTAGTACATTCATCCTCACACTGTCTATACATCTCATCAAAGAGAGGGGAAGCTTGGCCCATCGTCCTAAGTCTGCCTGCACAACCTGAAGTAGCTTAAAATGATTGACAGTATAAAGTTTACGTGTGTCTCTGGGGACCCATATACCTAAATATTTAAAACTCTTCTTCGACCATCAAAAATTGCTAATAGCTGGGAGATTGCCTTTCTGGGTCTCGCCTAAAGGTAATAATTCTATTTTGGATTCATTTATTTTAAAACCCAAAGCCCTACCATAGTCCCGTAGCATCGAGGTGACCAAGGGAATTTGGTTCACTGGGTCCTCAATGTATAAAAGGGTGTCATCTGCATAAAGAGAGAGACGTGGATTTCCACTCCATGTACCCTGATACCACTTTATGTCTCAGACTGCCTAATGAGGGAGTCCAGTGGCTCCATACAGAGGGCATATAGTAAAGGGGAGAGTGGGCAACCTTGCCTGGAACCTCTTCCAGTCTTTATTTTGTTCAACGTAACACCATTAACCCTTACCCTGGGCGAAGGATCTCTATATAGATTGGCTATCCAACATCTAAACTTGTCCCCAAACCCAAATTTGTGCAAAGTTTGGTCCAGGAATGCCCAGTCTAGGCAGTCAAATGCCTTTTCCACATCGAGAGACATCACCGCCTGAAGGGTCTTGGGTGGGGACACTCCCAAGGCAGAAACGGCATTAAGGAGGAGCCTGATATTGTCCTGAATATGTCTCCCAGGAATAAACCCATCTTGTCCTCATGGACCAGGTCTGTGATAAGGTTTTGAAGACGGGACCCTATAATTTTGGCAAAAATCTTTGCATCTTGGTTAATCAATGTGATGGGTCAAAAACTCTCACAGGCCATCAGATCCTTGCCAGGCTTGGGCAAGAGAGTGACCACTGCCTCCCCCCATGAAGGCAGTGTTGCACCATACTCATGGGCAATATTGCAGACCTTAGTTAGTAGTGGAGCCAGATCAGCAAGAAAGTGTTGGTAGAGCTCAGCCGTAAAGCCATCAGGCCAAGGAGCCTTTCCTCTGTTGAGAGATTTTATAACCTTTCTGACCTTGGTCTCTGTGATGCCAGCTTCTAAACTAAGTCTTTGAGGTTCCTCCAAGGTTGGGAGGAAAACTCTTTGTAAAAATTCCTCCACTATAGTGGAGTGGTCCGAGTCTCTCTCTTGAGTATGTAATTTAGTAAAATATGCACAGAATTATTCTGCGATCTGGGTGGGGCTAGATAAGTCTGACCTTGAACCAGGGGCCCTGATCCAAGGAATATGTCTATCTGCCTCCTGCTTTCTCAGTCGCAGGTCCAGAAGGTGATTTGCCCTCCCGCCCACCCATTTCGTAGTATCTCTGTTTTGCATATCTGAGACAATTCTCTGTTTTCCTTCTCATCTCTATATTGTACAGTTCCCTAGTCTCCTTCAGTTTCAACAAAGTCTTAGGGTCATTATTTCTCTTATGCTCCCTCTCCAAACCAGCAATTTCTTCCAATAATTTCTCTATCTTTGCCTTATGGCATTTATATTTATGGGAAGCATAACTAATGATTCAGACCTTGAGAATTGCTTTTAGGCCATCCCAAATGAACCTAATATGGGTGTCCTCCTCCTGATTTTCCTTGACATAATGTTGAGTAGTCTCCCATATCTAGTCTACAAAAGATTTATCATTCAGCAGCCCTGAGTCAAATCTCCAGGACTCCATGCTTCATGTATCCGACCACTGAAGTGTCGCACTAATCATTACATGGTCTGAGAAAGTGACCGGGTGAACAACCATATCGACCAGACACTGGGCGCCCAGCAGCTGCATACAAAACCTGTCAAGTCTGGAGTAGGAACCAGAGGACTCAGAGTAGAATCTGTAATCCTGGGCAGATGGATACTGAAGTCTCCACGGGTCCACCAGACCCCCCTCAGAAATTAAAGTTCTGAGGAGCCTAGAACTGGAAACATCCCCCGCAGTTGAGTTCCTATCTAAAGCAGGGTTTTCTACACAGTTCCAATCTCCAGTAAGGATAATACGACCAGGGGGAAAGGAGGCCACCAAGGCAAACAGGTTGCGGAAGAAGGCCCCAGATGGCAGGGTGGGGACATATACAGAAGCTACATGCAACGGGTGACCCATTTACTCCTTTGATATGAAAACAAACCAACCCGAACCTTCCACTTGAATTTTGTGTACTTTAAAAGAGAGACCCGATCTAACCAATATTGCCACACCAGACCTAAAGGCAACCATTTGAGAGTCAGAGTATACCGACCCAACCCACATTCTTTTCAATTTAGCATGCTCCACTTCAGAAAGTTTTGTTTCTTGTAAGCAGGCGAAGTCACATTTCAGTCTGCCCAATTCCTGAAGTACTCTGTCTCACTTAACCACACCATTGATACCTTTGACATTGATAGAGGTAATTCTAAGAGACATCATACTGAAAGTATTAGACCAATACAATACCCAGGTTCTTCTTCCCTATCATGCTGAGAGTTATGGAGAGCAGATCTGATGGCAAAGAAGTGTGCAATGAGAACTAACATGATGAATACATAAACAAGTACAAAAAAAGAAAAACTACCAAAATTGAAATTAAAAACCACAAAACCTAAAACCGGGTTAAACCAAATTTGTCTACTTTGACAACAAAGGATCTATGCATTAGATTTCTAATGCCCTCCCTTCCTCTACAAGCTAAACCTAGTTGTATCTCAAACCAGAGGCTATGGACCATGCCGTAGGCAGACTGGATTGAGTTTAGGGCAGGTACGAATTTTGTGCAAGTCAATCTCTGTTATTCTTGGGTGATGGGATACAGTATCCCTCCCAGCATGACGATATTCTTTAAGCACAGCAACGAAGACGTTGCTTGCATTTTTAAACTCTGGGTCATTCGCAATGTTCCATTTCTGGTTCACCTCCACACTATTAATATATCTATTCAGCCCTGCATGCAATGAGGTGAATGAACTGATGCTATAAGGTCTTCCATCCTCACGTCTAACCATCCCATAAATGTTTCTCAATATTTCAGCTAACCTGCTCACTTCGATTGTGTTTATGTCAACTGTTAGATTGTTCAATTTCAGGCAGTTGGAAAAAACATTGCAAGCCCACACAGTTGTTTTATGAGTGTTAGGCTCACATTTCTTAGTTTCTAAATCATCTAACTCCTCCTTTGACAGCTTCACATGCCTGCCTGCTTTCTGAACCTTTAATGCTTTCATTTCTGGATCAATATTTTTGGTTTTCCTTTTTTTTTTCAGCATTGGGACAAGACTAGCATCACAGCCAACTTCAGTGACCACAGATGATGGCACGCTTACCTTTTGCTTTGACTGCTCATCGGATTTCTCTTTGCAGGGCTCTACTGACTTCCAGCTGCTGCAATCAGGTACGTGGATATTGCAATACTTGTCTACATATGCTTGGATACCCATTATTCCACAGATATAGGATGTGCTTACAAAATTATCCATGTTTAACTTTTTGCTGTTATCTCAATATGGACGTTGAGCGATCTACTGTGTCCTCTGGTGGGTGGGTGGGAAATACAATGCATTCTTTAATTTTCTCTGTCTAGTGGCCAATATCAGGATTACACAACCGTGCATATCTAAGGAATTAATGCACAGTTGAAAACGGAGCATGTGATCTGTTTGCACAAACTACTTTTCTTTCTCACTCTGATTTCATTAATGCCATGTTACAATATTTTATTGTCACTGCTGCATACTGTAACAATATGTTGGGGACATAGTCTGAAGGAAGTCCAGGTTAGGTAAGTGTCAGTATTTGGGCAGCATTTCAGTTTTGTTTACAACAGTGTCAAGCCTGGGACGCCATCTCCTGGGGACTTAGGCAATCCTCCCTGAGGATCTAGGTGGAAGGGTGGCCAGGGTGACTGAGTTCAAGCATTTGAGAGAGTTGAGCCAGTTTAGGGCCTCATTTTGTTAGGTTAGCTGGACCACCTTCATGATGAGGTAGCCTGATCTCTCTCAGGGTTTGGCAGAGGGGGAGTGTGCATACCTTTTCTGTCTGGGCCCCGGTGGAATGGCTGAGGCACTCCAGAGCTCACTGAGGGTGTTGAGCTTTTAAAGGGGAGAGAGTTGTAACCCCCACCCCTGGGGTTGGGACATCAGTTAGTGTACAGGGCGTACACCACAGGGATTTATTTTGGGTTATTTCAACTGAGGCCCAGAAAGGATTAACATTTTCACCACCCCAGAGGAATGTTATGAGCACAGGAGTACCTTGGGGTGGGTCATGCTTATGGGTGCAAGAGTGTGCTGGTGAGGAGGTGAGAGGTTGGTGCCGAAGGGGGGGGGATGTTTGTCCACTTGAGGTGCCGAATGTTATTCATGGGAAGCAGAGAGAAGAAGCCCTGGGTCTTGATGTGGCAGTGGCCACTCTAAGCAATCCACCAGTGGGGGCTGAAGTCCAATGCTTAGCCGTGGATGCATGAGTGGCCACCGAGGGAGGAGGCAGCCTAATGCAAGGCTAGAGTCAGAGCCAAGGGAGAGAGATCAATATGGGCATAACATTCAAGAGGTAGCACCAGAGCTGGGAGATGGAGGTCTTTGAAGATGGCAGTCAAGTTGAAAGGGACCTTGGCCCGAAGGGAATATGTAGGGGTACAGGTCCTAGGACTGAGATGGCAAGCTGGCCCATCCATGAGGATGTGACACCAGTAATTCCAGGTGCAGTTGCCCCCGAGTGAGCCATGGGATTTGGGAGCTGTGGGACAAGAGAACCAAGTGCTCTGAGCTGAGTGGCTAGCAAGTTCTGAGGAGAGGGGAGAATCGGGTCTTATGGTGGGCTAGAAGGAGGCATAGCCCCATGGGCTCATGGTTGATGCTGCCCATAGTTAAGTGCTCTGCCTAAATTTTTAGGGGTCATCTGGATCATGCCCCTTGATATGGACATTGAGTGAAGTGATAGCATCAAAAGTGCATTAATTTTATATGGACATCTCTGGACTTGTGAACAAATGTGACCATCCTGGTCCATGTGCAACATGTTCCCTGTTTGAACTGTTTATGAATTCATCGGCTAAATGGAGTTGCACAGTTGTATTTCCTTTAATGGGATCCCACCGTTTTATTTGAAAATGAAGTGTTGTCTCAGTTTCTTGATTGACTGTTACTGCCACTTACCCTCAGTTCTCTCCTAGTCCAGCACCCCAGTGAGAGATGGGCACCCCAGCTACAGAAGAACCAGTGAACGTAAGGATCTTGTGCAGTTTCTGCTGTGGTTCCCTCCTCCCCATGGACATTTACCACCATCGTACCCCTAGACACCGGGGAAGGGGAGGGCTACATCTAAAGAATTACTTTACCCTTTCCTTGATCCCTTTGCAATACACAGCTCTGTGTCTGCCCTTGCAATCCTGACTACCCTCTTGGCCTCTTTAGTGTTCTCCTGGTATTTATCCCATTCTTCATCCCTTGCTTTTCTTTGTAACTATAAAGGTCCTCTTTTTTTTTATTCTCACTGCCTTCCTGACTTTTTCAGAGAACCAAATTAGTGCCATACTTTTTCTCTTGATAACAGTTCTTGTCCATATTTTTGTTGCCTCGAGAATGGACTCTTTTCCAATTTAGTACTACATTGAAAACTTATTTGAATCTTCATTCATTTACAAAACTGTTTCACCATTCTCTTTATGGCTTCTTCTGATGGGATCTAGGCTTATTCTTGACTTTCAAGTTCCTGGAAATGGTCTTTTGACCAAATAATTACATCTGACTCATGGTCTAGCTGCGGTTTTGTAGCATTTACTGAACTTTTTCTCAGTTTTACCTTAGACACAATTCTTATGAGTATTCAGCTTCTTGCTGCTAGGTCCTACGCAGAGGTGCAGCTGACAGCTCTGAGCAAAACCTAGCAACGAGAAGCTAGGCCATTGAGTCAGACATAATTAGTTGGTCAAGAGATCACTCCCAGAAGGAGAAGAAATAAAGAAGCCATGAAGAGCATGCAGAGCATTGAGGTTTCTAAATAAATGAAAATTCAATCAAGTTTTCAAGTATATAGGTATTTTTTGGTCCACACTGTTCCATTCCCTCTCTTTTGTTGTGCTAGGACTTTGCAAGGACCGGCTTCATGAGCTAAGAGGTCATACAGTGTAGTGCTTTCTTATCAGGGACTTTTTGTTTGGCCCTTTTATAACCCCCCATCTTTCTTCCACTCCCCTGCTGCCACCTACCTCAACTAAGCTGTCCAGCACAATTTCACTCATATGGTTGAAATCCAGCCTCCTGAAGTCTAGCACATAAGCCTTAGACAAGGGCTTACACATGCCCAGGGCCAACTCTAACCATATAGTATTGTGATTGCTAGATCACAGTGGTTCCCAATCCGTACATCACCTACTCTTTCTGAGCTGGTGAGTACCACACCTGGAATGACTGACTGTTTTATGGGATTCCTGACCTGTTTTACTAGCATACAGTCCTGCAAGACATTAAGCAGGTCCTGCCTTCTGGCACTCCTGGTCACTGGAATGCCCCAGTCAATGTTTTGCAGATTGAAATCTCCCACTATTGCAACCTTCCCTGTTTGCCACCCCCCTTCCCTACTTCTGCACCCAGTTCCTTATCTCTCTTTTCTCCCCACCCCGGTGGCCTGTAACCCATCCCTATGTGAATCTTCCTACCTGGCACAACTCCGTGAGCAGAACCCACAGTGATTCTACATCCACTTATCCCCAATGGTAACACCCTCTATTGCCTCAGTCCTTTCTCTGATGTAGATGATCATCCCTCCCCCTCTACCCATCCCTCTATCACCCCTATATTATAAGCTAGTTAGCTTTTTGCAGAGAGCAACAAGAAGAAGGAGGCCACTGCTTGAACTTTGCTACTTTACTACTAGACATTAAGAAGAAGGAGGCAGCTGATAGAGCTTTGCTACTTTAATACTTAGATGTTATATCCTCCCACCCTCCCACCATCCTCCCACCCTTAGACAGTTCCACTTTTATAGGCATTAGATTTGACTGACAACAGGAACTTCCTGTTTGGGAGCAGGAAGGAGGGTTCACTGAGAGACATAAGACTCACCATCCTAGAAGGAATATAGTAGCTCTCCCTCTCCAGCTGCTGGAGATCTGACTCTGACCAAGGAAGAAGGAGACTACTGAGGAATATAGGAACTTTATGACCCAGAAAAGGAAGAGCAGGAACTGTAAGGACAGAAAGGCAGTAGGAAAGTTGGGAGAAAAAAAAAAAAATAGGGGGAGGAGAGAGTAAGCATACAAAGCAACAGGAGAGGGTCCACAAATAAGACATGATGGGAGTGGTGCAGTGAAGTGGCAATGGGGAGGCAGTCTTCTGGGAGACGTTCTGGAGGATGTGGTGTTGTCCCATCTGTAGGCACCTCTCTTGGCCTAGAGATGAGGTTGCTCATCTCCAGGCTGAGTTGACCAGGATTCAGGGGACCTCCTCCTTCATCCAGAGACCACAGAGTCTTCCCCACTGCCTCAAAGGTTGTCTAGGCTGAAGAGCGACTAAACTGCGGTGGGCTTGGGAAGGGTGAGGGCAATGGGGCAGAGGCACATCCCTCCTACAGTTCCACTCCACAACTCCTATACTGCACTGGTAAGACAGGACTGCCCCAAAGAGGCACCTGCAGTGGAGATTAAGGAGGATGAGGAGGTCCTTCACAAAGGAGACCCTGGGGGAAAGCAGAGGACCCCAGAGAAGGAGGAGGAACCAACGCTTGGTGGGGGATTCTATTATTAAGGGGGTAGACATGGGAGTGGATGGAGTGGGGGAGAGGGAGGTTTATTTATTTATTTATTTGAAAGAGTTTAACCAGTAAAGACATACAGAGCTTTAATAGCTTGTTTCCAGATGCATCCTGGGGGAAGGGGAAAATACAATTACTAAGACTAGGTACTAATACAAGGAATGAAACTTTGATTTGCAACCAAATACATTTAAAACTAACCAACTTTTGTGTAAAAGATGTGCAGCACATGTCAACTGGAGTAGTACATAGAAACAACTATATGCAACTATATACAATTATAAACACACACATGAAAAGTTACATCACACATGTAGAAAAATAATAAGACAAAGAAAAACAGTGATTAAATAAATAAACAAACAATCCCAAAACGACATATGCATAAACATAAAGCATAAGCATACACACAACGCAATACCACTGATAACAGATGATGCATTAACTATTAAGTAGTACATGCAGCCAGGCTGGGTGGATAGGAGGAGGGACATAGTAGGAGTAATAAGCACCTGTTCCACTCCTCCAGGATGCATACCCTGGAAGGAGAATGAAAGTGCACAGGAAGAGACATTAGTTAGGGATTGAGAGTAAATAGAAATAAGAAAGCTGGCACTAGCATTTAAAATAAAGGAAAGTAAACCATAACACATTTGAGCAGACAGCACTGAGATGAAACAACTGCACAAAGTAAATGAGGTTGTGAAGAATAGAGTAGGTGAGCGGGGACAATGGGGGGGAAGGCAAACCATTATCCTTAGAAACAAAATTCCACACTTCTCAATATAAACCCAGCCAGTGCTGAAGGTATAAGGAAAGCCAAGGAGAAGGCAGAAGGGGGGAAGGGTTAGAATGGACAGAACAGAACAGAAGTAGAGGAAAAGAGAGAAAGTGAAAGAGAGGCAGAGTAGAAGCCAGGGAGGGTTTGGTGGGGTGAGAGGCTAACCACAAAGCTACACTGCTCAATGTAAACCCAGCCAATGCTATGCTTATGGCATGCCAGGCAAGGGGCAGAAGGGGGGAGTAGAAGTTTGTAAACCAGGCAGTAGCAGGGGAGAGGAGAGGAAGTGTAGATGATGAGAGTCAAGGGCATTTACAGGATGGAGAAATGTAACAGCAAAGAAGAGTGGACAGAGAGTGAGTAGATGGAGCAGAGTGGATAACTAAGGGGATCGAGTTTCAGGTATTTGGAAAGTGATAGGAGAATAGGCAGCTCTCCCTGAGTTAGAGGTTCGGGCAGGGATGGTAAGGGTCCTATGGGGGAACTGCGGAGAGTGTAGGTGGGGTGGAAGGGGTAGAGAGAAGAGCGATAAGGTAAGGTGGGAGGGAGCCAAGCCAGTACTTCCCAACTAATGAGGCACAGTGGGCAAGACATCTTGCCCCAAGAGAGGGGAATGAAAGAGCAATGTAGAAGTCAGGGTGGTGTGTATGTGGTGGACAAGCAAAAGCAAAGCCACAGAAAGAGTTGAAGAGAGTGTCCAGCCTGGCAAGGGTGGATTTAGCGGCAACACTATAGACTATGTCACTGAACTCAAAGATAGGGAGGATCATTTTCTGAACAATTTTCCTACAGGTCAGTGGAGGAAGGTAGCCACAGTGTTTATACAGAGCACCTAGTTTGAGGAGAAGCTTTCTGTGGATAGCATTCATGTGTCTAGTAAAGTTAATGTTTGTATTAAGCAAAAGCCCAAGATATCTGAAAGAGGAAACATCCTCCAAAATGAAACTCACCATGAAAGGAAGGAGTGGCAGTAAGCTTGGCAAGATTTTGCCTAGTGCCAAAGGTCATAGATACCGTCTTTTTGGCATTAATGACAACTGATTTGAGTGAAACCAGCGTTGGACATTATTGAAGTCTAACTATAGGCTGGCTGCCACAACAGAGGGGAGGTACCGGAAGCATACAAAACAGTATCATCTGCATACATGTGTATTTCAGCTGAAGAGCAGGCTGAAGATAAGTCATTCAGAAATATAGAGAAGAGTATTAGTCCAAGTATGGAACCCTGAGGGACTCCGGTGTGTATGGAGAGAGGGGAGAGAGGGAAGTGCCTATCCTGACTGATTGAGACCTACCAATAAGATATGAATGGAATCAGCGAATGGCTGATTCAGAGATGCCAGCTGTTGGGAGTTTTCTGAGGAGAAGGGAGTGGGCAATAGTGTTGAAGGCTTTGGCCAGGTTGACAAAGATGGCAGAAGTGATATGTCCCTGATCCATGCCAGAGAGGATGGAGTCAGTAAGCTGGAGAAGAGAGGTTGTGGTGGAGTGGGCCTTATGGAAACCAGACTGAAAGGAGATGAAAAAGGAAGATGAGGACGAGGAGTCAAGGAAAGGAGAAATCTAATAGAGAACTAGGTGCTCTTGGAGTTTAGCAAGGAAAGGGAGCAAAAATATTGGATGGATGTTACCTGGGATAGAGGAGTCACCACCCCTTGGAAGAGGGACAACAGTGGCAAGCATCCAGGCATTTGAGATGGTGGCAAGTGTGAAGGAGAGATTCAGAAGTGTGGACAGAGGTAGAGCAATAGCTTAAGCAGAGAGGTGCAATAGCTTGGGATCAAGCCCATCAGGACTTTTGCCTTTATTGCAGTTTAGTGCTAGGAGAGCTAGTAGGGTGTCGATAGGGGAGACTGGAGAGAGGGAGAAATGGGGTAGAAGAAGTGGATGCTGAAGGAGATGGATGTGGGAGAGTTGAGGAAGGAATTGCAGCTAAAAGGGAGGAAGCACAATAGTGAAGAAGATGTTGAATTTCAGTAGCTACCACGGGGGGGTCAGAGATTATGATGCCACCTACTTTTAGGACTGGAGGAGGCATTTTGGCAGGGGCTGAGAAAAGGGCAAGTACCACCTTCCAGAATTTGGAAGGGCAGTTGAGGTTTTCCTGGAAGGTGGAAGAGAAGTATTCAGCTTTAGCAAGATGGATAGCCCTGGTACAGGTGTTACAGATAGTTCAGTACTTAAGCAAATCAGAAAGAACACCAGATGTTTTATATGCCGCTCACGCCAGGTCACGAGCATGCTAGCAGGCCAACAGTTCAGCTGATACCCAGCGGAGGTGACAGCCTCAAACTGTTGTCTTCCTAATAGGAGCATGCAGATCAAGAAGCTTTTAGGAATTGAGTATTAAAGTAACTCAGGGCTGTGTCAGTAGAGGAGGCATTAGCAATAGGGAACCAGTCAGTACCAACAACTTCCTCATGAAGAGAGGACATGTCTACGAATTTGAAAGAGTGTAGCAGTAGAATTTTAGGCAGGGCTTTGGGACGGTGGATTTTTCTCATGCAGTAAACTATGTGGTGGTCACTTAGTGCATCTGAAAGGATTCCAGAAGTAACTACCCTGTGAGGGTGTGAAACAGTCAAACAAAGTGTGTTTACCTGAACTGTGGTTTAAATGGGTTGGTTTGGAGATAAGTTGTGATAGATTCAAGGAAGGGACGTGACTACATATTTTGGATTGCGAACTGGACAGCAAAGTTAAGTTGAAATCCCCAAAGATGAAAAGTTCCCCAGCTGAGTAGTGGGTGATGAGAGTGAAAATGAGATCAGGAATAGAAGAAGCAAGGAGGCAAGGGCAGCAAAAGACACCTCCAACAAAAATAGGAATCAAGAAGGGAAGGCATAGTTTGATTAGCAGAAGTTCATGTGCGTAGGGGGAGGAAGTAGTGAGACAAATAATAAACTGGATGGAAGATACAGTAAGATGTACATAGCCCCCCCCCCCCAGTAGACCGGTCCTGCTGAATGAAGGAATACCCAGGGATGGAGATGGCAGTATCAGGAGTTTTAGGAGAGAGCCACGATTCAGTGATGACCAGTATACTGGATTTCAAGGTAATAGTGATAGCTTGGAGAAGTTCAATTTTAGGGAGTAGGCTCCTGATATTAAGATAAGCTATTTTTAGTACTTTTGGGAAGTCATGAAGGGAGGAGGAGCAGAAGAATGATAAGCAGTTTTGAGAGGAAGGAAAAGCATTTCTGCAAAAGGGAAGACTTAAGACAAGAAAAAGTGGTAGTGTGAATGAGGGTGAGGCTAGGGCTATGTGCAAACAGGATGGAGTGAAATAACACTAAGTGGAGACCAGGTGAGCAGAGGATGGAGGCTACAGGGTGCCAGGGTGAGTGAAGAGGGTGAGGGAGGCATGAAGATGGAAGAGTAGGGGAGAGGGAGTGAGGGCAAGAGTTTGACATAGGATGGTTAGGAAAGGAAGAAGGGGGAATAGAGGTCAGGGTAAACAAGGTGAAAAGGGAGGTGAGAATGAGGAGAAGCATTGTGTGAGAAGAAGAGAAAGGGAAGAGGAAGAAGGTAGCATAGAGATAGGGAGGTGGCAGTTAAGACAGAGGAAATGAAAGACCCAAAGCAGGTACCCTCAGTGAATATTCCTTAATTTGCATCTACTAAATCAGTGGTGAAAACCTGGAATTTAGCAATGAGGGTTCTAGAATACTATCAAACAAAAACAAGCATTTTTGATAGGATTGCTAGACATTAAGGTGAAAAACTGAAAGGAATCCCAGTAATCTGTATGCAATTCATTAGGAAGGTGTAAACAATGATTATCCTAAGGTTGTAACTATTAAAGCATGGAAATAAAAGCCCCTGGAATTGCTGAGCAGCCCCCTTAGTAAGCAGCAACTACTAGCCATTATATCAAGGCTAAAACCCCAAAGTAGATAAGCATGCACCTAGCTGAGCAGAGACTAATCAGAATTACAGTTAAACATTTTAACAGTAAGGAGCTAAGAAGCCTGTGACAAATATAATCATCATAGAAAGCCACCCATGTAAACACCCATATGAAACACCAGACTTACCAGCCCCCTCTAGACAGAAACCTTATTAACCAGGATAGGGGTTCAAGTATCTATGATAAAATAGCTAGTAGGAACTTTGTACTGGCAATTAAGATTAATCTAGAGATAGAGATTAGCCAAATTAACAAAATGAGACAGTACAGCAAAAAGCAAAACCTGACTCCTTGGCTAACCAAATGTCCCTCCTACCCAGATACAGCAAACCTATGGACAGGACTTTAGACAAAGTATATGTAAAACAGCCTCAGAAGTAAATAAAAGGTGTTGGGCAGTGGGGGGGGGTGGGAGGTTAAGTGCCTACCTGGCGCCACGGCTTGGAGAGATGGAAGGCACATCCAGAGGATCACTGGGGCAGCAGGACAGGAGAGTGAGAGCTAGACATGATTGTCCACCTGGGGACAAATGATCTGACTGGTGATGAGGTTAGAGTAGTGGAGGAGAACTTAAGGGAGCTGGGGAGGGTGTCTTAGACAAGATGCATGCACTGTAATCTTTTCAGAGGTACTACTAGTCAAAGACAAGGGGGAGGACAGGGCACTCTGCACCATGAGATTCAACACATGATTGAAGGACTGGTGTAGAGCAGAGGGCTTTGGGTTCACTGGGTACTGTGGTCCCACCTGGAGGGATGCAGGCCTAAACAAGTGGGATGTGGGATCACTGCATCTATCCAGGGGGGAACGAAGATCCTCAATGAGAAGTTTAAATGCTTCATTGACAAGCATTTAAGCTAGCCAAGGAAGGAGGTGAAAGTAGGCAGGAAGAAGCTAACTGCTCTACCCTACAAGAAGAGCAGTCAGTAGGGAGGACTCATGGGTTGGGAAATCAACACTAAAACCTAAAACTGAGATAGGTAGAATGGCAAAGATAAGGAATCATGGGAGTAAAAACAGGAGGGGAAGGGAGGGAAAACATGGGGATAGAAGGGAAGCTACTAGAAGGGGAGGTTGCAAAACTTGGAAGGCCATGTGCACGAATGCCCGCAGCCTGGGAAATAAAATCCCAGACCTAGTGGCCTTGGTGGCAGAGGCAGATCTGGACATTGTTGCTGTTACCAAGACATGGTACACAGGGAACCATGAATGGGATATAGCTATAGCAGGTTGCACTCTATTTAGAAAAAACAGGGTGGGAAAAATGGTTGGATGGGTGGCTATCTACATCAGGGAGGGAATTAAAACAACTGAAGTTCAGGGAATACAGGAGGGAACAGAAGCACTGTGGGTCACCCTGGAGACAGGGAATGGCACCACCATTCACACTGGCATGATCTACAGACCTCCAGCACAAGGGAAGGAGATGGACGGGGTACTAGTGGAAGCCATCCACAAAATGACAGCCAAAGGTGAAGTGCTGCTGGTGGGAGACTTCAACATGCCTGATGTGGATTGGAGCACTCAGGCTACAGCCACAGCCAGGAACAGAGGCATTCTGGTTGCCCTGCAGGGGGCATGCCTCAAGCAGCTTGTGGCGGAACCCACCAGAGAAGGCACAGTATTGGACCTGGTGCTCACCAATGGGGACAGAGTCACCAACGTAATGGTGGGTAGCCACCTGGGGTCCAGTGATCATCATATGGTGTGGTACATTGTGAGAACAGTGGAGGAGTCTATCCACATGAAAACAAAGGTCCTGGATTTCAGATGGGTCGACTTTGCAAAACTAGGGGAATGTCTCAAGGAAACCCTGGCAGGAGAAGAAGAAGAAGAAGAAGAAGAAGGGGGATGTAGATAAACAATAGGCTAACCTTAAGGGAGCCATAGCAGAGGCAACAAGCCTTTGTGTTAAGCAACTAAGCAAAACAAAGAGAAAGAAAAAAAAAACACCATGATTCTCAAAAGATCTGGTCAGTTAGGTAAGAGAGAAAAGGTTAGCTTTCAGAAGGTACAAGGAAACACAAAGGGGGAAAACTGGGAACTGTATCTTGAAAAGCAGATGGAGGTGGGAAAAGCAGTCAGAAGCACAAAGGCACAGACAGAGGGAAAACATAGCCCAGGCAATGAAGAAAGGAGACAAGAACTTTTTCAAATACCTTAGTGAAAGAAAGAAGACCAGGGTGGGATTGTGAGATTAAAAAGGGAGGCAGTGGTGTGTGTGGAGGGGTCCTAGAAAAAGCAGCAATCCTGAACAAATATTTTTGTTCAGTATTCACAGAAGAAAGGAAAAGAGAAGGACCACTATTGGGTGACAGAGGCATCAATGGTAGAAAGGTGGATACCAGCCCATTTATGGAGGAAAGAGTCCTAAAGAAACTCGAGAATGTGAAAGGGAACAAGGCTATGGGGCCGGATGGGATACATCCCAGTAAATTAAAAAAAATAGGTGCTGGCAGCACCACTAACAGCCCTATTCAACAAATTGATAGAGACAAGGTGGTTCCAGGGGAATGGAGGAGGGCAAATATAGTCTCTCCACAAAGGTGGGAACAGGGAAGAGGCTGGCAACTATAGACCAGCCAGCCTGACCTCAGTGGTAGGGAAATGGATTGAGTCACTGCTAAAGGAAAGGATTGTGATATTTCTTGAATCCAGTGGAGCACAGGATCTGAAGCAGCATGGATTCAGAGCAGGAATGTTTTGTCAAACAAATCTGATAGATTTCTTTGACTGGGTGATCAGGGAAGTAGATCAGGGAGGGACGGTGGATATAGCTTACCTTGATTTCAACAAGGCCCTCAACACCATCCCACAGAGGAGGTTGATAAATATGTTGGACAGCCTGGGAGTGGGGCCCAAGGTGGCAGTCTGGGTCAGACACTGGTTGAGTGACAGAACACAGAAAGTGATGGTAAATGGCATTCAATCCGAGGAGAGGGGGGTGACCAGTGGGGTGCCACAGGGATTCTTGCTGGGACCAGTCCTATTTAATGTCTTCATAAGTGACATTGCAGAGGGGCTGGAGGGGAAGGTATGCCTCTTTGCAGATGATACTAACATCTGAAACAGGGTTGACACTCTGGGGGTGTGTGTGTGGAAAAAATGAGGAAGGACCTAAACATGCTTTAGGAGTGGTCAAGAGTGTGGCAGCTAGGATTCAATGCAAAGAAGTGCAAAATCATGCACTTGGGGCACAAAAATCCAAGGCAGGAGTACAAGAAGAGGGAGAGGTACTGATGGCCATGAATCAAGAAAGGGACCTGGGGTTAATCATATGTGATGACCTAAAAGTAACCAAACAATGTGAGAAGGCTGTGGGGAGAGCCGATGGGATGCTAGGGTGTATAGGGAGAGGTATCACCATCATAAAAAAGGAGGTGATTATGCCACTGTACAAATGTAAACTACCTTCTTTCTGGAAGACTGTCCAAGTTTTACCAGTCTTCAAATCAGGAGACCGCAGAGACCCAAATAACTACAGGCCAATCTCCTTACTCCCCACCCTATCAAAACTGCTGGAGAAATTAGTGAATTGCCAACTTAGAAACTACATTGATGTCTCAGATCTGCTAAACTCTGTGCAATCAGGCTTTTGGCCATGCCATAGCACAACCACAGCTCTGGCTAAAGTCAAAAATGATTGGCAGAGAGCCCTTGACTTAAAGAATCATGTATGCATGCTATTCCTCTACTTAAACAAGGCCTTCGATACCGTCGACCATGCAATGCTCTTAGTTACTCTCCACAACATTGGTCTGGATGCACCTTCCCTAAAATGGTTCTCTTGCTACCTGGCAGAGTAGATGCAGAAAATAAAAGCAGTAGGAGATCTCTCCACTCTAAAACAGATTAGCAGAGGTGTACCTCAAGGCTCCTTCTTGGGGCCCTTACTTTTCTCACTTTATATGAACAACATTGACCATGGAATCAAACTTTCCAGTGTACATCTCTTTGAGGATGACATGGTCCTTTACACTGCCAGGCCTATTCCCGAAAGTACCTGCTAGGACTTGCAAGCAGATTTCCTTACGCTGCAACAAAACCTCCTGAGTCAAAAGCTCCTATTGAATGCCAAAAAGACCAAGGCTATGCTGTTATCCCCAATGACCAAGTCCATAAACTCCCTTAAGCATGACAATATTCCCACTATCACCACCCTGCTTGGAGAGTTACTTGGCTATGTGACCAAGTTCAAATACCTAGGTATGTGGATTGACAGCAGACTTTCTTTTGCTGTTCATATAGACAAGCTCTCAAAAAACTTAGAGGCTTGGACTATTTTTTATAATCAAGCATCTGCTTACCCAGGAGGCCAGAAAAAACTGAGTACAAACCACATTCCAAGCTATCTTGAACTATGCAGACTTCCTGTATTGCCAAGTCCCCAAAACCACCCTATCTAAGCTGGACACCCTTTATCATAGGGCCTTATGTTTCTTCTCAGGTGCGGCATATAATACCCATCACTGTGTACTCTATTCCACGGTAGGATGGACCTCACTTACGATCAGGAGGCAAATAAACGCTATACCATGGACCTATAGATCTATATCCAAGATGCTACCCTTCTACATTTCTAACTGTCTGCCCTCCTGCACCTTACAAACTATGCCTTAAGAAGCTGTTCATCTCACTAGCTGTGCCTAAAGTCTTTTCCAGTTTTTGCAGAGCCTCCTTCAGCTATGTGCTGCCCCAGCTGTGGAACAACATCCAGAAATCCATAAAATTGGTGCATCCTATTGTTTTGCGGAATTCAAGTCACTTTATTCAAGATACTTCTCGGAGCCTTGTCAATGCCCTCCCTGTCACTAAACTGTAGCCATACATTGTTATTCTTACAGTCAACCCTATACACGTTCTATCCTCTCATTAGAATTAGCCTAAGCCATGTTCCTGGATTCATCCTTGCTTTCTACTTGCTGCTGAGCCCCCAGCTTGCACTGTCACTAGCATTAACTCTGCTCTACTAGAGCGATCAGTGTCTAAAATCACTGGTTTGGCACATTGGTGCTGACTTGCTTCCACCTCTCTGCTGTACTGTTTACTGGGATGAGGCTTCACCTTATGGCCAGGCCTCATTGATTATCCTTGTACCTTGATTTTATTGCTATGTATTGTATTACTATGCCCATTTGTGCTATATGTTCTATTGTGCTACTGTATTATTTATTCTGTACCTAGCAGGCCCTCCTTGAAAATGAGCTTGCTCAATGGAGTTTCACCTGGCTAAATAAAGATTGATTGACTTATTGATTGATTGATTGATTGAGACCTTAACTGGAGTACTGTCTTCAGTTTTGAAGGCCGCACCTCTGGAAGGATATAAAAAAACAGAGACAGTCCAGAGAAGGACAAGAAAAATGGTGCAAGGAAAGACTAGAGGACCTCAATATGTACTCCCTGTAGGAGAAGAGAGAGAGGAGGGATATGATAGAGACATTCAAGTACCTCATGGGTATAAACAAGGTACAGGAGGGTAGCATCTTTCAGAAAAGAAGGTGTACAAGAACAAAGCATGATATGAGGCTAGATGGGGGCAGGCTCAGCGGCAACGTGAGAAAGTACTTTTTTACAGAAAGAGTAGTGGATGCTTGGAACAGCCTCCTTGTGGAGGTGGTGAGAGCAAAAATGGTAGAGGAATTCAAGAATGCATGGGACAGACATTAGCGTACTCTCGCAATAGGGGAGAGGGTAAGCCGCAGATCAACTAGAATCTGTGGTATTGCATTAGGTAGGGAAAAGGGGCAGACTAGGTGAGCCACACGGTCTTTATCTGCCATCACCTTCTATATTTCTATGTTCCTGTATAAGGTGTGGCCTGGGATCACTATATCCCAATCATTCACACCGGCCCAGGTTTCTGTAATGGCTACTAGATCCATGCCAGAGTCTGCCACCAAAGGCTGGAACTCACCAATCTTATTAAGCAGACTCTGGGGATTTAGGCATACCAGCCCCCAACATGTGCCTGCACCTCTCTTGGTTCTCAATTAACCTCATCACCTTTCTCTAATAACCATGGAGTCTTATGTTTCCCCTTCCTTTTATGTATATTGTGCCTACCTTGCCCTGTCCCCTGGACTCTTTCCTCCCATTTATTATTCCCTGAACACCTTACCCCATCCTAGGGGGAGTCCTGTCTAGGTTCCCCACTGTTACTCCCTCCACAGTGGAATCCCCAGTACAAGTATTCCCTGTAGCTAGTTTAACCATCTGTCAATGTTGGTGTCACACTTCTGCTCTAACACACTAGTCCCCCTCTCTTGTCAGGTAAGGCCATCACCTCTAAAAAACCTTCTGTCCCAGAAACCCCCAGTCTACTTTAAAGTGGTGCTCATGTTCTTGACCCCACCCCTTCAACCACCTGTTGAACTCCTTGATCTCTGCTTCCTTTACTCTATTCTTCCCATTCTCCCCACCCCAGAAAGAAAAAACCTCAGTAAAGGGTAAGGAAGCTGAGTGTTTTTTCAATCTTTTCTCCAGCCTCTGGAAGTCCTGCTTCACCATCTCCACAGGACAAATCACCATATCATTGGTACCAATGTGTACCAGCACTCCCTGCTCCCCCCTTCACTGTTCTCCCTATCATGTCCCAACCTCAGATGGCTGATGCTTCAGGCAGTCATTTGGCCACCCCCTTCCCTTAACTCCCCTTACCTACCGGTTTTACCATGGTGCTTCAACAGCGCTAGTACTGACATCCCCTACAGCGACAGCTACCATGCCGACCATCGACATTGTAGCTTTTGGGGATGTCGGTGCTTTCTATTGGGGGGTGCCCCCATGTGAGGGGTGGATCCCCCATTCTCTAGAATTTCTACTCTGAGTCGGAGTCGGACCGGGGGTGGGGGCGAAACACCCAGCGAGGCAGTCTCGGTCACTGAACAGACCATCACAGTGATGTGCAGGTTGTGCCCGATTCCTGCCGCTATGATGGTCTTTGCAGTGTCGGAGTCACTGTTATGACAGTATACCTTACCTACCACCCTCTCCACTCCTCTAATAATAGAGTCTCCTATCACTAGAATCCTCCTTGCTGACCTCTGTCCCACCTTGTCCCCAGGTGTTATCATGTCTCCCGTCCCATCAGCACCAACTGAGCCATGATCACCCCTACCAGAGTCAGCCATCTGTGCCTCTACTAAGGGTGCCAAATGCTTTTCCACTGGTACCTCATGGGAAGAGCCGACTCTTGAATGACCATCCCTGTCACTTGATCTCCTCCCCTCCCCACCACCCTGGGCTAATAGGACTCTGAGGAAGTGGGGGCACAGGGGGAAGGTGCAAGCTTAGTTGGAGTTGCAGCTGGAACATTTCCTGCTTAGCTGCTTCCAACTAAGCATAAAGCTCCCTGAAGGGACTGCAAATAGGGGGCATGCCATTGCTACACTGATGCTCTGACAGCAAGTTGATTACGGTGACTGAAGTCTAGCGAGTGGAGTGTCGGTGAGGTGTCTGTGCCGATGACTAGTGTTTTACATTATCAGGTTAGGAACTGCACATTAGCATGCATTTGTGTCTGTTTTGATTGTGGGGAGGGGTGCTACTAGTGTGAGACAAGGTGTTTCCTTTTTTCTCCATGCTATGTGCGCTGTGGAGTATGTTATATTAATTTACGGGGGGTGGTGTTTGTTTCTGTGTAGTGGTGGTTGTTATTTTTGTATGTTGTTGTAGGCATTCCATCAGAGTCTTGTTTCATTATTGTAGTCTTTCGGTGCTGTTGGCTGGCTGTGTAGGGGCTGTCGGGCGATGTTTTTGCTGTAGTGTCCGTCGTGATTTTTCCTGTCGAATCAGCTTGGTGGAACCCAAATAGGACAGTGTTCCCTTCTCCACAGCATAACCCTGGAGATGAATGCCCTGCAATCCCTACAGCTAACTACCTCTCCATTCACCCAATGCTCCATCCCAGTCAGTTAAATTGCCTTTGCTATAAATCTACAGTTACATTACTTAAGCAGTATGTAATATTAGGCTAAGAGGTTGTTACGCACTGCAGTTTCTTACATTGATTTCTATGGCAAAGAAAAAAAGAAATGCTTTATAATAATTATGCAACATACAAAAAACAGTAGATGGAAAGTTTAGAAATACTGGACTTCTCAGAAGATTCCAAATTCTGTCTGACTTCTTTTGTTTTATTTTGAAGAACTGATTGTTATGAAGCGATGTCATAAGATTCCAAACATGATATTCTTTGCAACACAGAAAAAGTTGTTGTTTTTAAAATGTGAACAAATGCAAAGCTATGTCCTGATGTGTCACCATGGTGGGGGAAGGGAGAACATGGAAATCTGCAGAAAGGCAGGCATCATGAAGCCCTCCACCATGGCCCGCGCCACCGCCTGACTGCCAGAGCAAATCTAGATTTGTGTATGGAGGGGACAGACCCCTGCTTGCCCCATTAGTTGGGGAAGTCCATGGGGACTCTGTCTCTGTGAGATGGGGAGGCAAGCATTGGTTGTGGGGAGTGGAGAGAGAGAGGAGGGCTGAGAGCCTGCCCTCCTGCTCCAGGGAGAAAAAGCAATATACAAAAAAAAAAATCTCTGTATGTTCCATCCTGCAGAAAACTGAGTATGTATAAGACTGAAATCTTACCCCTTCACAGCCTCCATTTCTCCATGAAAACCAGGAAAAGGGTAGAGGATTCTAGAAACAGCTTTCCAGCAGAGGTGGTGGGGGTGAACATTTTTTAATTTTTTTTTTTATTTAAACATTTGGTGACTGGGAAAGGCGTTCTGAGCCAAGGCTCGTCTCCAGGTGTGACCCTGGGGATGGGGGCATGGAAATCACAGTTTATAGTACAAGGCATTCAATACAAAATTACACAATAGTAAGCATAATAAAATATTTCAATGAATACAATACAAGAAAACAGGCTGCATAGTGAGACAACTGTACAATGGAATGGAGTATCAAAGATCGGAGTAGTTACAACAAGGGACAAACATTTCAAGTGCAATGAGACAACTGTACATGGTATGGAGTAACTCAAAATCAGTGTTGTTACAATTGGGGACAAACATTTCATGTGCTAAGAGGTGTTATGGGAGCAAGTGGGGAAAGGTAGGAGACGAAGCAGTGATTTGACAGAGGAGTGAGAGGAAGAGCTGCATAAGAGAGGAGATTGAGTGTTCCACAAAGAAGAGAGCCAATAGTAGAAAGCAGATTTGCCCATGTGCGAGGATGGTGTAGGGACTGAGAAAATAGCGTTGAATTTCAGAAATGCCTGGGATAGGCACAACAGAATAATTGGTTGAACAAGACAGGAGGAAAGGCAGCACCGTAGATCAAGTAGGGTCTGCATCAAAAATGAAGATAATAAAAATGGGCAGACTGGCTGGGCCCAGCAGCCCTTAACTGCCATCGATTTCCATGTTTCTATGTTTCTAAATTGTTGGTCGTAATTAACCATGAACTATGGTGACATGTCCTCCTGCCTCCTACAATATACAAAGTAAATCTTGACCAGACCCTGGTGATGCACCCTTCCTGTTGCACGGATTTCAGTGCCATGCCCTGAGAATACAGTGTATGTGTATTGCACAAAAGAAACATATCCCCAGGGGACTCATGTTACCCTTGACACAGAAATAATGCTTCAAGAGTCTTTACTGACACAGAAATAACACTTCAAGAGTCTTTATTCACCAGTAGAGCTTTCTGCTGCACAAAGTTCCTTCCTTCGTCTCAGTGTAGCATAATGGCAAAGGCTGATACAGTAAAACAAATGCCGTGCACATTGTGAGTGCACAGAGTTTGTTGAGCTGAAAGACTAGGTTTGCTGGCAAAGGCACCTAGCTTCATCCAAACTCTTTTCTTCTAGGTTTGCTTGTAAGGACAGAGCAATGAACAACATTATCAGAGCAAGGGAAAAGATTAAGGCCCAGATATTCAAACTGCGCCCAAAAAGTGCACAACAGCAGGTGCTAGCGAAAGTCCATTGCGCCCATGTGCAAGAGGTGCGATATTCAAAAACTGCGCAGGCCAAGATGCGCCTACAGCTGACGACTGAATATCGCACCACCTGCGCCATAGCGCAACTAGGGAGGTGAAGCTGTGCATATCTGATGCACCATAGCGCAACAAGGAATGTTCAGCTGAGCAGTCCAGATGCACCATAGCGCAACCAGGGATGCCCCCCAGCAGCAGGGCAGCAATGCAACAGCACAACCAGGGATGCAGGGGCCCATGCCACAGATGGGCAGAGGAACACACAGCAGAACAGACATCGTCCCCCCACACCCCATGCACTGCACTACTGGGGGAGGGCTGGAATAACCACTAACCCATGGAGACCAACAACAACCCACAGCTGGGCCATGGTGTCCCATCACACCCCTTAGCAAGCTGTGACCAGCACACAAGGAGGGCCAATAAACCCGTGCCACACCATCCCACCAATGCAGAGCACACCCTGCACTGTGAGCCCCAGACACCCAGCCCAGGAGCAGCATCCACCAGTGCAGGATACCCCATGCATGCCACCACCCCTACTGTGACAATGCAACCCTGTGCACCACAGAACCATGCAAGGCAGCATGACCATGAGCACCCATCAGTGGGTGGCAGCACACAGCGATGCAATGACTGCAGACACAGTGCCACCACGCACATCCCCGCTGAGGTACAGCTGAGAGATCGACCATGTGTCAGCACATGAGGTACCCCACACATGACAGGGCATGCCCCAGACCCCACCACCAGTGGTACAGCACCCTGCACACCCTCCCAAGGACACACCCTGACCCAGCACTGGCCACAACAGCCAGCACAGACACCCACAGTGGTGCATGGAAGCATGCACCACACTGGATGCAACACAGTGCATGGACAAACACCCACCCATACCAAGGGCACACCAACACAGGGACACAGTAGCGGGGCAACTAAGCCCCCAGCATGTGACCATGGAAACCATGTACACACGGCCAGCACTCCTCCATGGCACAGGAGTGCCAGCCACCCTGCGCAGGCACTGTGGAGCTGTAAGCCACCAGCATTTTCCCGGAGCACAAGTGACAGACAGTGGTGCACATCCCCTGCAACACACACAAGCCACAACATGGAGGTATGACAACAACAGCGGAGGCCACAGTGTCAGCCGAGGCAGACATGCACCACACCAGTGACAGGAGGCAACCCGGCATTGTGATGGGTACAGTGGCTGTCCTGCATGGACAGCCACCACTGACATGCCAGCAGACCGTGCAGGTCACAGACATGCAAGGGTGTCAGCTGCACAGGCCATGGATGGGCTGACAGGTGCACCATGAACACAGAGCATGCACCATGGACCACTGCACACAGTCATCCAGTGCACAGGGAACAACACACACACCACAGACAGTGACTAATAGCTACTCCGACACCATAGTCACTTCCCCACAGACACACACACACGCATATGACTGCACCACCCCTGACACCATGCACACCACTGCAGCTGAGCACCTATAGCCCACTGCAAAACAGAGACCACCACATTAGGTATATCAAAGCAAATGTAATGTAAAAACACACAAAACTATTTACAGATATATACAAAAGGTTGTGGGGAGGGCCACAAACAAGGTGGGGGTGGGTAAGGGGCAGGGGTGAACAAATGGTAGAGGGAAGGAGGGGTGTGAGGGTGGGTCCAGGGGCATAGGGAAAATCAGGGGCATTAAGATGCTCATTGAGAGCCCCACTTCCCGCTCTGGCTGCTCCTCCCACCATGCTGCCATCACACTCTCACACAGTCAATCCTCTCCAATATTTCCAGGGAGGCCCTGGTCACCTGCAGTATCTCCTGCAGCATCCGTCTGATGGCTTGCAATTGCCGTCCACCTAGGACAAGGGAGCAGAGTCAATAGGTGTGAATGCACAGCCTCATGCAGCCCACCAACTATGCATGGCATACGGCCATGGGACATGCCTCTGTGATGGTGTGTGACCACCCACAGTGATCGCGTCCACAAGACCTGCCCACCCAGGCACACACAGCCATGCGGACCACTGCACACACCCACCAGCCAAGTCCTGCACAGCACCACCATGGCTGTTCAGTGACATGGCTATGTGGTGCAAAGGCAGTGGCACAGCCAGGTACCCGGTGCATGCATGGACCACCATTGACGTACTCCCAGACATGCAGTGCCTCTGGACAGTGTTGACTGTAACAAGTTGCGTGCATGGCAGTGGTGTCAATGGATGGTGGCCATGCCCCGCTGCCCACCCTGTTTCACAGGATGCAATAGTAATCATGGATGTAAGGCACTCACCATCATTAGGCTGGTCCCTCTGCCTCTGCGGACCTTCATCCCTCCCGGACTGACGGTCCTCCTGCTGGCACCTCCTCTCCCTCACCAGCTGTCGCTCATCTGGGCCTAAGGTGCAAACATGGAGAGAGGAACATCAGTACAATCCTGTAGCAAAATCCCCCTGCCCCCATGTGTGTGCAATCCCACATAGCCAGACCCACCTACCCCACACTCTGATAACACCACTACAGCCAACACCGGACGGTCCCCCCCCATGTTCCGGACACATGCAACCGTGATACCCATATGGAAGATAAAAGTGTATGGATGTTGCACCTACCTGGCCGTGGCACCATGCCCCTCCTGGCACGTGCCCGCAGGTAGGCAAGCATGTCTGGGTCCTTCCACCTCAGGTCCCCATATCTGTGGTGGCACTGCTCCGCCGTCCGCCCCATACCGGTGGCCTCCTCCAGGGCATTGGCCACCTGCTGCCACACCTGACTCCTGGACCTGTCCCGGGGTGCCTCACCAAATAGTGGGCCAGCAAGTGGCTCCACAATGGCAACCAAGTTTGCCATCTCTACCTGGCTCCACTGTGCTGCTCTCCTCCGCACCATCTCTATTGCTCGGTTGAGTCAAAATGGTGCTCTGCAGCACAGTTCCACCACGTGCAGATGCTGCGCAGTACAGCGCTGCCATTCCCTATCACGCTGTCACCAAATAGCATGATAGTGGTGCACCCATGCCTGATGCATGGCGCCAAGGGGGCAAAGGTCGGACACAGGGTCGAGGGTCTCTGGCGCACGGACAGCAACATCGCGAGTGGAACCCAATGCATCTAGCACGATTGGGTGCCTGTGTGCCACCTCCTGTAGCAGTCTACTGTGCTGTTCCCCAGTGCGCCTACAATGCCTCAGTGCCACAGCGCTATGTAGGTGAACAGCGCTGTAGCACCACTGGCATAATGGTGGCTGTGCCCTGCATTGCCTCCCGTGCACAGCACGTCAGCAGCACAGCAGGCGCCTGCGTCATCAACCTGGGCATGCGCAGTTAGGTGTGTACTGCGCATGTCACAGAACCACGCCCTTGGCTCAGCACGTTCAACACAATTGCGCAAAGCGCAGAAGCGCGATATTCAGCCATCATATGCAAATCAGCTAATCAGCCATTCAATGGTGCAGTCACTGCATTTGCATCCACTTAAAGATGCGCCTCGCCTCATTTGCATGGGTTGCGCTATAAAAGTGTGACATTGGGCTGCACTGACCATAGTCGGTTACTGCAGTCTATTGGTAGGTTGCATGCTGTTTGGGAGTGTGGACTGTGGATTTTGGGACATGCATGGGACTGCACAGTCACAGGTAACACCTGTCATTCTCACAGGCTGAATCATGACCGAGCGAGATGTGGAGGAAGAGGAACAGAGTTGTGGGAGGAGGAGGAGGCCAAATTTCATGAAGGCCAAGACGGATGCCCTGTTCAAGGCCTACCTAGACCAGAAGCTGCTTCTCAGCAGACGCCAGGGAACACCACAGGCCCATGCTGCTGCATGGGAGGAGGTGGCATGTGGCAGCCACCAGTGCCCCATGCAGGAGTGCAAGAAGAAGATGGGCACAGACAGGAGGAGGATTAAGGAGAAGGTGGCTGCCATCAGGGCAGCACTGTCTGCAACAGGTGGGGGACAGCCGGAGGTGTTATGCCTCACCCCACAGGAGGAGAGGGTTGCTGGCAGCATGCAGCGTTGTGCCATTGAGGGTGTTCCGGGTGCTGGATTCCAGATGGGTAGTAGCCTGTCACTGCATATTAGGTCATGGTCTGTCTATTGGGGGGGCAGGGTAGGTCACATGCAGTAACGTGACTTTGTTTTCCCTTACAGCTCCTGAGCATCTGCATGGGTCAGCGGTGGTGGGCCTCTCCAATGAGGCCAGTTAGATGGAGATGGAGGAGGGCCCATCCACCTCCACAGGAATACATGGCTCAGTGCAACAGTGGGCTCACCTGGATGTCCAGACTGATGTTGTTGGAGCAGGTGCGGGAGGAGGCCCTACCCGTGTCCCAGTGTGCCAGCATTCATGGATGCCAGCATGCTGGGATTCGGGCTGGTGCTGGGTTCGTCACCGATGATGATGTCACTAACGTCATGGGCAATGACATGTGTGTGCCACAGGATGGCCACACAGCAGGTAACATCGCGGCCATGGCTGTGGGTGGTGCCGCCGTGGAGGCCTGCGTGTCATCACAGTCCCAGCCTGTGCCTGTCAGCACCGGTGGGGCAGCACTGGTGTGTGTACAGGACAGTGGGACTGTTGCAGCCACTGCAGTGACACCAATGAGCCCTGGGGGAGTGGCAGCCAGAGGGGCAGCATCAGCAGTCGGCCAATGGGCTTGGGGGTACAGTGTCAGGGGGCGGTGTCAGTGCACCACCTGTGGACATGCCCAGGCCTGGCCCTGGTGTGCAGTGCCCACCCTCAAGAGGTGCTGAGCATCAGGGCCGTGCACACCCTGAGGGACAGCATGCCGGTCAGGTAGATGACCTCTTGGATGAGCACACCCACATACTGCAAGCATCAGTCAATCAGCAGATGCGGCTTGTGATGGCGGTGGATGCACTGAGTGTGGCTCTGGAGTGGGCAGAGGAGCATCGAAGCAGAGAAACCGCTCTGCTCCTGGCAGGGATGGACTGGATGCAGGAGGATGTGACTGCTGCCATTGACAGGCTGACACATACAATCACAGCTGCCATGGCCACAGGGGGCACACAGTTATTTGTTCATGTGGTGCAGACACCGTGCAGTGCAATTTCCACCCCCCATTCCCGGCGTCGTGCGACACCATCCTTGTCGACACTGGGTTCAGCTGTGGATATCCCGAGCACACCTGGCGCAGGCATGTTTGGTGTGCTGCAGACCTCTGCGTGAGCATGGTCGTGTTCACGCAGTGGAACCCCTGGGGGACCATTGGTGCCACCCCATGAGGCCAGTGGTCAGTCTATCACTGCTGGCGGGTCTCGGTGGGGCCGCCCATGCATCCGTGGTGGCTGGAGCACTATGGCGCGTGACTGACCTGTCTCCCAATGCAGCTACTGTCTGATGCTGCCCTGTGTGCATTGTGTCATTCAGCGGGCAATGCACGGGTAGGGACCCAGCCCTGCACACAGACACACAGTCCATCTGCACCCCTCCTGGCTGCTGTCCGCAGTTGCATGTGCATGATGATGCCTGCATTGCACTGTATGCCAATGTGCAATGGTGCCCAGCATCTGACACACACACAATGACAGGCAGTGGGCGTGGTGGCCTGTGGACATGTGTGTGACTAGGGGTGGCATTCTGGGTCGGTGTGCCTCCTACCCTTTGTGCATGTCTGATGAGTTGTGTGTGTGTGTGTGTCTGTCTGTCCATGTGCCATGTTAGACCTCACCCATCCCTGGTGGTGTGTGTGGTTCCATGCCCAGCCACTTCCCTTGACGGCATGCACCCCTGGTGTGTGTCCATGTGTGTTTGTGGGTTGTGCCTTTGCCACTGGTGGTTGCACATGGCCCCATAACTTACCTGGGTTGGCTGAAGTGCTCCTCCATGATGGTGTCCCGGTGCAGCTGTGCCAGACGGAGCAGTCAGGGGTCCCGTCACCCAAGGGGGGGCTGCCTATCACCATTGTCACCGGTGTCCTCATCGTCCCCATCACTGTCCCCCTGTTCGACTTGTACGGCTATCCCACATTCATTGGCCATGTTGTGCAAGATGCAACAGGCCAGGAATAGCCTGCAGGCCTTTGAGGGGCTGTACTGTAGGGCACCGCCGGAGGTGTCCAGGCAACGGAAACATGCCTTCAGCATCCCGAACACCTACTTGATGACATTACATGTGGTGGTGTGTGCCTCATTGTAGCATTGCTGCAATGGGGTCGCAGGCCGCTGGTATGGTGTGAGCAGCCAGGGACGGACTGGGTATCCACTGTCACCTGTGTGTAGATGGTGGAGGTTAGTTTGGTGATCAGCATCGCCCTGCCCTGGGCCATGTAGGCCACTACCCATGTCACCTCTGACCATGCCCCTCCCAAGCTCTATGTTTGTCCGTGTGGTTTGCATACTCACCCACTAGGTGGCCAGTGGGAATGTCCCCACTCTCGAATCTGTGGCACAGTGCTGACTGGTGCCAGATGAAGGCATTGTGTGCTCCCCCAAGGTGCGTGGCACAGACATTGATTACGCACCCCCTGACATCACACACCACCTGGCAGTTGATGCTAGCATAGCCCTTGCAATTTATGTATGCAGCCCCCTCAGGGCCAGGTGGTGTGCAGATGGCCACATGGGTGCAGTCTATTGCCCCTAGCACGCCAGGCATACGTGCTACCCTGTGGAATTTCTGTATGTTTGCTGTGCGCTCTGCTGGTGTGCTGGGGAAATGGATGTACTCCGCAGCATGTGGCAGCAGTGCGCTGAGGAATTGGATGAGGTGGCGTGACACAGCCATCTGGGTTATGCCTGTGGTGTCCCCTGTTGGTCTCTGGAAGGTACCCGTGGCGAGCAAGCACATGCAAGCTGTCACTTTAGTCTCCACTGACAGAGCATGGGGTGCCTGCATCACATCACTGCACAGCTCACAGAGCCGCCTCAGAATTGCCCGATTCAGGCAGTACCGGCCCACGATCTCAGTATCACTATATAGCTCAAAGCTGGTGCAGGCTTGGTACTGCCTGTTGGGGGCATACCACCAACGGGCCCTTCCACGGCCATGCCCCCCCTGCTGCCCGCCTTCTCACCCCCCCCATTACTGCCTCCATCTGGAAGGTGGCACTGGCCATGTCTCTGGCTTGTGTTCACCCCCCCTGGCAGCTGTTTCTGTGTTCTCTCTGCTGTCCTGGCTGCTACTTCCCCTGCACCGGGAACACCTGACTGTGCTGGCCTCAGTGCTGTGTGGCACTTCCCACTTCTGCACTGTGGCTCCCCACACCTTCCCTGAGCCTGTGGGTTCCAGGTGCCCTTTCACTGTCCTGCCCTGTGTGTGTGTGTGTGTGTGTGTGTCTGTGTGTGTTGCCTATGTGGCTGGCTATAGTTCAGCAACTTTAGGCTTCCCTGTAGCATTCTTGCGCCTCTCCCTTGTTCCTTTTTATTTTGGCTCATTTCCGCTATGGCACAACTTCTGCTTGCTCCCCTATTGAGCATGGTGCATGTTGTTGAATATCGCACTGTGCCATTTATGCATGGTTCCTCCCCCTTCAGTTGCGCATACATTCATTATCATTGTGCTATTGCTCAGTGTGATTTGGGGGGAGGCAACTGCCTCCTGCTGAATATCGCAGAATGGCACATTTTCGGACTTGCACTGGTGCAACCCTATTGCGCATGGTACAACCCTTTTGAATATCTGGGCCTAAAATTTTTTTTTTGCTAGGCAGATTTACTGTGTGTTATTTTCTTTTGTGCTCACAAGATTTGATACTGATTTTTGTTTACATTTTACTGTTGTAATCTTCTCTGATTCAAACTGCTATTGTAGGGTATACCTTCTGCTGCATTATTACAGGGTGTGCCCATAGGTTTGTTAATGTTTTGTGCTTACAGATTACTGCTGTAATCTTCTCAGATTCACATAGTTTGTTTGCAAGGTATATCTTCTGTTACTGCTTTATATTTCTCTGTAGCAAAGTGTTTTTGCAGGGTATATCTTCTGTGAAATTGTTACAGGTGGTGCTTACATTTTTGTGACTTTTTTATCTATCATTAGAATAAACAAAATTACTATTTGTTACTATTTTATTTTAGTTTTTTGCTGAAAGGTTTTCTGTTTGGTCTCAAAAGTGCTGCAATGTCCTTCTCACATTGAAGGAACTAATTGCTTTCCTCCCAAAGCTCTTCCAGGGGATTAGGAGTGTAATTGGGGGGTGGAGCTGACAAAGTCTTGGTAACTTCCAACAGAAGTAAGGGTTAAAAGGTCAAGTTAGTTGATGTTTTGAGGTGGAAGACTAGGTTTGCTGACAAAGGCACCTAGCTTCACCTGAGCTCTTTTCTTCTAGGTTTGCTTGTAAGGACAGAGCAAGGAACAACATTATTATAGCAAGAAAAAACATTAAGGCCCAGATATTCAAAAGGGTTGCGCCATGCGCAACAGGGTTGCGCATGCGCAAGTCCTACATTGCGCCATTCTGCGATATTCAGCAGGAGGCAGTTGCGCCACTGAAAACAGGTTGAGCAACAGCGCAATGCAAATGAATGCATGCTCAACAGGAGGGGGAGGAACCATGCATAAACTGCGCAACCCGATATTCAGTCGGGTTGTGCAGAGTTGTGCATGCGCAACCCCCAACCTGCGCCTGCACAACTTTGAGCCAAAAAAAGGATCAAGTTGAGGGCCACCCACAGGTGAGCTGCTGTATTGCAGGGCGCAACACAGCAGCTGCCACCCGTGGCTGGCCCCCAACTCAGTCCCTGTGCCCCCACCAGCCCGATCGCGGGCAGAGCGTGAAAACAACCCCCACACACCTCTCCCAATGCCCGATTGCGGGCAGAAAGTATCATGAAACCCCCACATCTCCCAATGCCCGATCGCGGGCGAAAGTATCATGAAACCCCCACATCTCCGATGCCCGATCGTGGGCAGAGCAGTGAAACAACCCCAATTGCCGATCACGGGCAGAGATATAAAAGCGCCCCCAACCGAATATCTCCCTGGTGGTCCAGTGGACCGTAATGCCGATCGTGGGCAGAATGTCAATTACAACCCCAAACATCTCCTGGTGTCTAGTGTCCCCACCCACCCACCCACAAAGCCCCTCCACCCTGTCTCCCTCCCGGCAGCGGCGGGTGGCAACATCCACCGCCTGCCACCCTGCCGCCCGCCGACTGACTGTCGGTAGGGCTGCGCGCCCATTGGTGCAGGCTACAGCCAATGGGCGTGCAGCCCGCCTCCACATGACAGTCAAATTTATGAATGATGAACTGTCATATGCAGTATGAGCACTGCAGTCCAGATTTGAATGATGGACTGTCATGTACGGTATGGGCTGCACGCCCATTGACTGTAGCCTCTGCACCACTGGTGTGCAGCCCACCGACAGTCAGTCGGCAGGCGGCGGGGCGGCAGGCGGTGGGATGCTGCCGCCGACACCGGGGAGCAGGTGGAGGGGCCGTGGGTGGGGTGGGGGGGACACTAGACACCAGGGAGATGTTTGGGGGTTGTAACTTGACATTCTGCCCGCGATCTGGCATTACGGTCCACTGGACCACCAGGGAGATATTCGGTTGGGGGTTTTTACATTCTGCCCGCGATCGGGCACTGGGGGTTGTTTCACATTCTGCCCGCGATTGGGCATCGGGAGATGTGTGGCAGGGGGTTTCATGTTACTTTCTGCCCACGATTGGGCATTGGGAGATGTGGGGGTTTCATGATACTTTCTGCCAGCGATCGGGCTTCGGGAGATGTTAGGGGGGGAAGAGTGTATACACACATACTGCCCGTGATCGGGCTGCAGGGTGCGTCGGTCCCCGATGGCTGCTGCCTGACAGGGTGGCCAGGCGCAAGTCCTCGGGGATCGGCGCACCCACATGCTAATGGCATGCAAATGGGGCCATAAATAGATGCAAATGGCCCCCCCTGCGCCTTGCATGAATTATGGCGCCATTTGCATGTCACCTTTTGAATATCGGAAATTTGCGCATGGCGCAATGGTACTTGTGCCACCGCAAGTTTAATGGTCAGCTCTGACGACTTGCGGTGGCGCAAGTTCCACTGGCGCCATGCACAGTGGTTGGCTGGGTGATATTCAGCGAGTTGCTCAATTGCGCAACTCCTTTGAATATCGCCCCGGCCACACCCCTGCGCAACTATTTTGAGCAGCACAGGGGCTTGCGCCTCAGAATGGTGCAGTTTGAATATCTGGGCCTAAGGCTTCTTTTTGCTAGGCAGATTTACTGTGTGTTGTTATTTTCTTTTGTGCTCACAATATTTGATACTGTTTTTGTTTACATTTTACTGCTGTAATCTTCTCTGATTGAAATTGCTGTTGCAGGATATACCTTCTGCTGCATTATTACAGGGTGTGCCTACAGGTTTGTTAATGTTTAATGCTTACAGATTACTGCTATAATCTTCTCTGATTCAAATTGTTTTTTCAAGGTATACCTTCTGTTACTGCTTTATTTTTCTCTGTAGCAAAGTGTTTTTGCAGGGTATATCTTATCTGAAATTGTTACAATAGTGCTTACAGGGTTTACAGTTTTATCTATCATTAGGCTAAGCTTTCAGGGCTACTGCATTTGCTGTTGGTTGATTGTTTCTGCTCTTACCTCCTTGTTTTTTTTTTGTCCGTGTTTCTTCTTTTTCGGCAGGGGAAGGGGGGAAGGGTCTTACAAGAGCTCACTAAGCTCAGGGAGACAGTATAGCTCAGTGGTTTAAGGCTCTGAGCTGCAAATCTGGTGACATCCAGCAGACCAGACCTGGGTTTGAATCCCACAGCTTCCACTTGCATACTGTGTGACACTGAGCAAGTCACTTAACTTCCCTGTGCTCCCAGGTCACTCCTGTAAAAAAGCTTTCAGCTTAGTGTGCTACTCCTGGTTTAAAAAAAAAAAAAACTAAATAACTAAGCTCAGGGTGGGCAAGGTAATCGGACCGGATGGCATACATCCCAGGGAGCCAAGGGTGGAACTAGCAGAGACATTATCAGAACTGTTTAGTGAGTCTCTGAGCACAGGAGGGGTGCCAGAAGACTGTAAAAGGGCTCATGTGATCCCGCTCCACAAGAGTGGCGGCAGGGAACTACAGACCAGTCAGTCTTACCTTAGTAGTGGACAAGATTATGGAGGCACTATTTAAGGAAAGGATAGCGCAACACCTGGAATCTATAGGAGCACAGGATTCAAGACAGCATGGGTTTACAACAGGAAGGTCCTGTCAAACTAATCTCATAGATTTATTTGACTGAGTTACCAGAGTGGTGGACCAAGGAGATGCAGTTGATGTTGCCTACCTTGACTTCAGCAAAGCTTTCGATACTGTTCCACATAGAAGATTGATTAATAAGCTGGGTAGGCTTGGGGTGGGTCAGAAGTTGGTCAACTGGGTGGCAAACTAGTTGGCGGGCAGAAAACAGAGAGTGGTAGTAAACAGTATACAGTCAGAAGAGATGCAAGTCACAAGTGGGGTACCTCAGAGATCAGTCCTGGGGCCAGTCCTCTTCAATATCTTCATCAGTAACATTGCAGATGGACTGGAAGGTAAGGTTTGTCTGTTTGCAGATGGCACCAAGATCTGCAACAGAGTAGACGATCCAGATGGGGTGGGCAGAATGAGAAGAGATCTGGATAAACTGGCAAAATGATCAGAAGAGGGGCAACTGGGGTTTAACACAAAGAAGTGCAAGATCATGCACATAAGGAAGAGAAACCCTGAAGCCACCTATAGGTTGGGAGGGGAGTTGCTGGCAATCAGAAGAGAAGAAAGAGACTTGGGCATCATCATAATCACAGATTACTTGAAATCATCCAAGCAAACCACTAAAGCAGTAGGTAAGGCTATGGGAATGTTGGGGTATATTAGTAGGGTTATCACAAGTCGTAAGAGGGAGGTAATAATTCCTCTTTACAAGACACTGGTTAAGCCCCATCTGGAGTACTGTGTGCAGTACTGGAGGCCGTACCTTCACAAGGACATTAACAAAATGGAGGCAGTCCAGAGAAGGGCAACCAAACTGATGAAGGGACTGCATCAGAAAACATATGAGGACAGATTAACAGAGCTCAGCATGTATACCTTAGAACAAAGGAGGGAGAGAGGTGATATGATCGAAACATTCAAACATCTTAAGGACATTAACAAGGTGAAAGAGTCCAACATGTTTCAATATAAGAAAAATAGCAGGACAAGAGGACATAGCATGAGATTAGAGGGAGACCGATTAAGGGGTAATGTGAGGAAGTTCTTTTTCACAGAAAGGGTAGTGGATGCATGGAACGACCTACCTCAGGAAGTGGTGGATATGAATACAGTGCAGGGCTTCAAACAGGCATGGGATAGGCATAAGGGAGCAATAAAGATGAGTATGAATAGATAGGGCATTGACAGAGTAAAGGGCTATGGCACATTCATAAGGCAGAAAAAAATGGGCAGACCGGATGAGCCTTGCAATCCTTATCTGCCATCAACTTCTATGTTTCTATGTTCTATGTTTCTATGTGCCCACCTACTACCAGACTCAATGAGTGACCACCACCCAATATATGTAATCAGAAAAGTGCACAGACCCACCAATAGCCTTCCACCCAGATCAGTCAACTCCCGGTCTTATAAGTCCCTCAGCCTCTCCACCCTGCTAACTGATCTCGCCTCTGCCGACTGGTCTTTCATCAAACTGGCGCCCACCCTTGACCAAGCCTTTGACCTGTTCAGAAAGCAATTTCTTGCTGTGTGGGACTTCCACGCCCCTATGAGAAACAAAAGAGTTAGAATATCCCACCTCCCATGGGTCTCTGCTGACATTATCTCCAGCTGTCGCGCCAGGGACCAAGCCTGGAAAAACCATAGGAAAACAGGCTCTTCTGCATCTTGGCAGCAGTACCGGACCCTCCGCAACAATTGTACCAAATCCATAAGACAGGCTAAAAAGCATTTCTTCTGAGCGGCCCTCTCTTCCAATCTAAACCACCCATCCAACTTCTGGAAATCTATTAAATCCCTGCTCAGTCCCCCCACACAGCCACCCTCCCCTTCCCTCACTATCCAAGGCAAAAACATATCCGAGCCAAAGGAAGTTGCCTCTACTTTCAACCACTTCTTTACCAGCTGTGCTAAAAACCTTCTCTCTAAAACGGCAACCCTGCCACCCATACCCGATTCCCTCGCGCCCCCCCGCTCCTACCCACACACCTTATTCTCCTTTAAGCCGGTCTCCCCACCCGCAGTTCTAGCCACCCTCACTGCCCTTGACCCCAACAAAGGGAAATGCCCACTAGGACTGGACGCAAAACTCTTATATCTCTCCGCCCCGGCCATTTCAGTTCCCCTTGCCGACCTACTAAACCGCTCCTTCTCCACTGCACAAATTCCAGCAGCCTGGAAGAAGGCTCTAGTTATACCGCTGCCAAAAGGAGGTAATCTAGCAGGGGATTACCACCTTATCTCCCTCCTCCCTACCCTGGCCAAACTTCAAGAAAAAATAGCCCTCGCTCAAATCACACAATTTCTTGATGACACCTCCTTCTTCACTCCCTTCCAGTCTGGTTTTCGGAAATCACACTCCACCATAACCGCGCTCCTTAGACTCTCCAACGATATCGCCTCAGGTATGGATGAAGGGTTCATTACATCGGCCATATTCATTGACCTGGCAAAAGCTTTTGATACCATTTCCCACCCAAAACTCATCACCAAAATGCAAGATGCTGGCCTATCAAATCAAGCCATCAGGTGGTTCCACGACTACCTCACTGGCAGGTCGCAATCAGTCAAAATTGGCACCCAAATATCCCCCCAGCTCCCAGTCACAATGGGGGTTCCCCAGGGATCCGTTCTGGGCCCAGTTCTTTTCTCAATATTCCTAAATGACCTCCCGCAATCCTGCCCTAATTCAGCTATTCATATGTATGTGGACAACACCGTCCTGTACGCCTCCGGGCCCTCAGTGGAGACTCTAAAATCTACCCTTCAACAAGACTTCAACGCTGTCCAAACCTGGCTAAGTTCTAATCAACTCGTCCTCAATGCCAAAAAGACCGTATCCATAACCTTTGGCACACAACACAGACTCTCCAGGATAGCAGCTCTACCCTCCTTCCAGACACTGGACGGTACCACCTTGGAAGCCTGAACCTCCTTAAATACCTGAGAGTATGGCTGGATCATCACTTGGACTTCTCTGTCCACATAGACTCCCTCCAGAAAAAACTGTACCCAAAACTAGGTGCCCTCTACCGCAACAAAGGGTGCCTAACCACCCCTGTCAGGAGAGAGCTCTTACACAAAATGATTCTCCCTATTTTCGACTATGGCGATGTGGTCTATGGAGCAGCCTCTCCATCCACCCTAGCAAACTTGGACCCCTTTTCCACTCTTCTGCCGCTGTCCTAGATTGCCCCCACCACCCATCACTGTCACCCTATATGCGCCCTAGGCCTCCCTCGCTGCACACCGGACGCCAGCTCCACTGTGAAAATCTCATAGCTAAGCACTGGTCAAACTCCTCCCTCCTACCTCAGCTCGCCTCTACAACGCAACCACCACCGGCCTACTCTCTGCGGGGCTCTGACTCAAATCTACTGCACATCCTTTTCATGCGCACCTCTAAAGGCCAATTGGCTTTCAAATACAGAATGCCCACCCTCTGGAATCACCTCCCTAGTGCAATCAGACAGGCTAGCTCCACCCCTTGGGCCATGCCCACTCTCCTTCAGGCCCACTTCTCCGACACTTGCAAATGTAACCTGCAGGTTAGCTCAGCTAAATCTAAGAATCCACTTGGTACTCAGCGGGGGCACATGCAAACCCTCAAACTATCCTAACTACCCCCGTCACCTATGCCCTCCCCATCCTCAACACTGCAAGTTTGACCACCTTCTCTGTCCTCATTGCTAGTAGGCACAATGTATTACAAATCTTGAATCCTGCATACTTTTGCTTAACTGTCCTGACTGTAATCATCCTTGGATCTGTTTCGCTTCACCTATGCTTTGAGCCTACTGTATCTAATTATGAACGTTATGCACATATTCTATTGTAGCACTACCTTCTGCATTTCAAATGTTAATTTTTTTGGCACTGATATGTTATGTTATGTACACCCAGGTCGCATCTGGAAACGAGTGGCTTCCCGTTCAGTATGCCTATCTGGTAAATCTAGTTAATAAATAAATAAATAAATGTACCCACTAGAGGGGAACACAAAGTGAGTTACTCACAGGAATGTTTAGCAGAATGCACAACCCCCTAATGGCAACAGAGAGGTATGTGGTAATGGCTAAACAATAGGCTGCCAAGGAGCAAGGTATGACTTAGGGAACCACAAAGGTGTTTTCACTATGTTGCCATATTCAAAAATCTCCTCGCAAATGGCAACATTTCTCATGCAAGGCTCTTGCAAGTCATTATTGTCCAGTTATGGGCCATTTACATGTCAGGGGCAAGCCTTTGCTTCTTGGGTTGCATAGATGCTTGCAAATCTATCATTCAGCACACAAGGTATCCTTGGCATCCAGCGGCACATGAAAGTAGGAGGAGGAGGTGCTACTATAGCCAGGAAGTGTGTTACCAGTAATCAGGTAAATGAGGGGGATACCGCCTGAACCAGGGAACTTATGACAGCATTCAGGGAGACGGGGGGGGTCACCTCATTGTTTGGGGGTTGAAGAAGATGCTTTTTGGAAGTTTTAACTAGTACTGCCCAGACTGTTAGCCCTTCCAAAAAATTTAAAATATTCCAGGGCACCCGATATTTTAGTTATTTATTTATATATGTATTGTATTTATTTAATGTCTCGGATTACGACTTCTGAGTTAGTACCTCATCTACAAAGGTTCCACATGCAGTACAATGAGACATACAAAGGTATTTCACTTATGCACAATATGTTCCAGAGCTACACAATTTGAGGAACAGTACAATGTAGGCCAATACAAAATCAATACAAGTGGCAGCCTGGCTGGCACTGTCAGTAGGAAGGGGAAGATACGGCAGCCAAATGTAGCCTTGTCAACTGGGGAAGAGTAGGGTGATAGGGCATAGGTGAGAAACTAGCCTTACCAGTTAGGTTTGGTCCCGGTGCACCAAGTATAGATAGGAAAAGGGAATATTTGGGGGTGCGAGGATGAAAGAGTAAAGGGTATGGGTATTATGGAGCAGTGGAGGTCACACAAGAGTGGGCTTTGTTGTAGGCAGAGGTAAAGCAGGCTAATTAGTGCACTCACATTTACCCGACAGAATCAGATGTGAACGGAGCTCCCTTTTAAAACTGCCCAATGTCCTGGACAATTGTGAGAGTAGTAGGGAGTCCACTGAGCCACACAGGGGCCCTGTAGGTAAAGAAGCACTGGGCTAATGAGGTATTTGTGAAAGGCACCTGGAGGGCATTTCTGGTGGTGCTCCTAGTGAGGTGCATGCAGTGTGAATGCTGGAGGAGTTTCTGAATACCAGGGTGGGGGGGAGATTAAGTGCCATGCATGCTTTTTTACCAAGGAGGCATACTTGGTACATGATCCTCCACTGGAGTGTGAGCCAATTGGATTGGGCATAAAGGTCACAGGTGTGTGCTAGTTTCCCAGCACCCAGAACCACACTGCATGCTTCATTTAGTGCCACCTTAACTCTTTCTAAAGCTGTTTTGGAGGCCATGCTGTACACTTAGTCCATAGTCTATAATGAACAGCATTGAACTGTTAACAGTGAGTCTTATGGCCTCTTGTGTCAGATAGTTCCTATACCTGTAAAGAGCACCTAGTCTGGCATTTATTGTTTTAACCACTTGGTCAATGTGCAGGGAGAGGGAAAGGGAAGTATCTAGTGTGACTTCAAGGTATTTGAAAGTGCACACTTGGTCAAGTGGTTCATCACTACTTTTCACAATAATCATTTGTCTCACTTTGCCCTTATTCTGGAGGTTGGAGAATACAATGATCTTTTTTTTTTTTTTTTTGTAGTTTAGCAGTTTTTTATTCTCCTAAACCACTTTTCCAGTTGTTGAAAGCTAAGTTGGAGCTCACGTTTCAGTGAGCTTATCCAAGGGCTACGAGCGAAGATGGCGGCCCATCTGCATAGAGTAGAGTATTAAATGGGCATGCATCTTGGAGGGTGTTTACAAAAAGGCTGAAGAGCAATGGTCCAAGTATGGACCCCTGAGGGACACCGAGTGTGATCTGTTTGCTATCTGATAGTACGCCATTTATCTTTACTCAATGAATTCTCTGGGTAAGGTAGCTTCTGAACCAGCTCACTGTCTCAGAGGATAGCTAAAGTGCATGACATTTTGTGATCGATAATTGGTGGTTAACTGTATCAAATGCTTTTGTGAGGTCTTTATAGATAGACCTGACAAGTTGGCCAACATCCAGTGCCTCATGAATGTAGTTAGTGTACTCTACCAATGCAGTAGTAGTACTGTGGGCTTTTTTAAATATGTGCTGTTGGGGGCACTGGATATTGTACTTGTTAAGATGGTCCACAAGTTGATCTGATACGATTCATTCAAGAGCCTTTGATTGGGGGGGCAGGATAGAGACTGGTCTGTAGCTGGAGTAGATGGTACGATCTCTGCTTTTATGGACTTGTGCTACCACAGTTGCATTCTACTGAGTGGGGAATTTATTCTGCCTGAGGGCTAAGTTAAAGGTCTTAGTGAGGGGCAGAGTGACTTTGTCAAGTGTGAGAGCAGTCATCTTCATGTCTAGTCCATTATTGCCAACCTAGTTTTGCCCACGGTGCATTTTAACTACTTTTTGGTTTCTGATGTGGTGACTTGTTTGAAGTAAAAAGGGGAGGTTAGAAGTTGAATGTGTTTTAGTTGTGTACATCGGCTGTTACATTGGGCTGGGGTGAGGGTAGACTGGTGGGAGGATTCTGCCAAGGTCAGTAAATGCTGAGCTGAATATGTCTGCTATCTCCTTTGGCTGTAATGTTGTCGTGCTATTTGTGAGGAGCATAGTAGGAACTGTTTCATTGTCCTTTCTGGTCAGTTTCTTTAGATTGACCCAGAACTTTCTCCTCTCCCCCCAGCTTTTCTCTAGCTGATCCCTATAGTAATTAGCTTTGTCTTGCCTAATTTCATCTGTGCAGCAATTTCTAGCAGCCCTGTACCTTTAGTAGTCATCAGGTCTACTGGATGCTTTGGCCCTGAGCCACAGTTTGTCCCTAGCTTTCATTCCTTCTAGGAAAAACTGGGAAACCCATCCATTGCTGCATTCCCCCAGCTTTGTGTTTTTTTGACAGGTGCAAAGATGTTACAGGCTTTCGTATATCTGCTTGCAAATTAAACCAGGGCTAGGTCTACATTCTGGATGGCTTTAAGGGAGGACCAGTCCAGTTGGCTGAGGTATGCCCTAAAAGAGGCCAAGGTCTTAGGACTCTGTTATTGGAGACATTGGGATTCAGTTTTGTAAATTGATTTGACCAGGTGAAATGAAATGGTGAGTGATCACTGAATGAGTCAGATAAGACAGCTACATGTACCTCAGTGAGCCTTTTAGGGTGGTTAGTGAGTACCCAGTTAATCAATGATTTTGTTCCAGTATGGTAGTTCGTCCTAGTGGCCTCTAACTATTTGCATCAGACATAGTGTGGTCATGGTGTCTTTTTGTGGGGCAGTATCCTGCGCTAAGAAGTTTATATTGAAATCACCTAGCACCATGATCTCCCTTTTTTGATTTAGGAGTTGAGTTTGACGTGCTTAGTTACTATCTCTATCCCTAATTTATGTTTTCCAGGGGTTATGTAGACAGTGGCTAATAATAGAGATTTGTTATTGCTTCCAAGCAATATATTTATGGTTAGGAGCTATACTTCATTGCTAGTATTATCTGGTTGGATCATGTGTCCCCAGAGGTTGTTTCTTTTTGCCATATTGTGTTTATCCTCCTGGCCTGCCAACAATATCCATCCCCCCTTCCAGCCCAGCAGTCACCACCCCCCAGGACCCTGAGCCCTGATTACTTGGCAGTTATGGGTACTTCAGGAGGGGTGATGCACCACCAATCCAGCGGGGACTTCATGGAGTCAGCAGACATTTTTCTTGTTTTTCTGTGTCCCCTGCCCCTTTCAGCTGTGAACACGCACACATGGCGGTGTGCACGTCATGTCGCTGCACTCCTTTTATCCTGTGGTCTGGCACTGCTCCCCATCCTCCACAGGGGGCAGCCAAGGAGCGGGACAACATGCCCACCCACCCAGGAGAGGACAGCTGTCATCAGATGCTCAATCCTTTCCCTTCCCTGCTGACCCCCGGAGGCCCGATCTTGCTTCCGAACCCAGGTTGCCGGCATGGCATGAGGTGTGGCGTCCAGCACCTCAATCCTCAGAGCCACTGGGCTGGCCACCAGAGGTTGTTTCTTAAGTAGGCTAGACAGCTCCCTCCCCTTTTGTGTAGCCTATCTTGCCTAAAGATGGTGTACTCATCCAGAGAGATGACAGATTCTGGGATTTTAGGGGTAAAGCAGGTCTCAGTGAATGAGATTACATCTGTTTTGTGCTGAGGGATCCAAACTTGAAATTGTGCCATTTTAGGTTGTAGACTCCCAATGTTGAGGGACGCTAGCTTTAAGTGTCCCTGCCACTTTACTTTGATTTGGTCCATATCATATGAGCCAGGGTTTGGGTGTACATTACCTGACAGCAGTAAACGAATCAGCGGTTATATTAAGTGCCCCAGAGAAGGGGCTGCCACAATGCAAGGCTTAGATTATTGCAGTATTACAATGGCGACACCAATTGGTGGATCTGTATAAGAAGCAGATGAAAAGGCTAATATTATTGCAGGATAATGATGGTGACACCTATTGGTGGATCTGTCCAAGAAGTAAATGAGAAAGCAGGGAGATGCCCCTTTTGCTGCAGGGAACCACCTTGATATAAATGGAGATTAAAAATACCTTTAAAAAGAAGATTTCACCCAGGACGGGGACAGCTGCAGCTGTACCTAGGTTCACTTGGAGGAGGACCACCAGCTTCTGCTGCAAGGAACCACCTTGTATGCCACCACCACTCATTTGCATGTGTGCTAGGTGTACATCAGTGGTCACACACTAATAGCTTTGGGTAGCACTAACTCTGCTTTTGAATAGAGCACTTCATGCACTATCAAATGTTTAGGTGCGCATTGCACAGTTAGCGCAGCCCAAAGCCTGCTAACACCATACTAACTGTTTAACTTTCAGACCCTATATGCCTTACCTGGGGATACTTATTAAGGCCCAAAAGTCTTGCCATAGGGACTGTTGTTGCTGACAGTGACCCTCCAAGCACTGCAGCGAGCCTGGAGTGCTGTGAACATTCATAATTTGGAATATGCGTTTCCTGTCCAGACAGCATCCACATAGTCCCCTCCAAGGCTCTTGATTCTGAAGTGCAGCTGTCATATATTCTAAACCCCAGTGTCAAGTTTGGTAAAAGACTTGGGTCTTGGTTGATATCCTCAATTGCAAAAACCATTGCTTGAATCCAAGGATAAGCAATATATGCAAATCTGTAAAAGATACAAAATAGTATTGTATTTTAAATGTTTCAAATGCATTTAGGACTCTTAACTATAATTTATTGGTGTCATTCTTGCTACTATAGCATTATAATTTTCAGGAGGTGAAAGAATTGCAAATTGATTAAAACATATTAGACATTAATAAATACAAAACACAACAATTAAAAATATATCTTCCTTTCCCAGGTTTCAAAAGAAAGTGGTGCACTCAACAGATAACTGTACAAACTTATTTATAAGGATGCACATAGCAACCACTTACCAGGGTTGACCAACAAGTTATCTTTTGAGGGCGCTGCTTGCTAGTCTTTTTTTATGGTTAACTTGGTCACTATTTGACTTGTGTGCACATACAGCTTTCTGAATAAGAGTATATGGGTCTCCCTGTTTCCAGTTTACAAGAGATAGTCCATGTCTATCCCATCAGTTATCCTCCCACCATGTCCCAGGCTGTAACTGATAATCCAGGCCCACCCCCTCATTTATCCTTCACCAGTTCCATGGTTGCAAGGGACAGTCCTTGTCTATCATCTCAGTTATCTCCCACCCCACCCACAGATTAGAAGTGACAGTCCATGTCCATCCCTTCAATTATCTCCAACACTCAGGTTACTAGGGATACTCCATGTCTATCCCCTCAGTTATTTCCACCACCCCATGTTATGAGTGGTAGTATTTGTCCAGCCTCTCATTTGTCTCCAACCCCCAGGTTATAAAGGTAGTTTATGTACATCCTCTCAGTTACCCCCACATGTTCCCAGACTGCAAAGGATAGTCCATCCCCTCAGTTATACTTTCTACTTTTCATGTTGCAAGGACTAGTCTATGTCCATCCCCTCAGTTATCTTCCACCCCTCCTCACCCCCAGGTTGCAAGGGATAGTCTTTGTCCATTTTCTCAATTATCTCTAACCCAGTTATACAGGACACTCTATGTCCATCCCCTTGGTTATCCCCCATCGCTACAAGGTTACAAGGGATATTCCATGTCACCATCCCTCAGTTATCTCCCAACTAACCCCGCCGGTTGCAAAGGCAAGTCCTTGCCCATTATCTCAGTTATCTCCATCCCTCAGCTTTCAAAGAGTAGTCCAAGTCCATCCCCTCAGTTATCTCCCTCCCCACCCCAGGTTGCAATGGATAGTCCATGTCCATCCCTTCAATGGTCTTCCACCCTACCTCCCAGGCTGCAAGGGACAGTCCATGTCTATCAGCTTAGTTATTTCCCACCCCGTCCAGAAGTTGCAAGTGATAGTCCTTGTCCACTCCCTTAGTTGTCTCCAATTCCTAGATTACAAGAGACAGCCTGAGTCCATACTCTCAGTTATCTCCCACACCACCCCCAGGTTGCAAGGGACAGTCCATGCCCACCACCCCAGTTATCTTCCACCCAGAGGTTACAAGAGATAGCCCATGTCTATCCCCTCAGTTATCTCCCACCCCATCCCCAGGTTACAATGGATAGTCCATCTGTCCATCATCCCAGCCATCTTTCTCCCTACCCCCAGAATTCCTACATGACATGGTCTTTCAAATTACACACACAACTAATTGACCAGTTGTCGGTCCTGTCTGGGTGCCTGTGGTGCTTACCATGTGGTATTGCTTTCAATGCCCATCTCTGGATGTGTTCACTGCCAGATTGCCCACCCCATTTAACATGTCCCACACCAATGTTCACCATCCCATTCTGTGGCACCCAGCATCCTTCACACTGCACTGTGTTTGATGTCTATGGGTGTGTACTGATGCATAGGTCATGGATATGTCTGGATGCATGGGTTGAGCTGTTGCTGTCTGTGTGTCTTGGTAAATGTGTGTTGGTTCTACATGCTGGCACTGGTCAGGGTGTCTATAGCTGTGATTGGGTGTTTTTGTGCATGTATGGAGTAATGCTGTCTGTGCATCTCATGGCATGCCACAATACATGGTGTGTTTCATGGCATCCAAGTGGATCAAGTCAGTGTCCACGTCTACATGCATTGTGTCGTGCTGCTCCTAGTTGTGATACCAACATGATCTGCATCCAAAGTTATTCACTGCTAAATGAACATTACCAAATTGTGGTGTGGAAACAGCACAGAATGAGAACATTGCATTCTATGGACTACTGACATTACTGTTACAGGTACATGTTAGCAAATCAAGTGGTATCATGCAATAATGTATATTATGAAATCATATTTTTTTGACTGTCACTTATATGTTGCCAGTCTTACAGGTGAAGTTAATGAATGTGAACCATAAACGGAGGCTGAAGCATGATGCATGTCCAACAGTATTCCCACATAATCAATCTGCACCAAAGAACCATAGAGGGTTTTGAGTGAGCGACGATGGAGATACAGCAGCATAGTGCAGTATGTATGGGGAACACATGTCATGTATGCATGCATGTAAAATGTGCCCGAAAATCACTGTTTCCTGATTTGCTGTGACTTGGTTATAGCCATGGCAGTACGAGAGTACCAGCAATGGCTACAAACAAGTCCCTGCCAACCATATCAACTCACAGAATTGATAAGCCAATTACTTCCTACGTGCCATGTCAAACATGGCTGCAGCCTTTAGTTGTATCTAAAATGCCGCAACCAGGCCATAAAACCAGTAATGTAATGCTACTTACACTCATGAATTGATCATCACTTGCACACATAAAACAATTGTAACATGCAAGTGCTATGCAGATTTTTCATTACGGATGTGTCTTTCATGACACGGACACTTCCTCCTCAAACACCAAGTGCTTGGTGGTGGTGCTGGTGGGAGTGGGGGCGGGGGGTGGCATTCTACTACTACAGTACTGCAGAGCTTTCATTGCTTATTTACCATGGTCAAGAATCACACAATTAATTGATTGTGAAGAGAGAGAGCAATGACTGATGAGGGGGAAAATATCTGTGGCGGGAATGTTTCACATTGTTTAGCATCATTTCAGTATATTGTTTTGTGGATCTTATGCGAAAATACGAGCATACGCTGAAACCACTAGAAGGCAGCCATTTGATCTATCTAGTGTGCTGGTATTGCATGGACCACAGCTTGAGCTACTGTACCTGTGCCCACTCCCCACACCTCCCATCCTCCCTGCCCATTATCCTTAACTTCCCCCTATGCATTCCCAGCCTCTCTTCAAGCTGCCCACTGTCTTCAGTGACATCATCATCAGCTTTTTGGGCTGTGCATTACAAGTATCCACCATCATCTATGTGAAGAAGTGGTTCCTGACCTCCCTCCAAAACCTCCCACCCTCCAGACCGTGCCCTCTCGTGTTATGGTTGCCACTGTCCTTATCCACCTTTTTTATCCCTCTTGAGCACTAGAAGGTCCCAATCATGTCCTCTGTGTCTCTCTCTCTCTCTCTCTCTCTCTCTCTCATAGAAACATAGAATTTGATGGCAGATAAGGACCGCTTGGCCCACCCAGTCTGCCCATTTACCTACCTAATGGATAAGCTGCACATCCTAGTTAACCAGCAGCCTACTTCTTCCTACCCCCACCCCCTAGAATTGCCTTATGACTGTCCCATGCATGCTGGAATTCCACCACTGTTTTTGACTCCACAACCTCCTCCAGAAGGCCGTTCCATGCATCCACAACCCTCTCTGTGAAAAAATACTTCCCTACATTACCTCTGAGCTGCCCTCCCTTCTATCTTCAAATTGTGCCCCCTCTCTCTACTGGCCTTCAGGGAGTACATGTTCAGTGCCCTCAATCTCTCCTCATATGCCTTAGACTGCTGCCCTGCTGTCATCTGTGTGACCCTCTGCTGTACCTTCTATAGCAGGTTAATGTCCTTTTTGAGGTGTGGGCACCAGTTTCTGAACTCCACACTCTAGATGTGGCCTTACCAGTGACCTGTACAAGGGCAGTAAAATCTCCTTTCTCCTTCTACGGGTTCCCACGAGCTATGCATCCCAGCAGCTTGTCTGCCTTTACTGCTGCATTCTTGCACTGCACGAACTGCTTCAGGTCACTAGTGATCATCACTCCCAAGTCCTTTTCCTCCTCCCATTTGGCCATCTTATCCCCAACCCTGAGATTCACCAAGTTCCTAATCAACCATTTGTGGGCCACAGTGTAACTATTACAGTGTTCTGTTTTTTACATGTTTGCCTGTGGCACTGTCTTATACAAACAATAAGACATGACTGGGTATTGTTAGTACTGAGATACCCAGCTGCTGCCTCATGCCTCGCTACACCTATGGGTGTGCAGCTATCTCACTACTAACAACACCCAGCCATGTCTTATAGCTCACTTACCACACAGACAGATGTCAAAGTCACTTGAAATGCAGTCAAGATATCTCCAATTTTCAGTCTTATTCTTCACTGCAGGGTCTGGATGAACTACTAGCCATGTGGACATAGGTGCGATGGCTACATCAGAAGTCATGTTGGAGGGATATGAAGTTGTTACAGTGCTACCGATTGAGAAGGTAAGGAAATGATTATCATGGTGGGTGGGTACAGTGGGCCTCCATGAAAATCTCTGAAGTAGTGACTTGAATGGAAGAGGGATGCCAAGGTATTGTGGCAGTCACAGAACATATGAACATACAAACCTGTCAGCAGATAAAGGCCTTGAGGTCTATTGAGTCTGCTCGAATGTGCAACTTGCCACCCTCATACTGTGACTACCCATCACCCTCTCTTCTCCATTGATCCTCCCACTTATTCTGTCCCAATCCCCTTTTAAAGCCAGCCACTGTGTTACAGGATACCACTTCCATGGGTAATGTTTTCCTACCTGCCACCACTCTCCCCATAAAAAAGTGTCTCCCCATTTCCCTCCTGAACCTATCCCCACTCCAGTCTCAGATCATGTCCCCTGGTGTCCCTCCCCCTCCTTAACTGGAAAAGCCCTTATGTGTCCTTAATGTATTTGAAGGTCTCAGTCATGTCCCCTCTATCTCTTCTTTCCTCCAAGGAGTACATGTTCAGCTCTCTCACCCTGCTGTCATATGGCAAGTCCCCTAACCCTTGGGTCTTTTTGGTTGCCCTGTGCAGCAACTCCTCCAGTAATCTAATGTCCTTCAGGCACCTCTGAGATGGTTACTGATCCTACCACCTCCTCACAAATCTGCCCCAGCCCCACAAACCTCCCTTGGGCTACATCAACTGTGTTACCTGCCAGGTCATTAGTTCCAAAATGCAGAACTATGTGAGGTTTCTTCCTACCCTTCCTAGCATATTTCAAGATGGATTACACACCTTCTACACTGTCATGCCTGGCATGGCCTCCACCCATATTCAACAATGCCTCTCTCTCCCTTGCTCCCCCATCTGATTCCATGCAGAATTGAATCCCCCAGCATTAGGATCCCACCCTCCTTTCCCTGTACTGCTTGACCTGTTCATCCCTTGCCCATTCCTGCCAGGCTTTCTGTTCTCAGGTACAACTCAGCTGCTCCCCATTCCAACCCTTGTCTCTGCTCTGCTCAACCCCTCCCCAGCCTCTTCTGATATTGCCACCCTTTTCCCCCTGGGCATCCCCTGCATGCAGCCCAGAGGGCCATGCTCTTCTGTTCCTCCAGAAAAGCAATTTATGTGCTTCCTTGTGTAACCACCCAGTTCCCTGGAGTTACTAGAATCCCTTCAGTTACAGTGCAAGGCAGGGAGAGTCAGCTGGTGATTAATTAGTTAAATGGGTTTTTCATCTGCTCACTCATTTGTTTACTTGGCTTCAGCTGAGATGGAGGTGATGAGCTCATTCAGAACTCTCACAGAAGCATAAGCCTTAGCCAGCTGTGAGAAGGGAGTTTAGAATGTTGAGATGATGGTCAGTGTGAGTTAGTAGTTGGATGTAGCAGCTTGAAGTTGGATGAGTGAGAACTGTTCAGCTGAGGGCTCTGAGTTGAGGGCCCTGTATTCTCACCCTAGTCCTGATATTACCCAGTGTGCCAAGAGAATTGGTGGAAAACATTGTCTACAGCAGGATCTCCTGATTTTCATCCCTGAAGGGGTGAAAAGGACTGCTAGTGGATGGATCCAAGGGGCAATTCCCTTTTTGATCCAGGCTGTTTGAAGATGCCTGAATGTCTAACAGTAAGTAGGATCTGACTTTTGCTACAGAAAGCAAGTGCCTGTGCTGTTGTGTTCTCTGGCTAAATGGGAAATGTACAACTTTTCTTTTGAATTCAGATGTTTGAGACTGTTATAATTTAAAGTTGACTGAAGTGTTTAATGTCCAGAGGTATGACTATATCACATTGTTTGGGACTTGTGTTTTTTTCCACTACCAGTGTAGTGATTCAAATGCTGGATGCCAAAGTTTCATTCAATATGCATTTCTGAAGTGTGTTTTCAAATGTTTAAGGTGTAACTCTGAAAGAATGGCTAAGTATGGATTTGGGAATAAAGGGTGTGCAGACCCCCATCTGGAGTAACCAGTTCAGGACTACAGGTTCAGTAAGGGTGCCTGGTTACTTTAGACATGGGGCCAATATCTGAAGAGAATGTTGCCCTCTAAAGTGGGTTGTGCTAGTTCTTAGCAAAATGTGTGTTTAGTTGTGGCCAGTGCCACTGGAAGTAATGTTCAATGTCCTATGACATGTGGGAAACAAAGTTCAAGTGTCCTGTTAGCAAATGTATTTTCAGTTGTGGCCAGTGCCACTGGAAGAAATGTAATGTCCTATGTCCTATGCTATATGGGAATACAAGTGCAAGATGTTCTATGTCCTACAGTGTGGGAATACAAAGAGTTTCTGTCAGATACAGTCGATGTTGTTATTCTGCAAGTTCCTAGTGCCACGATGTGCAAACCTTGGAGGTCCACTCTTGCTTTAGAGAACATCTTTTGGAATAAAGTCAAACTATAGAACCCCAGTGATGTGTTTGACAGTTATGTTATTGCTTTCTGTGTGGAGTTACTGGGTACCCTTCCAAAAGTTAGGTTTAACATAGCCCTAGCAAAAGGTTCTCTCCTCAGTGCCTGGTTTTGTAAATACCAAATAGGTTCAAATTGCTTTTGTACACCCCCACACCTTTGATCTCTAGAAGTAATGACCCTGGTATACATTCCCATAGCTAGGGATGGTACCAATTGTCTAAATGTTTCTGAAGGCTGTGCCCAGTTATGGGTGCCAGGGGTAGCTAACTGTGTAAAGTAGCGAGGGGGTGGTTACACTTGTATTTGTATTTTGTTTTGTAAGAATGGACCATTTTCGGTTATTTTTAGGGGCTTGGTGTACTAGTCATTAAGATCTTTCTATTGATGATATATTGTCTGCTAACTCCGAAGACTGACAGAGTTGCAGCTTGTTAAAGTTGCAATGTTATGCTATGAGAATTGTAATATTTATTTTTTTATTTGTATGTGTTTTTATGTGGCAACTACATTTTTTGGGGGGTGTTATGTCTTAGCATTGTAGTACTCATTAAGACATTTATTTTGATATATAGATGGTTCCATAACTACATATATTAATGGAGGTATGGTTTGATAAATTTGAAATGTGAAAAAAAAGTAAAAAAGATTTTTTCATGTGAAAGGATCTTTTTTGTGAGGTTGTGTCATTCACATGGAAAAAGATTGCTTCATACGAAAAAAGAACATAAAAAAGTCTAAATTCTTTTTTTGTATAAAATGATCTTTTTTCATGAGACTGTGTTATTCGTACAAAAAAAGATTGCTTCATATGAAAAAAGAACTTGATAAAAAAACAAAGTTCAAATTCTTTTTTCATATGAAGTGATCTTTTTTCGTGTGGTTGTTTCATCATACAAAAAAAAAGATTGCTTTAAATAAAAAGAACATGAAAAAAATGAAGTCCAGAGTCTTTCTTCATATGAAAGGATCTTTTTTCATGAGGTTGTGTTCATACAAAAAAAAAACATTGCTTCATATGAAAAAAGAAAGTGAAGAAAAAACTAAGTCAAATTTTTTTTTTTTGTATGAAGGGATCTCTTTTTGTGAGGTTGTGTTGTTGATACAAAAAATATTCCTTAATGCAAAAACAGAATCTGAAAAAAAAAAATTTTTTTGTATGACCCTTTTTGTTTTTTTGTATAGCCATATGAAAAAAGAAATTCAGGTCATGAAAACAGATTTTAAAATGTGTGAAAAACACATTTCTGTGTGATTTATCCAAACACTAACAACAAAATTTCATTTTCATTTCATTTCATTTTATTTGTTAACTGGGTTAGGGCTCTGGGCCAAAACCCTTTCTCAGGACTAACCCGGACATAAAACATAACAAACGTTACATCAAAATATACAATGTACAAAATTTACAAATAACATGAACAATCAGACTGCTAACAAATGTTGTTCAAACTTAACTGTAAAACATGAATAGGACTTAACTAACCTTAATGAAACTGGTAACCTATTCCATAATGATGAAGCCTGGTGGTCAAATACTAGTAGGCCATAATTATGTTTAGCACCTTGTACTACAAACGCTACCCCCTGAAATATTCTCAAATTTACCTGAACTTCACGAACTTGAACCAAATCAGATAATGGTGATAAGCCATTCGAATAGATGGCCTGATGAACCAATTTACTTAAAGCAAATTCATATTTAAACTGGGGCGACAATCATTCCAGTGAATAATATAAAAGGCAATGGTGGGTCAAAACAGGGGCATCCAAGACAAACCTACAAATGCTGTTATGAACAACACTTAGAATTTGTTTCTCTTTGGATCCCACCTTAGCATACAATGAGGAGACATAGTCAAAATGTGGCATTAAGACTCCATTAGCCAATTTCAAATGAGAATCATAAGATAAATAAGATTTGAATTTATATAATTGGCGCAACCTACAGTGAATTTTCTTTTTCAATGACTTTAACTGGGGAAGATAAGTCAATGAGGGGTCTAAAAGAACCCCCAAATACCTAAATTCTGACACCTGATCAAGTAAATTCCCCTGAATGTCATGGCTAGTCAGGGAAAGATGTTCACCAAGTCTTGCAGAACTACTAAACAACATAGCTTTGGTTTTACAAATATTTAAAAGCATCAAGTTGGTAGTAAGCCAGTGGCATAATTTCTTAAACTCATCTTCCATGACCATATTTATATAATCCATGGACTTTCTCTGATAATACAAAATCAAGTCATCAGCATACAATAGATGTTTATACTTATTAAAAATAGAGGAGACTTGATTAATAAACAATGAAAACAACAGGGGTCCAAGAATTGACCCCTGAGGTACACCACATGTAGTATAACAAACTGAAGAAGTAACTGAACCAATAGAGACAGACTGAGAACACCCCAGCAAAAAAATCAGAAACAAGATCGACCGCAGAAACAGCCAGTCCAAGAGTAGCAAGCTTCTGACTAAGCAGGGAATGATTTATCAAATCAAAAGCCCTGGACAGGTCCACGAAAACTACCCCCGATAACATTCCATCATTACAACCTTTAAGGACAGTGTTCGTGAACCTGACCAGGGCTGTAACCGTACCCCTACCCACTGAAAACCATGCTGCTCTTCACAAAGGATGTCAGCAGCACCCAAGAATTCATTCAACTGACTGATCATCAATCTCTCAAGAACCTTCCCCAAGGGATTTAAAATTGAAATAGATAGATAATCCTCAACTCCAGTAGGCCTAGCATTTTTAGGGAATGGTACAACCCGGGCTGTCTTCCATAATGAAGGAAAGACATTTGCAGAAATGCATAGATTATATACTATACACAAAGGTTCTACAATAAGTGGGGCAGCCATCTTAATAAACCTAGCATCAAGCCCATCCCCACAATTGCCAAACTTACCAGGCTAGGAATTTAACAATTGTAATACTTCAATGGCAGTAACCCATCGGAATACAAATTGAGATGCTACACCTTTATTCAACTGACTATTAACACAATTTGCTAAACCATTACTGGGCACAGTAGGATCAGTAGTTGGAGACTCAGGAGACAAAACAGAAATATTAATAAAACTCTGATTTAGCAAATTAGCCATCTCAAGAGGATCTAAGACCATTTAATCAGATATTTTAAGTGAAATAAGGGATGCCTTAATCTTTGGGGAAACAAGATGGTCAATAGTATCCCAAAACTGCCCTGGACTCCTGGATACATTCTCCAACTTAACCTGAAAATAATCAGTCTTAGCTTGTTTCATCTTTCTTGACAACAAATTCCTAGCTATTCTATAATCCTGCAAATGCCCAATAGTTGGGGACATTTTATAAATTAACCAAGCTGACGTTTTATTTTTGAAAAGAACATTCAACTCGTTCATATACCATGGATGTAACACCCCTCGAACACAACATACTCGAAGGGGAAACAACTTATTCTGGACTTGTAACAACTGGTGACAAAAAAAGTCAGCAGCACACTTTGGATCTGGTATAGATGACAAATATGACCAATCCAGATTACGCAATTCGCCAAACAAGATCTCAGGTGCAATATTTTTTAAATTGAGAAACTGCACAAGTCTAGATGGAATATTTTGCCATCTAAAATTTAAAATAGCAAAAGTAACCTGATGGTCGCTAACAGAATCCCCAAGGACACCAACCTGAGATACCATACCTACTCATTTAGTAACAAGCCAATCCAAAATAATATGATTCATAGAATTCAAATGAAGTCTAGTAGGCTCAACAATAAGTTGAAATGATTTATGTGTATCTAACAAGTTTTCAAGAGTACCATCCATATTTGCCCAATTCAAATTAGTATCACCCATGAACACAAAATCATATTTTTGAACAAAAAGGGAAGTCTTCTCTAAAAAGTCTTGTAACCCCAACTTGCCACAATTTGGCAGGTTATAAAGGGCACCTACGATCACATGTTTAGCACCGCCTAACAATAACTCAAACAGAATCCAATCATTCTGTATTTCAGCAGATGAACTATTAGATAACACATTAACTTCAAAATGTTCTAAATAATAAACAGCCACACCCCTCCTGCTTTTGTACCCTTACGATCAGACCTTATGGTCTTATTTCCAGATAACCCATAGATACTATCAGAGACAGTAGGTTTTAGCCAGGTTTCTGTGACTATCACCAAATCTGGTTTATATTCAGATATTATGACTGCCACATGAGCCAATTTTGGGAGCAAGCCCATATATTTAATTTCAAATTTTAAGGCCATGTGAAAATCCACCTAAGAGGGTCTCAATGAGCAAGATAAATGTGTTGGTGTCTCTTGAGGATATTTTTTTTATGGCTTTTCAAAAAAAACAATTTCTTTGAAAAAAGCAAAAACAGGATAGCAACCATATGAAAAAATAATTTTTTTCTCACAAAAAAGATGACCCTCATACTAAACAGAATCTTTTTCGTATGGGCCAAATTCTTTTTTCATATGAAACAGCTATCCAAAAGACCATACTGAGGATGCTCAGAATTGTAATTCAAATCCTTATAACTCTGTAATGGATTAATATTTGTTCACCAAACCCATGAAAGGCATCACTGTGGGCCAGGCTCGCTGTACCCTGAAAAGTTTCAGAGCAATGTTCCAAACTAGCTGGGTGCTAGGTGATAACAAAAAAGAGCAAAAAAAAAAACCCTTTGCACTTTTTTCATCATCTGAATCTTAGCATCTGCACATCTGTCCATAACAAAACTTAGCAAGTCAAGACACCCTGGCCCTAAGACTGTGCATGTAAAATTTTGCACAAATCTGTTAAATGGGGCAAAGCTACTAAAGTGCAAAGTTAGATATTTAACATTGAACAGCCTACTCAACCCTAAACATAGTGGTGGTACCATGCCACTATAATTAAGAAATGAAGAGTTAGCAATGTCAAGGTCCAATTCCCCTCTTTCAGAGACAATGTCCCTGTCACACATGCCTTGCTCTCTTTAGGATTTTCAGCACTACTCTGTACATTGATTATATTACTAACTGCAGAAAAAGCTGAAAGGCTGTAGGAATTATTGCTGACCACATCCACAGATGGGCCAAGTTTTTCCTACAGCGAGGTGTCTCATGATCTGATGATTTGTTAGAATGTATGTTCTGGATGTTATCACTATCTGCTTGTATAATGGATTCAGTCCCACTTGCACCACCAAAGAAACTAGCAATCTCTGTCTGAGAAATATGTAGAGTAAATAAAAACAAGCATTTGTCAATGCCGAATGTTGATTGCACTGGTGTGTTGAGCTCGCTCACTGCACTCTGTCACTCGCTCAGTCTGTGTCTCCCCATGCTGCAGGCTGTTGTTTTGTACTGGGATCCTGCCTGCATTGGCACCTTGTTCTGCCCACTAAGAAATCCGCAGCTGTACCAACAGAGCTCCGTTGAGGTGGCTCACTCCCCCTCTCTCATTCACTCATTGTGGTCCTCCTGGCACTGCAGGCTGCCCTTTTGTATTGGGCTCCTGTCTCTGTTGGTGGCTTTTTCTGCCCACAAAGAATCTGCAGCAGTCCTGATACAGGTCTGTGGAGCCTGTTGACTCCCCCTCTCTCACTCGCTCATTCCATTTCTGCCGGCACTGCAGGCTGCCCTTTTCTATTGGGCTCCTGCCTGCATTGCCACCTTCATCTGTCTACTAAGAAATTTGCAGCAGTTACAATAGAGCTCCATTGAGCTCGCTCACTCCCCCACTCACTCATTCCGGTTTTCCTGCCACTGCAGGCTGCCCTTTTGTACTGGGCCCCTGTGTGCATTGCTGTCTTTTTCTGCCCACAAAAAAATCTGCAGCAGTCCCAACAGAGCTCCGTTGAGCTCACTCACTCCCCTCCCTCACTCACTTGTTCTGTGTCTCCTGCCGCTGCAGGCTGCTGTTTTGTACTGGGCTCCTGCCTGCATTGACGGCTTGGTCTGGCCAGAAAGAAATTTGAAGCAATCCTGACACAGCTCCATTGAGCTTGCTTACTCCCCCTCTCTCACTCACTCACTCACTCATTCCATTTCTGCCGGTGCTGAAAGCTGGCCTTTTGTCCTGGGCTCCTGCCTGCATTGCTGCATTTTCTGCCCACAAAGAAATATGCAGCAGTCACAATACAGCTCTGTTGAGCTCACTCACTGCCGCACTGTCACTCACTCATTCTGTTTCTCTTGGTGCTGCAGGCTTTGCTTGTGTATGGGGCTCCTGGCTGCATTGGCATCTTTGTCTGTCCACAAAGAAATCCACAGCTGTCCCTACAGAGCTCTGTTGAGGTCACTCAGTCTCCTTATGTCACACGCTCATTCTGTTTGTCCTGGAGCTGCAAGCGGTCCTCTTGTATGGAGCTCCTGCCTGCATTCACGCCTTTTTCTGCCCACAAAGAAATCCGCAGCAGTCCTGACAGAGCTCCCTTGAGCTCACTCAGTCACCCTGTCTCACTCACTCATACTGTTTCTCCCACTGCTGCAGGCTGGCCTTTTCTACTGAGCCCCTGCCTGCTTTGATGCCTTTTTTGCCCACAAAGAAATCTGCATCAGTTCTGACAGCGCTCCGGTAAGTTCGCTCACTCCCCCCCCCCACTCGCTCTCTTGTTCTGTTTCTTCCAGTGCTGCAGGCAGCCCTTTTGTACTGGGATCTTGTGCTGGGGTCTTTTTCTGCCCACAAAGAAATCCGCAGCAGTCTCAACAGAGCTCAGTTAAGCTCAGTCACTCCCTCCTCTCACTCGTCTGATCTTAATCTGTCCCAAACACTGATATCCCACAGCGACAGTGCTATTCTCCGGCAGGAGTGCAAAAACATATTTTAGCTAGAATGTAAAAAATGACAGCTGTACTGTTCATAAAGAGGTGTGAAAAAGTGCCACTGTTGAAAATATGGTGTGAAAATATTACAAATGTGCAAAGGTACAATGGTGCATGGAAGCAGTTCAATGCACACTTGTAACACAGTCATGTTATGGAGTTTTGTCACCAAATTTTCAATATGGGACTTTTAGGACCTCTGCTCATGAACAGTATCACTGTCATTTTCTTAATCTGTCCCGGACAGTGATTTCCCACAGCAACCGCGTTATTCTGTGCCGCAACTGTGAAACCACATTTCAGTCAGGATTGAAAAATAACAGCTGTACTGCTCATAAGGAGGTGTGAAAAAATGCCACTGTTGAAAATCTGGCATGACAATATTACAAATCTGCGATGTTTCGAGCATACGTGCAAACTGCGCAATGAACGATCATAACACAGTCATTTTATGGAGTATCATTACCAAATTTTCAACACAGCCATTTCAGGACCTCTACTCATGAACAGTGTCACTGGCATTTTCTTAATCTGTCCTGAACACTGATATCCCACAGCAACCATGCTATTCTGCACTGGAAATGCAAAAACACATTTCTGCCAGGATGTGAACAATGACAGCTATACTGTTCACAAGGAGGTGTGAAAAAAATGCCAATGTTGAAAATCTGGGGTGAAAATATTGCAAATTCATGAAGTTACGAGCGTGCGTAGCAACTGTTCAGACCACGCTCATAAAAGAGTCATTTTTGGGGATTTTTTCCACCAAATTTGCAACATAGGCTTTCTGAGAGTCCACTTCATGAACACTGGCACTGTCGTTTCATTAATCAGCCTGAAAGGTGATTCTGCACAGTGACAGCAAAATCACCTTTTAGGGCCGATTAATGCCATGACAGTTCAAGAATTCATGAGGAGGGGTCCCAAAAACCCCATGTTGAAAATTTGGTGAAAAAAGTCCCAAGAATGCTGGCAATATGTACTAAATTTGAAAAAAACGTATTTATTACATTATACAGCTTATCGGCATTTCCTCAGTTCGTGGTCAGCTTTGAAGAGTGAAGACGTGTTCCCGGTCCACCGAAAATCATTGTGCTGAGCTCTGGAGGTAAGTATGGGGTGTGGGGGGTGTGGAGAGGCAGAGTTTGCAGTGGGTGGGTGCGGTTGCGGGGTGGGGCCAGAGAGCTAGGAGGGACCGTGTGCTTTTTGCAGGTAAAAAAAAAAGATTACACGGGACCATTTTTCCCTTTACAGGGGCATGTGTCATGCTGGGGTGGGCTCCCAGCTTGCCACCAATGACTTTCTTTTGGGGGGCAGCAGTAGCTGACGGGGGCTTGGGCACCCCCATTGGCACACAAAGCAGGGGGGATTCATTATGCTGATGGGGATTGGGCACCCCGTCAGCAGGAATAAACGTGGGGGGTGTTACAGATTGCCGACGGGGAGTGGGCTCCCTCATCAGTACCAGAAACAATGGGGCACCAAGGCCGATGGGGTTTGGGGCCCCCGTCGGCACATAAACCCGGTGGGGGGTTATATTGTTTGTGAACACGGCAGCAACCCACCGCCATGTTCTCTAACAATATGAGGGTTTTTACATCCCACCCTGCAATGACGGGTTGCTCCCTCGTTGCAGTGGATGGCTGACACTACAATGATGAGGCAGCCCCTGATTGCAGCAGCGAAATTGTCACTAGTTGGTGTGAACGTTCCAAACTACTGTCACCAGCAGCCTGCAACAGCATTGGGGGAAGCGGGGGAGCTTTGCAGGCTGTGGGAGCATTGGCCACAACAGTGCCACACCTCCACAGCCTGCTACTGAGAAAGCTGCCGCAATATGTTGTTTGCGCTGCATGCAATCAACATAAAAATCACTGTCTCAGAAATCTGTAGCATAAAAAGAAATATGTAGTTTGCAACAAATTGCTTTCCTTGCATTCAGAAACTCACCATATATTTTAAAATGATGCTTATTTCTGATTCTGAAGTCATAGTCAAATACTAAAACACATTCCAGACAAGTCACCTTTCTTCTTTTTGTTGTAGGCTTTATGGTACAAGTTACGTACTGAACAAAAACGTTAAGGACTTTGTACACCCTTAGAAAACTAATAACTGTGTTTGATGTATTACAATACTTCTAAACTTTCCCAAATCAGATTAAATTTGTAATGTAGATTTTGTTTACATAAGGTGAAATCGGTAATGTGAACTAAACAGGAAAGCAGAATGAGGTAATGCATAACTTGGGACAGGCAACTGCCACTAGTTTAAAGAGCTATGACACCATTCCATCTGCTGTGCATTTCTCAGTAGGGCAACTCATTTGTTGTAATAGCATTGTTAGTTTGTTCAATTATTCAAAAGTTCATCTAATTTTTAAAGTGTTTTGCAGCTGCCAGTCTGATGCACATTCCCATTTTAATGTAACACTGCTGCTCCTGCTCGCATGATGCCCTGACATCAGGTAGGGAAACAAGAGTCCCTAAGGTGGAGCTGCACAGTTATGTTTCACTTAGTGGGAACTGCAGTCCGGACTAGTGTTGGCTCCTGGCAGTTATAACAACAAAATTGAAAAAAAAGTTCAGAGCTAATGTCTTAAAAGTTATGCCATCTGTATCATTCTGTCATCACAGTGGCATTATGAGAGACTTGAACTTGTTTGGTCACAAAGACTTGAACTTGTCCTATTTACTGGCATTTGTATTTATACAGACTAGACAAGTTCATGTTTCTCATAATCCCACTGTGATGACTGTATTGATATGAGGTAAATGCGTAATAAATGAAATAAAATAACACAATATCATTATAATGAATGTGTCCCATAAAGAAACACAAAGCAGAGAGAATCGTGCTGGCAGCAGCTTAGAAGCAAATGGAGTTTGCAATAACTACCCCCCCCCCCCCCCCCCCATGATTGTCAGGGCTGCCTGTACTGGTTAATGCCCTGCCCCCAAACACCCCTGCCTGGAGGTGTTATTATCTTCCTGGTGTCTAGTGGTACCCCCTGACCCAAACAATCCTGATATAGTTTCACATTTTCCCTGGTGTTCACTGCCCCCAGCCCCATCTCCATTCACATCTCCAATACTTTTTTTAAGGTTTAAAGGGTTCATTTATTGAGTTCAGCAGCTCAACATTCAATATTGAGTTATGTTGCAGTTACTTGATTGAATTACCTACCCAACAGATAAGAACAAACATATTTGTACAGATATCAAAACCACTAAATGAAATATGTGAATTAATATCTGAGTTGTACTGGTAAGAGAGAAATTCACTATATCAATCTTAAACCTGTGTTACAACTGAAATCTTGAATAAAAAAAGTTTAAAAAATATATAAACATACAGCAGCATATGCCCATATCAGTACTGATGCATGCAAAGCACAAAGTAAAGTCATTACATTTATAATAGAAGCTTAACCAGGTACACAGACCAACATGTGCTTTATACACCTTACAGGTAAGGCACAATAAGATGATCTCAAAATAAAATTCATTGATAAGGCTCTAAATATCTGGTAGTGCTCAGTGGGAACAAAAGCTGAATGTCCAGTGTTCATGAGGTTTTCAACGAAATGTCACATTCAAGAGTTTATGAGAATTAGAAGTAAATGTCCTCAGTGTTCCATCAGCGTAACTGGATAAAAAACAGGAACCTACTGAAAAATGAGATATGGCTATTCTGAGTAAAAAAATAGGTTTTAACATTAAAAGTTCACCAGCATTTACATTAAAGAGTAGGTAACCATCACCACTCTGATGGCTTAAAGGTAAAGGTTTTAAGGCACTTGCCTGCCATTTAGAGGACCACAGGTTCAATTCCTGAGCCTGGGATCCTCACAGCTGGAGGTGGTTTTCTCCTGCCCTCATGTCAGAACAGCTGTCTCAGGTGGCTGAGGAGTCATTCCATGATGAATGGCCCTAAGATCAGGACCCATCTAACTGGCAACATCTTGCACGGGCACCCATTGGTGGAAGGATGCAGAAGCACAACATCAGGCCCTCTGCTTCATCTTCAGGTGTATCTCATGATGCCTCAAAGCATAGCTTTCAATATCCATGTCTTCCTATGATTGCCCGACCTAGAAATGTGCTGCCTCCCAAGGTCCACCTGCCAGCAGAGATAACTAGCAAATGTTTGGTGATGCCTGGGGGAAATGTGGGACAGTTAAACAGCTTTAGCATGGTATGGTACCTTTAAACACATTTCCCTGGTGTCCAGTGCTCCCCACAACTCCTCACCCTTCTAGTATATTGAAAACATATCCCTGGTGTCCAGAGGTCTGGTCCATTGATCACACCTCTGATATTGTCCCTAGTGCACACACACACACACACACACACACACACACACACACACACACACACCAGCAATAGGCACAAACTCACCGGTCACTTCCTCAGTCAGCCACTAACTGTCAGGTCATGATCTCGCACCTAATGTAGTAACAGCTGGTTACAGTACTCACATGATTGCAGTCTGTCAGTTGTCAGCTAGCCATGAAGGCTAGCAGAGGGTCTGTGCTGTATGTCGGGTGGGGTGCACGCTGAGGAGAGTATCAGAGGGATGATCACAGTCGGGGACATCTGGACACCAGGAATATATTTTTATTTAGTGTACCGGATGGGTGAGGGGGTTGGGGGATTACTGGACACAAGGGATATGTGTTTAAAGTATTGGAGATGTGATTAGGGGGGCAGTGGACACCTGGAAAAATGTGAAACCATATCAGGGGTTGTTTGGGGCAGGGAGACCACTAGAAACTAGTGAAATATAGTACAGCACCTATTGGCAGGGCTGTTTGGGGGGCATGGCAGGGTAATAACCAGTACAGGCAACCCTGACAGGCACTGGGGGTTATTGGTTTAAAGTACTGGAGAGGTAATCGGGGGGGCAATGGGAGGCCAGCAGCTCATACATTAATTCAGATGCACAGTGCAGCAGCCCCCTACAGCAGTGCAAGGCAGGTTCCTGGCCTGATGCCATTTGCCAGCATCTCCGCTATGTAAAGAGGCATGGTCATGAGTGAAATGCACGTTCAGGCACAGTTTAATAAACTAGATTACTGTGGTGGATTTTCTGTTTTGGGGTGCAACATCATTGTGATTCAGTTAATATCACTATCACAAGTGGCTCTGAAGATAAGTGGAACAAGGTAGTTAACTCACATCAGTTGCTCTTTAAGTGACCACTCGCTACTTCAGCAAAAGAAAAAAGATATTCACTCACTGCAGGGTACTGACTACAATGTTATGTTGTACAGTGGTGTAAATCTTATTTGGAGAAAAAAGTACCCGTGGTGAAGTTAGAGAACTGTCTGTGTCCTCAGACAACTGTCTTTTGATAAGATTAAGCAGAAGCAGATGAAAGATTTTATGAACTGTTGGTACTTCCACCCTGAACTGGGAAATATCCTGGTACTGCATGCCAGGTCCGTTTAAACTCTCAGTAAAAGAAAAATAATATATTTGTGAAAATGGCAAACAGTCTCTCACTTAGTCAGCACACAGCTGAGATACATTTGTTTGTTCCTCTGCTAGCTGGGCCTGAGATACTGTCTGCATCCTCACAATGACATTCTTTAAATTTTGGCATATATTGTACACTGCCTAGATTGATATTTTTTTCCTGTCTCATAGTTCTGTAAGTTACAGCATTGTATGTCTAGTCCTAAAATATTGCTGCTTACCAGTATCACTATCTGTTTTCACTGTTTTGTTTAACCTGATGTGGAACCTATGTAATGAGCTTGTTCTCAAAGGTGTTAATCCGAGATTATGATAAATAAATGAATACATAAACCTTTGCCCATTGATAAGGTGCATCATATTTAATACAGTCTTATAATCTATTCCCTGTGGAAAAAAATGAATAAAAACAATCCATACAACACTTACAGATTAAAGCTACTACTGCCTGGGATTTATGGAGACACTGATGAAGCAGCAAAACTTATTTATAAGAAACAATAGATTGGAGGGGAGGGGGTGGAAAAAGGGGGAGAGAAGGGGAAAATTATAGAAACATTAAAGAAACAACAGATTTAAGGGGGGAATTGAAAAAGAGATTGATAATGTTCACATACAGCTTAAACTGAAATCCACTAAATTTAGTGAATATTCAACATGAAACTTTAAAGCTGAATTTTGGTGTTTTGCTGCATCATTAGTGTCTCCATAAATCCCAGGCAGTAGTAGCTTTAACCTGTAAATGTTGTATGAATTGTTACTGTTGAAGCCACAGAAGAAATGGCACATAACAGTTGTTACAAGTGAAGAGACAAAATAGAGAGATGAACTATTGAAGAAACACAACAGTGGCATAACTGATGTTCTGCCAACAACTGAACCTAGAAATTAGGAAAAATGCCAGTGAGAAACCAAAGTAGCGGAATTTTTTTAAACCTGTAAGACACAGACAATGATAGTTATATGACATGATAAACAGAGGCAGAACAGCCCTCTAATACTGTATGTCTGGAGTACTCGGGTAGTCTGCCCTGACTATATTCATAATTGTTTTAATCTCATACAATAACTTTATACCAGTAGTTATACCAAAATGTTAGTTGTTGTAAGATGTGTGTACAAGTGAACACATAGGGCTTTATTCTCAAAGTTTGGGTGCACTCAGAGCAGGGTGCATGAGGCTTGTGGCAATCCCTAGGCAGCGATCAGGATTCTCAAAACCTTAGCCCTCCATGTGCCGAACACTACGAGTTAGACCAGCGTTTGATGATCGAATGTCTCTGACATTTTTTACAGTGCTTGAACCAAGTACTTGGTGCAAGTCACCAAAAAAAGGGTGTAATGTTGCAAAAGCATGCAACGTATGAGAATCAGTTGCACCGTGTGCCAAACAGTTCAGGGCAACTGCACCATCACCACAGGCTAATGTAAGCCCTCCGCCAACCTTTGAGAATAGAGAAGAGGAAGTTTACTGGTAGAAAGAGACCATTGTCCATCTTGTCCACCAGACACTTAGCAGTGGTAGTTTAATCACAAGGATGGGGGGGGGGTTGATGCATGATATTTCTGTTCAGAGAAGGGAAATGTGACAAAGTTATTCATTTTAATGTTATTTTAAGAGCTTCGAGGAAGTCCAGTTAGGCAGGACTCACTGTAGCAGTTGTGGGAATACAGCACAAATGAGCACATTAATATCTTACACAACAAATTAGCATTTTTACATAGTTACATGGGAACTCCCCACACTAGAAAATTCCTCCTCCAAAGCAACTCCTTCCCTGCTGTCTAAGTTAGACCTTTATGTATAAGCACATATTATCATCGCATGATGATGGAGGATATTTGCACCTGGATATGCATTTCCATGGTTTGCAACTGTGAACTGGGTACTCAGTGTTTAGTCCTGAAACTGAACAGAACTTTACCTTCCTCATTGTCAGTCTAGATTGATTCACTTATACATTTCTGAAACTGGCAGGAAAAAAAACCCCACTGAATATGAGGTGCAGAAGCAGAAGTAGAATGTATATAGTGCATTTGCATACACAACGGTAGAAAAGGATTTTCAAAGAGCGCCACACCAGCAATGTCTGCTGCTATTTTCAAAGCAAACCTCCATCTAAACCTGTTAGATCATCTATTAGAAGACATAACAGCATCCAAAGTTTGCATCCAAAAGTGGATGCAATTGAACCTGCTTTCAAATTGATGCACCAGAAACTGTTATGTATTGTCATAAACAGATGCAACATCTGAAAATAGCAGCAGAGCTGCCCAGAAGCAAGAACATGAACACAGGCACAGCCTACATTTGCAACGGATCCAACCCTTTTGAAAATCCTGTGAATTGTATCCAAAAGTGCTTTACAAGCAGTGAGAGAACAAGACTGGTAAGGAAGTGACTGAATGTGCAATGGCAGCCATTTTGCATATCAACATCCACACACAGCCTTGGATGAACTAGAGACGGGGCAAGTCAGCTGGATGGAACCCTCCCGAGAATGCCATTGGTAGGGTTTGAAGATGACATGTATCAAAAGAACTAAGCTTGTATGCAGAGAACATGAAACGTGGCAGTGTGGTGCAGTACAGCATGCAGCATACTGACTGTACTGATATTTAAACTTAATAAATAAGGCAGTAAGGGCATTTATCATCTAAATGCTCTATAAGTGCATGGGCTGTACTCTGCCAAAGCATCCTCTTTTTCTTAAAATATTTTCAGAATTAATCAAGCATTTAATGTTATGCACAAAACAGAAGAAGACATGTGGCCCCATATTGGAACAATTTTGAAATGATGTTGCCCCCCACACAAACATGGCTTTGCACGCTAGGGATGCACTGATCACTCCCATTGCCATATTTAAAGCCATAGCTTGCTCACAACAACCAGTCTGCACATCAGTCCAAAGGCAGAACTCAAACACACGCAATTGAAAGGTAATATCGAAACACACTATGCATAAGTACTGTATGTTGTGAACTGCAATGATATATGCTGTTTTGCCATGCTCCTGCCCATCTCACCCACAACTGCAACTTCTACCATGGGATGGCTTCCTCCCTTAGCTGTTTGCTTCTTCTAACTAGGTTGTTTAATGGTTAAAGTTCTCAGAGCAGTCTCTCCAATCTTGATTATATCTCCTCCCCCCCATAGCTCTCATCTGATCTACTTTCTCCACTCCTTTCTCATCTTTTCTTCAAGTTTCTAAGTGCTCCACTAAAATGCGTGAGCAGGCATTCTCCACATCTGCTCCCAGGTTCTGGAACTTCTTGCATTGGTCAGTAGGTAACTCTTCCTCTCACCACTCATTTAAAGGTTCCTTGAGTAAACACTTACTGGTAACCTTAGTCTGTAACTGCACCTTATGACACATTACTTACAGCACCTGCCTCTACTAGAGTATGTTTCTTGTCACGTTATGCCACTGATAAATGTGGTTGGTTATTGCCCTGACTACTTTACTGCTATTAGGGCCCTGATTCTGACTGCTGTGCATGGCAGCTGAGTCTGTATTGCACACTGCTGATGTTGCTTGTTTTACTTCTAACAGCTTGATATTTCATTTTCCTGTAAAAGTTATGATAGACAGTATTATGCTTGTTAAACTGTATTGCACTGTACATATACCTGATGATATCATTTTAGCTACTGAATGTATTTATTTGTGTTATACTGTTCAGAAGTAAATTTACTTCTCGTATTCTGAATCAGTTTCAATCTAATTATTGGCACTTGCTTATTGTTATCCGATATCCATTGCCCGCTTTGTTGTATCTCAAGTTATGTTGCTCTTGTGTACTCTCCCAGATCATACTTTATTGCTAAGCCTGGCTCTGTTCAGATCTATGTCTGTATATAATTATAACCTATGTATATTCTGTTTTAATTTGCTGTGCTCTCTGTCCATTGTTACCCTTATTTATTATGCTGCTGTCTTCTCACTGTTAATGTTTTTGCACTGCCTGTATATGCTCTGCAACCTGCTGGGTTGTACCTGAAATTAGGCATGCATTTCTCTAGTGTGCTTACCTGGTCAATAAATGCTAATTTCCTTGTATTTATTTAATTAGCTTTCAGTTGCCTAGCGTACCTACCTGCGGAACAAAAACAAACTAAATAATATATAAATAGAATAACCTATAAGGTAATAACAGAATCTAGTTAAAGATGTAATGATCTTACACTATTGTGTCTTTAAGGTCAAACATTTTAAAGAGAGAGAGAGAGAGAGAGAGAGAGAGAGAGAGAGAGAGAGAGAGAGAAAGAGAAAGAAAGATTCTATATCCCAAACCTGTATTGAAAACATTAAAAGTGTTACTTACGGACCACAGAGTTTAAGACTGGGGAATTCTGTAAAGTCTGACTGAAGGTAAACTGCATTATGATGAAGATCAAATACTCCTCCAATATCAATGTCTTTCTTCCGAACAAACCCTGCATCCTTCATAATTGTCAGTCGACACCCAGAATGTCCCATCGTGTGGGTAAGGGAGAAGAAGATTGCCAAAATGATTGTCTGTGGTACCATCATTTACTGTGCCTGCACTATGAGTGTTAATATACTGTAGTAATTTGAGGCATAGTAGGTAAGAACAACATTCACATTACCTGTTCTTTAATGACAGATTTCACAGATATATATGTTTCTAGATAACAGTTAATATGAAAATTCTAATGTTTTATATATATGTAGCTATTCAAGATTAGACATTTTTTTCATTACTGATGACACAGTTGGAATAAAAGTTATTCCAACTATTTCAATTTAACCAGTAACTCAAATGGCATTTTATTGTTACATGTTTTAGTCTCTGTCAAATGTTTGATTGTCTGCTACAAGCAATTGAATGCTTGTCTATGGATTCAAGTTTCAGACCTGATTTATACTTTTAACAACAGCTTCAGGGCATGTGATGACATCACATGGTTTCAATTAAGGAATATGTTTGTTACAGTCTTGTTCGGTCACTACTTTGTTAATAATAACTTTGTTAAATAGCAGGTCAGCCATTATAGTAACTAATATAATTACAGCTATGATCCTATTATACATTGCAATGGCACAAGATAGCTCTAACAAAGGTTGTTACAGTCTTGTATAATCTTGAATTTATCAATGATAACTTTACTGGGAAACAGCTCACTGACTAGGTTGATCAGTACAATAACAATATGATCATCCATGTTTTCTCTTGCCTGAACAGGTGCTGTACCTGTTATTACATAATGAAAGGTCCCAATAATAATGGTTTACAATGTGATAAAATATAGTTCTATAACATGCCATTAGAAAATCCCTACCCTAAGGCACTCTTTAAAAAGTTTCTGTTCTCATTTTTGAAATTTATTTACTGAGTTTTCAATGAACCATGCACTAATGCATTACAGCTCATGAGAGATATCAAGAATAATAAACATGAACAATACATTTTAGAAACTGGTCCTTCGCAATCCTTCAATTTTAAGTGTCATCAGCTGGGGTTGTAATGGATGCAGCTAAGTAAATTCAGGAAAAGTCCAGAAGTTCTGCTGCATGCAAAGTACATGAAATTACACAAAATGTCCAATAGACAGAGAAACATTTCCTCTAGGTTACTTGCTAAATATAAACAGACTTAATAGCACAAGAAAAAAGGTCTCTCACTTTGAACCAACCATTTACATAGAAACATAGAAACATAGATTTTGATGGCAAATAAGGATTGCTTGGCCCACCCAGTCTGCCCATTTCCTTACCTATTGGATAAGCTGCAGATCCTAGTTAACCAGCAGCCTACTTCTTCCTACCCCCAACCCCTAGAATTGCCTTATGACTGTCCCATGCATGCTTGAATTCCACCACTGTTTTTGACTCCACAACCTCCTCCATTTGGTAGTCATACAGTATAGATTGTATTTTAGTGGCTTCCAAGAAAATTATTACTTTTTATTTAAAAGTAGCAATAATACAGGATACGTTCCATGAGAGGCAAGTCTCGTTTATAGCATGTCCAAAGTCAAATTTAATATAAAACACAATAAATAAACATCAACTGACTGCTAAATACCTGTAGTTGGCTGGCCACTAGCAGTTCTAATAATAAATATAATGTTATAGCCCAAGTAATAACCATAATTCCTCCATGGCACAAGCCACAAGACCCTGCACCCCCAAAGTGGTAACCTGTGAACAAGGAGACTGCAACTGAACACCTACATAAATGGTGACTAAATTACAGTGCCTGTGTTCAGGGCTACCTGGTGGGGGGGCGACTGGATACCAGGGTGGGCGACATATGGTGATGGGAAGTACACATGGGGAGAGAGGCAGGGGAAGGAAGGTATGTGGGAGGGGTTGTGGGGTCTGCTGCCGAGCTGGTCCACTAACGTGGTGGGGAGGGTGGTTGGTTGGGAGGTGCAGGGTGTAGGGTTTGAATGTGGTGCATTTTTTATTTTTTATTTTTTGCTAGCAGGTGGCTTTTCACTTTCTAAGTTTTCCACCCTTCCTGAAATGCACCCCACATTAAAAAACAATCCCCTAGGTCTCAGGCACCCTCTTGCTCCTGGCCACAAGTGTGCATCGCTGAAATTCATTTTCAGCAAAGTACACTCATCCTAACAGCAATCGCTATTCCGAAATCACTGTTGTGACATCGAACCCCCCAAATTCAACAGAGAACTCTCCACTTGACACACCCACTAGCCCCCAGCTCCCTTCTCCCCCATACCTCATAAAAATGTGTTAAGTTCTGAGTTGGGTGCTCCATTATTTGTGGTTCGCAGTACCCCTCCCCAAATCAAGGTACTGCCCTCGCTCTGGCACAAACAATTACACCCTGCCCCTCAATTCACCAAAGAACCCTCCAGCCAACAAACCCACTAGTCACTCTCCTCTCTTCTCCCCTATACCTGCTAAAATTGTTTAAGATCCAAGTCGTGGTCTAGGAGATGAATCAGTTAAATTTCAGATCCCATAGCAATGCTGCTTGTGCTCATCTTTTCATGCTGGTGCAGTATATGAATGCATGCTGTTCTCCCACAGTAGTAACACTGGATTGTCTAACAGGGAACATGTGATGAACTTTCAGTTGGACTACAAGTGCCACTGAAGTCATGGTAGATATAATACTAGAAATAAAATAAAAGGTATCAGTGGGCTTGGGGTGGTGGAAGGAAGGAAGGAAGGAAGGAAGCTTTATAGGGTGGTTTGGATGGGGGACAATGAAAGTTAAGGGTTATAAAAAAAGATGAAGTCAGTTAGGGTACTAGGATATTCATACATTAGGATATCCAAAAACTTGACACCCAATGCCATCCAATGCTAGGATCAGATGTTTGCTTCTGACATAGATTTTCCTAGTATTCTATTATCCTTGCTCAGATCAGATTTTAAGGTATCCAACCAACCCAACTGAGAGGTATGATAGCTTGTTCAGTTGTGTGTAAGTGTCATGATCAATGAGCGAACCAACCTTCCTGCATCCTGGCTGTATGATTGTATTATGAATGGACACCCTAACCTAGCTAGGTGTTTGTCCCTTAACTTTAATGCAGATCCACGTTCACAATGTACTGTGTGGAGTTACCCCAGACTGTGAATTCTTACATTCCCTTTACACAGTCTGCTCAATGACTTTCAGGTGCATGTACTGACCTCCAAAGCCCCCTAAATCCTGTGATCCTCCTGCAGATGCCCCCAGGTCAGATGCCATCCTCCTGTTCTGTGGTCCTCACTCTGGGAGACTGCACTCTCTGAAATCACTTAGTTCACCTAGAAATAAGTATACTAACAATTAATTGCAGGGACTATTTTCACCTGTCTTCCCCAAACTCAGGCCAGCACATTGCCCTAACTGAAGATTTCAATTCAACTTTCAGACCCTGCACTTCTAACATAGTATCTACTTACCCCATTTGGTGACTATCTCCTAGCTTCCTCAGTCAGTTGCCTGCTTACTCTGAAACCAAGCTCACAGTTAACATAAATGGGACTGAAGCTATGGACAGGAACATCCAATCAGATCTCAACTCACTAAACCTGCACCAATGTATTACAGAGCCCACCTAGAAGAATATCAAAACCAACAACCAGACCATATTGGATGGGATACTTGTAAACAGAAAGGCCAGAATTCTCACTGCAGGTCTATTCATTGATGCCCTGTCTGACAACTCACCCGTACACTGCATCTGGTCTAACAAATACCCTAAATCACCATCAAACATCATACACATTACAGGTTATTCTAAAGAGCAGGTATGACACATTCCATGGATCTAACCCCTGTTCATGGTCACCCATCAGGCACTGTGACAATGTAAACCAGGCACAGGAATTTTTCACAAACAACTTAATGCATGTGGTAAATAAACACATTCTAGTTGTCAAGAGGAGAATAAACAGAAACTTCCCCATCTGGCTATCTAAGGCTCTCCAACAACTACATCTTATGGACAAAACATGGTGCACATACAAACACTCTAGGATGCTCCAGAACTGACTGAACTACAGACAAATGAGAAACTCACGTAAAGTCAAACTCAGAAAAGCAAAAACACGGTTCCTGATGGAATTGCAAAAAGTCTTACAGATCACCCAAAATTATGGCCCCAAATTAATCTCCGCGCGTCAAAGGACCTCACAAACAAAACATACTTAGTATTATAACTCGTGACTATTCCATCGCTGACCTCCACTAGTTTTCAAATGTCATCAGTGAGTCTTTTATGAACCTGAAATACTGCAAGCCCACCCTTCAATTTCACTGCTCTCCCTCGATGTACACAGCCTCGAATGTTGACCCCCTCCCTGAATTTCATCTCAAACTAGTATCTTACAAGGATGTCTGGTTCCTACTTTCCAATGTAAAATCTGAAAAATCAGAAGGATAAGATGGCCTTGACCCATAGCTGCTCAAAATAGCTGGCTCTGTCATTGCAGCCCCATTACAGTCACTCCACAATATGTCCTTCATGCAAGGTACTGTGCCTGACAAGTGGGAAATGGCTCTTGTTATCCCAATCCATCAAAGTGAACCAAGATCCTGGTAGAAAACTACAAATTAATTTTCATCCTTAGAACCTTTGGTAAGACACTGGAGAAATTGACCCATGTTTAACTTTCCATGTACATCAAGAATCAGAGGTTTCTAGCAAACACACAGCATGGTTTCTGCAAGCATCACAGCACTAACTCTGCCCTAGCTCCTTCACCAATGACACCATCTCTGCCATGGATGTGGGCATATCACAGGTGTGATGTATGTGGACATCTCAAAGGGCTTTTGACCTGGTCAGCCATACCCTCCTACACCAAAAACTACAAAATCTGAACATAGATAGCCATGCCATTTCCTAGATCAGTAACTACCTGAAGAACTAGAGACAAGGGCGTGGATTTTCAAAGGGCTAAAAATGCCACAAGCCCTGGGTTTACCACATATATGGTGCACAGGGCTTATGGCATTCTCCCTGCTGACATTCAGGATTTTTGATCTCTTGTGCCAGTTGCCGCAAGTTAGATCAACTTTTTCTGGTCTAGCTTGCAGCAATCCTGGGTACGCTTCTTACCAGGTTTGCATCAAATATTTGGTGCAAGCTATCATAAACTGGGTCAGGTGTCATAACTGTGTCTGACCTACTAAAATCAGGTACAATTTGTGGTGAATGTGTTGGTGTAGCTATACCAAAAGAAGGATTTGACACAGGGCTTAACACAAGTCCTGCATAACCCTTTGAAAATCTGTATACAAAAACAAAACCGCTCAGTTGGACAAAGGGGTGTGCGAGACATACAAAATTAGAAAATGCAAAATAAAACAAACAATTTAAAAAGAGCGCTAAACGCCAAACCAGCATCAGCTCTATTACACCTCTACGGTTTCGCAACAGATGACGCATCTGTTTGCGAAACTGAAAAGGTATGTCAGCGATAACACCAGTTTAACGTTCTTCTTGAATTTATAATAAAGCTTTTTTTTGTTCAGCGTTGTGTGGTGCGGATATTTGTTTTGCACTTTGAAAATCTGGCCTATTGTGTTGGTAGAAATGTACTAAATGCTTTCACTTGTATCTGTCGCTAAGCCTGATGACAATTATGTAGAACTTCATCTAATGGTTTCAGTAGACATACTCTGTTACATCATTGTTGTTATCGTTACTGTCTGGCTAAGCTGTGATACTCTTGTACTTTGTGTATTTAATTGTACTACATTTAAGCTTTCTTTACACATGCATTCTTTACACTGTGACTGCTTTGATTAAAGACTTATTCCTCTGCTGACCATCCCTAAATCATGGCCTATCATCTTTGGCTATAGAACCTGTTAATACCACTAACTACTCCTGTCTGCCTTCGTACTCTCTCTTCTACTTTCCCTCTTTCCTCCCTTCTCTCCCTCTACTGCCCTCTACTTTTCCTACTCTACTCTTCCCTGAATGCCTCCAATTATCTCTCTTTCCCCTTGAAAAGTAGTTTGTTTTGAACTGTTACTGCCTTGGAAACTGGTGAACAAATGTCTTATGTACTGTAACTTTTTCCTTTCTGTTAATACATGTACTGTTTTTGCTTATCTATGTTCTATGTGACGTGGAACCTTTGTAAAAGAGCCCTGGCTCAAAGGTATTAATTCCTAGACCATTAAACTAAACTAAACACTGTGCCTGTTTTGTAAAATCTTGCTGCAGTCTCCCAGGTCATGCCTGAAGATAGGCAAATCTTATCTAGCAGACTTACCAAGTAAACAAAAACTAAACACATAAAGGGTACCTTGTCATCCCCTAGAAACATCACTGAAGGGTGTCTCACATGGCTCTATCCTTGGACCCATTCTCTTTATATGTAAGCAACAAGCCATGAGGGTGTGTGCATTATGTAGCCTTATCACTGTGGAATACACAAGGCCATCTATCAGAGATCACCAAGGATGTTGGGGATATTTTTGGCATGAAACATGGTGACTACCTCAGAAGGGAGTGAATTTGGACTGCAATAGCTACAAATGTCAGTGAAGGGGGAGAAAGACTGCTGTGGACCATCAAATGGCTGAAACATTGCTGAACCTCCAAAGGTGGGACACACACACTTTGGAGAGCTAGAGTGGTGTGGTCACACTTTCCAAGGAATGTAAATGCTGTTGCTGGACTGCTGGTGAGTGCTATTGTACTTTTTACTTCTACTCATATTAAACATAAACACATTAATATCATAATACAAGGACTTTACTGTTTCATTTGCAATGCACTGAGCACTGAGGCAATTGCCAGAGTCATATAAGAACCATATGCTGTTTCTGGCTGCCATATTTTGACTGTCCATCTTATTAATCAGAATATTGCTAAATTTGTTTCATATGCACTAAGTGATCGAGGTATGTTTGATATACTGTATTTTTTTTAATGTGTGAGTGGCGTGTAAGGGTAGGGGTGTGGACCATTAGTGTTTGTTGGTTATTGTGACTAATCTTAGGCTGCTGGGTGGTAGGTTACTGTGATTGCTTTATAATTGTTCTGCTTCTTTGGGAGGGGGTGATTCATGCTATGGGATGAGGCTGTATTAGCCTATTAGCATTATGAGCTAAAGAGTCAGGGATAGCCACTGCCTCTTCTATTCCTCAGACCACCTGCATCGACTATGGCCTTTCCATGTTCCCCCAGTTCCTGTAGTGGATGTTCTTTACTGAAGAGAGGTTGTAACTGTGAGAATCCAGGGTCATGGGTGCAGATTTGTGTTGGAGAATGGAGATGGAGAGGGCAGGATCAAGAGTAGGATAGAGAGAAGCCTTATGTCAAAATGAAACCATAAGAGGGACCTCTATGCCTGGTGCCTATCCTGAGGGCTCCTGAATTGTCATTGAAGATGGTAGCCATAGGGTCCACCAGTATGTTTGTTCCACTTTGGGCAATTTTATATAATGACAGGTCCCTTAGGAATAAGACCAGGATAAATGGTGGATTTAATGATGGATTCCTCTGTGGATCTGATGTACATTACAGATACCTGGCCTGGGGATGATTCCAGTCAAGTGCTGTTGGGCTTAATCACACCAGAGTAGTCTGTGATATACTGCCCATGGCAGGGGCACAGAGGGGGCATCTGTTTTAAATCCTGTTTGAAACTAACAATATACCCAATAGGGGATGATTGATTTTTGGACTGTACCAGCTATGCAGTGGACCCAGGGCTTACCAAACTGCTAGTGTACAGCCAGGAGAACCTGAGCACAGTTAATGTGGAGATTGCCAGGTGTTCCCTGAGGAAGGTTATTTTCTCCTTGGCATTGACGAAGGTAATGGTGAAGCCCCTCCTGAAAAAGCCATCTCTGAGCTCTGACATCCTGTTCACCTACAGGTCTATCTGGAACCCTATCTTTTTAGACTTTCTAGAAAGCAGCCATGTTGAACAACTACTTCTCCTCAGTATTCACTAAGGAGAAGAGCCAGCCCTTACTGGGGTGGGGGATAAAAGTAGCCAATAGAGGGGGTCCCAGAAATGAGACTTCAGAAATATACAAGCAAAAGTGTCATACTAAGGATCATACTACGGACAAAAAAGTGGAAAAAGACAATATGCCAATGTGAACTGCTCCTGCACAACTCAGTGGTAGTAATTCAGTTTTTGTATCCAAAATTAAATTGTCTAAGTTACATTTAAAGTAAGGTCTGTCTTTACTTAGTCCTACATGATCCGGAAGTTCATTCCAGAGCCTCAGCACTATCTGAGTAATAAAGTGTTTCCTTTTGTCACCCTAAATTTCCTCCTCCAGAGTAGTAGCAATGTACATGATGACCTGCTTGAAACCCATGTTTAATGTGAACATTAGTTCTGAATATGTATAATATCAACTAAGAACAACAGATCTCCCATGATCTTTCTCAAGTTCAAGTTTATTGAGCAGTCACAGACCATGACAACAAGACAAATTATTACATAAAATATAAGCTACAGTATACAAAGAATTACACCATAACATATGCTCTTTATAAATAAATAAATAAATAAATAAGTAGATAAATAAGCAAGAAAAACATTTCTTCCAACCCTTTAAAGTGCATAGTGGAAAAACAGGGGCAGCAATCAACTAAGTGCAATTACCTATAGGCATAATGCTTAAGCTTATCAAGAATACAGATAATTATCCTTTTTGACAGTGTATAATATAAATATTAGTTCCTCTTTGTTTTCAGTTTTATACCCAAGATGTATTCTAGAGATATTTACTAAATATCTGACTGCAGCCTTAATTATGATTTCATCATTAGTGGTAAAGAAAATAATAAGTAAGGTGCTCTGATCTGTTGTTTGAATGGATTGGCATAAAGGCCACATACATTTTTTTCCTTGGTATAGTATACCATTTACATACAAACATGACATGTTCCAAGTTTTCCAGTGTGGAGCAGGTACAAGAACAAAAAACCAGAATTAGGAGTGGAATTTTTCATATGAACTGCTTCCAAAATGTTATTTGAAAATATTTCTAACCTGTATCTAGTATATTGTTTTCTATCTTCTACTTCTGTAAGAATATCTAAGTAATATCTGTAGATAATGATTTATCCTCAAGAATGGAGACATTTTAAGCTTTTTAATAATGTTTAAATCTAGAGTCTTATAGTATTCTCTAAATGCCTTTGTAACGAGGGATTGATATTTTAAACTAATAGTAATTCCTCTTGCCCTATACTGATATAAGTAGGTTAACCTCACTTTCTGTAATAAATTGAATATCAGGGATAGCCATTCTGATTTTAAATACCCTAAGGAGGACCACCAGTATGTTTCATGTAAACATAAAGCCGTTAATCTATTTTGATCATGTTGAAGTATTCTAACCCAAAAATTAACCTTTCTGGCATCAGCTTCTGCCTGCAAAGAATAATAACCTGTCTCGGCCCTCAGTATTGCAGCAGGAACAAAGTTGAGTAAACCTAAGGTTTCTCAGAGCAATTTATTAACAGGAATATCTAGCATATTAATTTTATTATGATGCCAAATTTCAACATTAAATAAAGCTTGAGCATAATATTTGGCTTGAACTGCCTTTAAAATTGGCCTAATTGTATTTCCACCATATTTTTTGTTAAATATGAGTAGAGAATTTCCTGTCGTTTTTAATTTTGCTAAAATTGTATCAGCTGTACATTCCATTTCCCTTTCCTAGTCAGGTGTAGGCCCAAATATGTATAACTATCTACAGTCTCTAATTTGTCAGGACCTAACATCCAAGATTTCTTTTTATTATTTTTTTTAAATTTTGTAACAAACAGAAGAATCTGACTCTTTTGAATGTTTAGTGACAAGTTAAGCTCATTTGCAGTTATTGCAAGCATGTTTAATTTAGCTTGAAGTCCGGATTCAGTAAGAGAGAATAAAACTAAATCATCAGTGTAGGCCAATACGCCACAAAATTTATCCCTAATCTTAGGAGAGTTGGAATTACTAAGATTTAAGTCACATAATAACTTGTCTATATATAAATAAAGACTGTTTCCTCATTATAACATATTTTTCGTAGAGATGTCTAATTATGAAACAGTTATCACTTGTGCTATAACCAGCCCTAAATCCAGCTTGTGCTTCAGAAAGTCCCCCTATGCCTATTAATTCTTCATTTAGTCTATTTAAAACTAACTTAGAAAACAATTTCCCTAAATTGCCTAATAATGAAATAGGCCTGTACATTTTAGGATCGATTTTATCACCCGTTTTATAGATAGAGAATATTATAGTTCCCTTCCAGGAGTTCAGGAAAACCAGTTTCTGGACACAAAAATTAAAATATTTAGTCAGGATTATAGACCATAAAGCAGGGGCACTCAAATAAACTTCAGAAGGGATCATATCCGGGCCTGGCACTTTTCTTTTTTTAAAGCTGCAATGACAAAATACACTTCTGTAATTAGAAAGGGTCGAAAATCCTGCATATTGATATCCAAAATATTCCCACATTTTCAACATTTGAGGAAAACATTTTAAAGAGCAGTAAGAAACCCAAGTTTCCAACATAATGTAGGTATCCAATTCGTATTTAATATTATTAGTTCCCTTAGCTACTAATAACCAGTATGTCTGAAAATCTTTATTATAAATAGCTTCAAGCATACGATTCCAATTTCTTTGTTGGTATTGTCCTTGTTTTAATAAGAGAAACTTCTTATATTTTTCTTGGCATCTATTTAGTTCTTTAGTATTTTATGAAGTCTTATTTTGCCTTACCTTCCTAATTTTTTTATTTAGTTCTCTTTTTTTCTATATGACATTCCACATCAAACCATGTGTTTTTAATTTTTGCACTTTTTGTAATCTTTGAGGATTTAAGTAAATTTTTATTTCCTCAAGATTTGAGAATGATAGATGATGTAGATGCCCATATCCCATATTTTCAGTGTTTAACTTGTTGGATAAGTCCTGCAAAAGATGTTTAATAAGGGGAGAAAACTTATCCTGCATTGAATTTTGTTATTACAGATTACAAATTGTATAGGTTTAATTGGCACATCTAGAACACACTTTATATTTTTTGCTTTTAAAACAAGAGGGAGATGATCCCTTTCACCCCAATTGGAATTTCTAAAGATTCCCAATCTGTCATGTTTCCATTCCAGAATACATAATCTATAATTGAAGGTCCCTTTGCAGAAAAGTGAGTAAAACTTCCCAATTTATCACCGTGTAACCTATTATTTATTGGTCCTAAATAATATAAGGCTAATAATTCTATTAATTTCTGACCCATTTTGTTTAATTTCTTATCCTTTGTACTCCTGGGCCAATTAGAGGCTCCTAGATGATACCAGTTATGAAAATTACTATTAGAGTAACCATCCTATCGTCCAATCCTTGCATTAAAATCCCTGCAAAGTAATATATTATCACAAGACATTGCTGCCCAACTCCTATGAATAAAATCCCCCAATTGATCCCAAACTGCTGGATAATATGAATTTGAAATTAGATGGAGGTATGTATGTATTAATTAGGCAAAAATGTTTTCTTTATTTAGTCTTAATGTAAATGACCATTATGTTTTAATTGGTATATAAAATATCTGCAGTAATATCAACATTTATTGTAATTAAGGTAATTAAACCCCCTGCAGTTCTTCCCATTTTAGCAACTTTTTCTCCCGGGATCTGAAAAGTTTGATAACCATTCAATAAAATGTCTTGATCTTTGCTGTGTCAAGTCTCCTGTAGACAAATAATATTAAACTTAAGTATAAAATGTAACAATTCTTGATCCATTAATTTAGAAAAGAAACCTGCAATGTTCCAAGAAATTAAAAGAATGGCATTGAGCTTTGTTCCAATATGTAGTTCTTTTTCTTTTCTAAGGCAATCTAATTGTGTTTCCAACAACTCATATCTATTACAAGTAGAACCATTTAATAACACTTTTTCCTGGTTTATCCCTTTTGATGATTTTCATATAGGTATATTCTGCTGAGAAAAGTCATTTATATTAACTATATATATGCCTAAGGCATCCAGTAGACTCCTATTATCAATGATTTTGTTGTATAAGCTTAAAAAGCCTGTTTTAACAATGATTAAATCGCAATCTGGATCACATCCCTGCCTTGTGATAGCTAATACATTAGGATTTTCTATAGAAATATTCAAAAGTTGTTCTAGTATGTCTACTAAAAGATCCTTTAAATTATTGTTATTCTCCTTTTTAGTTCTTTCCAGACCATAAACATTTAATATTTTAGGCTCTCTACCAGCCAGATTTTCCTGATTTGACACACTTGCTTCCTGTCTTTTGTATTTACTTCCTTCATTTAGTGTTTTCCTTTCCATTATGTATAATCCCACTTCATCTAGCAATGTTGCCTTACCTAGTATACTTCTTGCTACCTCTGGATTTTTAACAAGAATGTCCACCTGTCCCAAACTTGTACCTTTGTTCCAACTGCAAATTTTTTCTATTGAACATTTTAGGTCTGGGATTTTTAGCACATGTCCGAATATGTTCATCAGGGTACTCTTGAGTTTTCTTGTATTTCTACTAAAAGGTGATTTAACACCAAAAATACTTAATTGACAAGACTCATTATTAAGAATTTGAAATTTCTCATTCAAAAGTTCCCTGTTAACATATTCTAAGCTACAGCCAAATTTTCTCAGACCTACTTCATTAATCCAGATTTGATTTGCTATTCGAGGAACTGTGCAAAATATAAATAAACAATTTATACTCATAAAATCTTTATCATTCCATATTTGTAAAATATCAGATGCAATTTGATCAGCACCAGTCGCTGCCCTTATTAGGTTCACAATCTTATCCCTTAAGTCTTCATATGACCAATTGTGTAAGATCTTAAAACCATATAATGTCAAAATAGCACAACTATTAAGGTCTGTAACATTTTGCATACATGTTTCCCCCAATTCTTTAACTGGCTCCAGATCCTGTTTCAGTACTCTACTTGTGTTTTGACCACGCAACTTTTTACAAGCTGGATATAAAACAATGATCTCCCTAGACACCGGATCATGACCATTTTTAGAAACAGAATATTTTTGTACATCTGTCTTTGTTTTTTGTGTATAGATAGGCTTATCCAGAACTAAATTCCCTCCAAGCTTCCCCCCTTCATCTATAATTGACCCTACCATATTTATGACAGTCTCCCCTGACATCAAGTCATGATCATTTTTAGAAACAGGATCTTTGTATGCATTTGGTTTTGTTTTCTTTGTATAAATAGACTTGTCCAAAACCTGTTCCTCTCCAAAATTCCCCCTTCCTTTGCAGTTAGCCCAACTATATTTGTAAACATCTCTTCCATACTTACTGTATATTGTGCATATCTAATGTTCCCAGGGTCTTCTTTCCTTCTTGGTGACAGCTTATCCTTTCCTTACTCAATCTCTTAGTTTTACCCCTATTTTTATTAGATTTATTTTTGCTTTTACTTGTACTGTGACTCTTGCTACTTAGAGCATTCTTAGTTATTGATGGAAGATCTAAAGATTTGGAAAATATGGAAGGCATATCAGTAGGATCTGTCACTAAAAGATCTGGGCAAGGTAAGTATTGGGAACAATCTGGTTCGATAACAGATAAAGAGCATATACTCTCAAAATGAGGTAATTTATCAAGTCTAAGTAAAATATAATCTACTCTGGAACCATTTATTGCTATATTTTCTTTTAAAAGATTATTTCATGTTTCAGATCAACTAAATGATCCAGAATCATCAAATGCACAGTATGTGTGTTAGATGCAGCTGTACAATATTCTTTACTCATAGCAGTAGTAAAATGTACTGTTTTACCATTATCAAGTTGTTTGTAAGAGTTCAAACCAGTAAACTGTTTTAATCCATTTATGGTCTCCTGTAAATCCACGGCTATATTTTTTAAATAATTTTGCCAGTAAGAAACTGGTTCTGGGTTAGATTCCTTAAAGTATTCTGGTGAAAAATATATAGTTTCCTCCAGGTAATTGGTAGTATGTGCAGAAAACTCATTTATACTTTTAGAAGCATCCAAATTAATATACACTCCTGAATTTATATATTCTGTAAACTTATGAGTATCGTTCCTAGCCCCTATAGATTCCATGACTTGCACTTCAGTATGCTCATTTTGGACATCATTTCAACTAACTTTTCCCAAATGTAGCAGTTCCTTATGTGTATTGCACGAATTGCATAACTTAGCTATGGTTAAGGGACTATAATGATATTTTATATTAGATTGCTTTAATTGCCTTCCTCTCCCTTTTATTTTAGGAGAAGTACTGTTTAGGCAAGATTTTATAGATTCATCATTTTTATTGTTACTTTCCTTTCCCTTTCCTTTATAATTTTTACCTTTAAAAGTTTTTTTTGCACTTCCACCTTTGTATTTACTTAAGCTTTTTTTATTTCTTTTCTCAGAATGCTCAGAATTAGAACAGATTATAACTGGGGTTGATTGCAAATTAGATGTCATGTGCATTAAATCAATCCTAAAGCTGTCTTGATTTAACTCTATTTCTGATTTGCCCTTTTGTGAACTCATGACCAGGTTACTACTTTCATTTTGGTCCATAACCATTACCCCCCCCCCCATTTTAAACATTTGTTTCCTGGTATGTACCATAATATTATTGATACTATATTCAATACAGCAATTAAGATTTCTTACGTACACAAACATGTTTTTTACAGTATTATACAGTATCTCATAATTATCTGCAGTTCAAAAAACACCTAACCTATAGATATACAAGTAATCCAATAGCAAGTCTCCAAAATCTCAGTTTCAATGGATACTTCTCCACCAGCCATGTGAAATACTCCCCTCAAATGAGTTTGGCATTAATTGGCAAAAAGACAAGAAACCAGATGAAAGTCCATTAAATGGCGTCTTTCAAATGCTCAGTTTGTGCAATAACTGACACAGAATCAAAATACCAAAAAAGAATCCACTAAATGGTGTTTTCAAGCGCACAAGCAGGATACCAGATGAAAGTCCATTAAATGGCATCTTTCAAATGCTCAGTTTGTGCAATAACTGACACAGATTCAGAATGCCAAAGAAGAGTCTGCTAAATGGCATCTTCAAATACTCAAGAGTTGCGTTGTTACGTAGTTATAAATCACACACTAGATCTGATGCTCCATCAATCTAATCTTTGTTCGCATTAAGAAGTAAAGCATCAAGAACAATGCCCAAATAAAGTTTAAGCACCAGAAGCAGAGTTGGTTCAGCCTGTTGATAGATTTGCTTCTATTATTCCCACTCTGGTTCAGCCTCAGTATAAGCACTTGCAGAATTCTTTTAATAAAAGACACTATATAAAACAAAAAAACTAATGTTATTTTAGCAGCAATTCTAGGTGTAAGTCTTACAAAAACTGTCATATAGCTAAAAAACTAAAACACTAAAATGTTAGCTGAATTCACCTAACTGTATGTTGTAAGAGCAGCACAGTTCGTCATAAATATCAGACGCTTATTAACTTACTTTTAGGGTCCAAAAAGAGCTAGTTTAGTAAATCTAAGTGCTGAAGTATCCAAAATAAAGTATTCAAAAAAGCAGCCATGTGAACAGGAATGCTGCTGTCTCATAAGCAGGAAAGCGAGCTGTTCACCTGGCTGGTGTGCGTCTCTTTATATTAGCATATCATGTGACCGAAGCACACGAAACTGAGAAAACCCTTTTTTATCATTTTAAAGAAAAATTAAAACCTTATAAAATAAAAAAGTGGGGAAAATAAAACAATATGGGCCACATATTCAAAGCATAGCGTGGCGCGCAAACCAATAGCACGGCAATAGCGCTGGGATAGCGTGGAGCTGCCATATTCAAAGGACCAGTTAGCGCACCCTAACAGCATTAGTGCTGGGCAAACCACTAATGTATGCAAGGGGAAAAAGGAAGGGGGGCCAAGAGAGATGCGCAAGGGGATATTCAAAGGTCCAGCACCACACTATGATACATAGCGCAGCTCGTAGCGCTGCGCTAGTTACCGCCTATAAAAGGCTGGTCTAAACACAGGGCAAAACACAGAGGAAGAGAGACCAGCACAGGAAGTGGGAATGTGTGCAGTGCCAGTAGCAGTGATGCTGCCATTGATGGCAGCTGTAGTGGAGGAGGAGGAGAGGGAGCAGGCACAACACAGGCCACAATGCAGGCAAAGGAGACGGTATGCTGCAAACAGGCTGTAACGGCCCAGCATCTCCTTCGAGACCCTGCCTGATGACCACATCATTGGCCGGTACAGGATGAACAGGGGAATGTTGAGGCAGCTCTGTGAACTCCTGCATGAGCAGCTGCACCCAAATACCAGATGCAGTCATGCCATGACAGTGGAGGAGAAGGTGACAGCAATGATGTGCTTCCTTGCCACAGGGACATTCCAACGACCAACGGGGGACACCATTGGGGTAATGCAGTCTGCCACCTCACACCTCCTGACCCAATTCCTAGAGGCTCTCCTGCCACATGCTGGGGAATTCATAGTATTCTCCAGCATGGCAGCAGAGCGCAGAGAAACAATGCAGCAGTTCCATCGAGTTGCGAACCTACCATCCATACTGGGTGCCATTGACTGCACCCATGTCCCCATCCGTGCACCACCTGGTGATGGCAGTGACGTGTACATCAACAGGAAGGGGTCCCACTCCATCAACTGCCAGGTGGTGTGCGATGCGGCTGGGCACATCAGTAATGTCTATGCACAGTACCCCGGCAGTGCCCATGACGCCTTCATCTGGCACCAGTCCCAGCTGTGCAAGGCCTTTGAGGAGGGCAGAATACCCAGTGGGCAACTAGTCAGTGAGTAGTAGCATACAAGGCATACACACAACAGCATGGATGGGGGCAGGCATTGCAGGCCAGGGAAGGGGTGTGGGAGGGCCACATAGAGGTGCAGGACAGCAGCTGACAGACTGCAGTATGGCACTAACAAGTATACATTTCTCGACAGGGGACAGTGCCTATCTCCTGCAACCCTGGATGCTGACACCAGTACTCCGACCGGCCACAGTGACTGAGGAGCTGTACAATGAGGCACAAGCCAGAACAAGGAACATCATAGAGAGGGTGTTTGGCATTCTGAAGATGTGATTCAGATGCCTAGACACATCAGGCAGTGCCCTACAGTATACACCTCAGAAGGCATGCTGTATCTTCTTAGCCTGTTGCATGCTACACAACATGGCAATGAACCATGGGATACAGGCACCTGAACCCTAGGGACAGTCTGACAGTGAGCCAGAGCCAGCGGTTAGGGGGATAGTGGAGCAACTTGAGAGGAGGGACCCTCGCATGGCACACAGGGCCATACAGCACCGGGACAACATCATCAGGACACTGCAACAGACCAGAGGGTAAGTACAGACTGCACAACAACCTGAAAGAGTACAAGTGATTATCATTTTAATGTACACAGACAAACATAACACTGACACCAACAATCACACCAGTAAACAAACTCAGTGTAACAGAAAAATAATGTGTGCATGTGGTGTGAGGTCGGGATTGTGCAGGACACACATGGGGGGAGACATACACAAATAGTGTAGTGTCGGTGGGGCAGTGTGATGTGTGCTGTGAGGGTAAGGGGGCAACTGTGGTGGTGGGATAGAGTGTGTGTGTGTGTGTGTGTGTGTGTGCACATGTCTGTACATGCATGTGGGAAATGCATGCACAGCACTGCAGACCGATTGTGGGCATCACCGACGCTGACACCCACGCATGTGCTGTGCACCCGTACCATGGGACATAGACCCTGGGGTGTTCTGGGCAGAGGACAAAGCCGAAGTGGAAGGTGAGGCAGGCAGTGTCTGCCTCCTGTGCCCCTGGGGGTTGGTGGAGACTGACAGGGTTGATGGACAGCCATGGCGGTGCTGGGTTGCAGGTGGAGTGCATGATGCAGCTGAGCTGGAAGCCCTGCAGCCATGGTGTGCCTGCCTGTATGCCCCTCTGCCATCTGCACCACTGCTAACCATCCCATGCTGGTGACCAACAGGCACACCACACATGACATTCCCGATGCCCACCACTGCAGCAGTCAGCCCAGAGAAGCCACAGTCAATAGCACCCACCAGGTGGCCCAACCTGTCCTCTGCTTGCTGCTCAGCATGGGCAAAGCCCACTGAGATGGCCTCCCTTATTTGTCCCAGCTCATGTCGCAGCTCCCGTCGCATGTCTAGTAGGTCCAGACGGGCCTCCTGCTGGGATGACAGCAGCCTGCAGGAGTGGCCGGGCACCATGGCCATCATGCCTCAGAGGCACAGAACCCTCAGCTGCAGCTGGCAGAGGTGCCTGCGGCAATGAAGCAACTGGTACATCCTGCTGCTGGCTACTACTGGTGGTGGTCTGTGGCACTGTATGGACATTAACCCCAGCACGTTTGACACTGCACACCCTGCTGTTCTGCAATATCCCCCACACCACCCACCACCATGTGTTCAGGTACAGCCACACTGATGACATCTACGAAACCACTTGGACCTGTTCCATGGCCTGCAAGCAGCCCCAACCCTGCATCCCCTGGCACAGGAATGGCCAGGTGTTGCGAGTAGTCAGATACATCAGTGTCATCCGCACTGGTGACAGTGACCAGCAGTACCTCCCCTACACCATCATCCTCTGTGTGTGCAGCATCCAGGTGGCCACTGTATGCCAATACCCCTAGTGAGGTGTGACCCCCCCAGGCAGTTGCATGCCCTGTCCACGGGAATGCCACACATGCATGGTGTCCATGCAGCCCTGAGCTTGACAAAGGCTGGATGTTGATGGACGTTCCTCATCCACCTCCTCCACGACATCAGGAAGCTGGCTGTACATCCATGGCACATCCTGTAGTGGTGCAGGCCTGTCAGACAGTGCTGTGGAGACAATAGGGACAGGGTCAGTCACCCGTCCATGGACACTGTGGCCAAACACCACCACCTCTACCACCACCACACCATGCAGTCCTCAGGACAGGTACCCTCTTCACACAAGCCCGTGACAACATGCACCTACCCAACCCACAGTGACCATGGCCATGCCAGGCATCAGTTCAGCAGGATACAGTGCACCCTGTGCAGGACACCAACAGCATGACCATGCACCCATGCCAGCACAACATACAGGGGTTACACATGCGAATACAGACCTGACCTTGGAAGTGTGAGGGTTGTCTCACAACCACCACCTGGCACACCTGTCACCACCACCATCGGCAGTGTTGATGCCACCACCACCATGTGTGGCTCCTCCACCCACTGTTGGTGTTCAGGTGGTCCACCACTGGTCCTCATCCTGTCCCTCAGTTGGTGTGCCTCTTCCTCCTTCGCACGTCACAGGAGGTCATTCCATCTTTTTCACACTGCTTCTGTTGTTCTTCCACGGCCTCCGACAGCATTCACAGCTGCAGTTACCTCCTCCCAAGCTTGCCGCACCACAGCATCAGTGGCCCTGTCTGTGCGTAACACGTGCTCCCTCTCCTTAACTGCATGTGCAAGGGTGTTCAACTCATCCTGCGAGAATTTGTGGGCATGGTTGCACTCCTGTCATGCCACCACACCTATGGGATAATCAAAAGGGGACAGGTGTCATTGGCTGGGTCAGTGCTGCAGTGCATCACACATTAGACATCACAATGTCACCCCCTACAGTGCCACAGGCCACATGGACATATCAGATTGCTGCATGTGCATGTACGGTGCACACGGCCACATAGCCACTGTCTGTCCCGTGTATGGACAGTGAGCAGTGTACACACATGTGCACTGCTGTGGCCTGTGTCTGCCATGTACCCCCATGACTGGGCCCACCCCTACACTAACCACCTTGCACTGTGATGTGCCCCTTTTGAGCACCACAGTGTTTGCATGGACAAGTGCACTAGCAATGTCAGGACACCATGCAGCATGGTATGGCACATTGCTGGTACACTGTGTATGTCCCGTGGGGGGGGCCACAGACCATCATGCCACACATCCAGGGAGACAAGTCGGTGGGCCAGTGTCACAGGACAAAGCACGGTAGTGCACTAGTGCACCTGGCTGGCAGACACATTGTGCAGGCAGTGGCACATGGAACAGTTACCCGCAGGGGAACATGCACAATGCAGTGGATGGTAGTAGTCCCATGCAGCCATCAGCACAGCGCATGCAAGTGTGTCCCACAGCAGTCATACATACCTGCCTCTCGCTGCTCATCCCCCTGTTGCATATCTCTACCCATGTCGTAGATTCTCACTGCCGCAATTATGCCGCAGTGCCACAACACAACACTGGTGGTGCACTGCTTGCCCTTTTATAGCCCACCCAGGCAATCAGGCCTGTTAGTCATGTAAATAAGTGCATAATGATATGCTAATCACACGGTTTGCCCCATGCATACACAAGTACCCCCATTTCCATACACCCATTGAATATGGCTCTGAATAGCCCCGCGCTAGCACAGCAGTGCTGTGCAAAGCCCAGCGCAGGGCTAATGGAAGGTCTGCACCACACTATCCAACTAGCACAGTGCTATGTGCATCAGCGTGGACTACATGCATGCTCATGAGGCCCCCATGTCCACGCTATCACCCTGTCACAGCACGATATAGCGTGGCACTACACAGCATAGCGCGGCACTACACGCATGCGTGGTACATGAGCTCAGGGTCATGGTAGGTGTCACGCATGTGCATTGCAAACACTTCCTGTTAGTGCGGCACTATGGCATATGTCTGCACGGTGCTAGACTGCAGTACTAGGGAGTGTCATGGTGTGTGTGGCTAGTCATTCTTACACTGTTGTAGTGATTAATTTGCCCCCTTCCACAACAGCAATGTCTGGGAGACGTAGGCAAAGGGCAGTGGTGTTCCGTGACAGGCGTTGGGATGAGGTGGAGATGGCCAACCTGGTAAAGTTAACTGAGAGGCGCCATTGGCACCTATTTGGACTGGTCTGGGAGGGCGACCATCCCCGTAGCCAGGTCTGGACTTCAATTGCTCATCGCCTAACAGCTATCACGGGTATACCCCGTGATGGTGAGAAGTGCCACCATCGATATGTAGATATCAGGTGCAGGCAGCTCCCACTGCTTGAACGCTGCAGGGCGATGGTTCGGGAGGAGACTGTGCCTGTGCCAGGTAAGTGATGACTCTCACGGCACTGCTGGCATGGGTGGTGGGGCTGTGTGTTCCGTGGTGTGCTTGTGTGCATGTGTGTTACTGTGCTGGACATGTTGCTCTTATGCCATGGGGTCCACCTATCCATTCTGTGTGTACTGTGTGGGCCAGAGGTAGATAGTGTGCACTGACGTGTCATGCTGGGCATGGCTTTGGTGGTGCACTGCACCTTTGTGCCAGTGATGCATGTGTTGTGCTACACCGCTGGGGTACAGGGTGGTCTTTAGCGTACCATGGTAGCTGATATTGTAGTAATGCTGCTGTACCATCTTCCCACTGCAGAGCACCGAGGACACACCCGGAGACAGGAGGGGTGAGATGCAGGCTGAACAGGGGCCATCCACGTACAGGTACAGGAAGCTTCCGATGGCGCAGCGCATGGCAGAGAGCAGTGACGGTGACAGGGGTGTGTTGCATGAGTACTGTGTGATATTGTGCTTTTCTACTATGTGTCTGACTTTCCAGGGCAGGCAGTAGAGCAAGGATGTAGGCAGGCATACGCACTGTACACATTTGTGTACAGTTTTGTGGAGTGCATGTCCCAAACTATATGCCTTTCTGTTAACAGTTACTAATCCGTACTATTTGGGTCACTGTAGGGCACTGGGGTGTGGCTCTGTTTGAAATGCTGTTGTGTAGGAGACAGATACATGTATAACCTCTTTAGAGAGTAGGGGGAATCATCTGACAGTCATCCTACCCTTTTGAAAGGAGGTACCATTTGGAGTTGATGAGTACATAATTTTTAAGGGTGGTGTGGCTGTTGGGGATTGTGTGTACAATATGTGAATGTCTGGCTATACCCCTGTACTAAAGTGCTGTGTCTGGTGTCGTGGCACAGTTGGCTAGGTAATCCAGGCCAGATGTGATATGGCTGCGTGCATTTGTGTTGTCTTCCTTGCCGCCAGTGCCTTGCCTTCTGCTGCAAAGCCTGAGACATGGCTTGCTGTATGTCTTATCTATTGTTGCCATTGCCACCATGTGCACTGATATCTGCCTTGTACTGCCATGTGTGTCATTTTGCTGTTATGTCCACCATTGTGGAAGGATGCTGCATGTCTGTGCATGGCTGTAGGCCAGTCGTCATGCCTGGGGGGTTGGGGATTACTGGGGTCAGCCTGTCGTGCTGCCTGTTACTGCTGCTGCTGTTGTCCTGTCTGCCATGGCAACACTGTTCTCCACTTCTCATGGCATGTCTCATTCATAGTACCATGTATAATGTGTCAGTATCTGTGCAGAACATGTAGGCGCATGCCAGGGCTATGCACACTATGGCGTACTGGGGGACACTGTGTCATGTGGTGCATGTATCTCCCTGCCAGTGTACTGTCATGGTGGTGAGGACATGGGTATGTTATTGTGTGCCCTTGTCCGACCTCCATGGTGGACATGCACAGGCCTGTTGGAGAGGGAGCCTCTGGGACTATGGTGCCACACGGGCCTGCGTGGCTGTACATTGCATGTGTGCCTGTTGTGACATGTGTGTCGGCAGGCATCCTCCAAGCACTCAATGGTGTGCTTTTTGATTTCTGGTGGGGAGTAGGCAAATAGGCACTGAACTGTTTACTTTTTCTACGAAGCCTAACAAAGACATTGTTGTACCTTTCTGTGATTTAATTCATTGTGGTCTACGCTAGGAGGACTGGTCACTATGACAGTCTGTGTATCCCATGGACAATACAACTGTACAGGTTGTGGGCTGGTATGTGGGTGTCTTGGGAAGCAATGCATGGCTTTGTATTTATGCATGCAGGGCAGCACCCATTGTCATGGGTTTCATAAGTTGTATTTAGTATGCCAGTGGTGGCAACAGACACAGTCCTGGTGTATGTTTGTATATTGTCTGGCCACATCTGGCGGGGTAGCTCACCAACAATGGGAGAGAGGTGGCAGTGTGTCCACATGGTGTGCAGTTGTGACCTCCCTGGCTACACCCCTGCCTGTGGGCTCCAGCTCTGTTGTGGGGGCCATTGTCCCATAGAGGGTACTGTCCCTCAGTCCCCACAGTGCATGTTGTTTGTGCACAGGTTATGCAGGTGTGCTGCAGGGGTTGTTCTGTGGTAGCATGGTGTGCTGGGTGTCAGGCCCTACCGCAGATGCTGCTCCCACAGGTGTGGGTGTGTGCCTCGCCATGCCTTGACCACCAGGGTGACACTGTCCTATGCATGCCATTGGCCTACCGCTGCACTGCCACTGGTGGACCGTGGCCTGTGTCTCTGTTTCACAAGTGTGTGTCTTCTTGCATGTGCGCCTTCATGGTGCTACCACTTTGGGTGGTGGCACAGCCCTGTGCCATGCTCTTCACCAGTGTGGGCCCCTCATCCTTCTGTTGTGGCAAGTGATGTGGGTGGGCATTGGCACTTTCCCTGGTTGTATACTGCTTGGTTACCCATCCTGCAGTCCCTACTGTTCTGTTGCCAGTGTCATTGTCCTCTGTGGTCATTAGGTTTCTGTGGTCCATGTCGAGTCTCTATTTGTGTCACTTGCCACTGTTCCACACTTATGTCAGTCACCCACCTATTCAGGGCTTCCTGTCATCATTTGTACAGCTGCTGTGTTATAGCATCATGCATGACAGTTTGGCTGGGTCTCTACAGTTCTTGTGGAGGGCAGCAGTGAGGGTGGGCCACTGTTGGAGAAGTACGGGACAGGCATGTCTGGTTACACACCTGGTTGGGGCTGTGGCACCTTCTCCAGTTAGTGTCATCTGTATTGTGTATCATAGCTGTGTGACTGTGGGCAGCATGTCCCACCATGTGTCATCCCATGTGCATGTCATTCAGTGTCCACTTGTCGTTCATATCTCTGGGGGTGGCTATCTGTTTGCACTGTTACAGTCTGCACACCACTGTGCTGGCTGGATTCCACTGTGTTAGGTTTCTCAGCATACATCTATGCATATCCATGTACATTGGGGTGTTGCAAGCTGCCTGTTACATACTGCCTTGTCCTGCAGGCACATGTTAGTGTGCGTTGTGGTTTGTTCTGTACTGGCACATGGGCATGGTTGTTGGGGCATGCTGTCCACCATGTGGTGGTACATGGTGCCTTTGTGTCATTGTCATGTCCTGATATGGTCCCCCTTTCTCCTGTAGGTCCCTGTCGGGCTTCACTGTGGGCCACCAGTCCAGAAGAGGATGAAGGCATTGAGGAGGGTGGTGTGGCAACAGCGTACTCTGATCGAACAGCAGGCTGTGTTGATTGCTGAGATGAGGCGGGTTGCAGCCATCCTGGATGAACATATGCCAGCACCTGCCCGCACCTAACTCCTGTCTACTATTTTCATTAGCCTGCTTCCTGTCCCTGGCCCACTGTCCCTAGCCCTATGTCTTTCATCCTGTTTCCCTCCATTGCTTCCTATGTCCACATTCCACTCCCTTCCACATTCTTTCCTCATTGTACTGTAGATATATTTCACATTTGCCTTTTTGCACTGTTGCTGTTGTTTTCCCCATTGTTTTCAGTCCCTTTGTTAAGCCTGCCCTTTTCCGTTTCATTAAGTTTTTCTTGTACCCCATTTTTACAAATGGTGTTCTGCTGTGGTTTGCTTTGTTTTTCTGTATATTTGTTTCTGTTGCCTTTGTGCCTTACCTGTTCCCTTTTTGCATTATACTTTATTATGCTTGACATTCCTGTGTCCTGTTTCTTTTTGGGGTGGACTCAGGATTTGACAGTGTTCTGTGGTATTCTGTTTTCACTTGTGGGTCTAGGTTATTCCATGCCTTTCACTAGTACTGCAGTTGTGTCTGGCTGGGCTATTTTGCTTTCCTGTGTTCCTGGACAGCTGCTTACACCTCTGACACTTTGTTTCTGTGGGTGTTTGCACTGCCTCTGTCTGATTGTTATATTCAGTGCTGTCTTCTCTGCTATATTCAGTGCTGTCTTAATCCTGGGCAATGTTTGCCCTGCACTCCTGGGCCTGTTTGCCTGGCTTCCTTAACTTGCTATATTCAGCTGGTTTTGCACCAGGCTATTCATTTTGAATATAGCTATGTTTTTGCTCTGGGCACAGTTTGCCCGCCGGGCAGTGCTAATTTAGCCCCGGAGCACAATTTTGAATATCTGGCCCTATATGTATAACAACAATATGATATACAGACTTAAAATAGTAATAAAAACTCAAGAGCAAAAAAATCAATGCATTTTTAAAAGTAAAAAATAATAAAATAAGAATTCTGTGACTGGAAAAACTTTCCTTTATGAGTCGGTAAGCATAATGCTTATTCCTCGATCAGCATCTGACTGATGTCTCTGTTACGTAGATGTAGTGGAGAACACCTTGGTGCAATTTTAAGGGATTAGAGCACCTTTACACCACTCGCTTCAGGATAAAAACCTGCCGGTGAAACAGAGAAAGAGGGGAGCCCACCGACCAGGACGGATTAACAATAAGGTCTACTGGAAAGATTACCCACTCTGACAACAGTATATACCTCTTATAAGATAAAACATGCTGTGTAATCCTGCTTTCAAAGTCTCCTCCACAGGCTCCGAAGCGCGTAATTCATGCATCCTTCCACTCTAGTCTCAACCCCAACATCAAACATCTGTCTATCCAATATCGGTTTAGGCAGTCTGCAGTGCCCTGATCTTTCTCTGCTCAAGTGGCATGAGGACTTCCATCCTTTCTCAAATTACAAATTTGATGTTCGTAATTGATTTAATCACCCTGCTTTGTACCCTTTTGACAGATTTTATAGTGTATAGTAGACCATTGTCCCGTATAGAATTCTATCCATTTCAAAATGCTGTCGTACAACAGTTCGAAGGTCATGGAATGTGATTGTACCTTTCTGTGGTACAACAGCATTCTGAAACCTCTAGAGACTACACAAGTCAGTTTCATTCTGAAAGTGAAAGAACCACCCTAAACACATTTCACATAATACTATACACTATAAAAAAATACAGGATGAGCAACTTTATGCACAACTAGTGTTTTCTGCCACCTCAAGGTTCTGATTCCCATGGACCTTTCAAGTTTCACTCTTGAGGTCAGAGGGAATCAGAACTCCTCTGTGATAGAACACACTGGTTGTGCATAATTTCCCCATGCAGTATTCTCTATATTTTGCCTTATTTGTAGAGAGCCCAAATGGCTGAACCATAATCCAGCAATGGTTGAACATATACCCTGTATAAAGAAGCAATAACACATGCAATCTTGCTTTTGATGGCCATTTTTATGTTGACAACATTGTATTCACTCTGGAGGTGACTTAGTTACATTAGGTGCTCGAGTTCAGTTTATTTATTACAACTCCCAGATCCCTTTCACATTGTATGATTCAGGGTTGTGTGCCTCCTACTATAAATTTGTGTTTTACATTATTATACCTGAAGTGCATAACAGCAGTTTCCTAGATCAAAGCTCATGCCTCATGTTATCACCCAACTCCATAATCCATTGAAGCTGACAACCCCCGAGTCCCCCACTTTTGAGGCATCGGCATACTTCTCACACTAGTTTATTAGATTTTGATCAAGTTCAGAGATAAATACACTGAATAGTATGGGACCCAACAGAGACCACAGTGGCACTTCACTGCAGACTTTGGTTTCTGAGAATCAATGCCCATTTATTTTGCTCCTTCATATTCCATTACTGAGCCAAGCATCGATCCCATTTAGGATTTCAGACAAAACATTTTTCACCTGCAGTGTTAGTGTGGCACTAAATCAAATACATCCACCAGGCTAGCAGCACCTGACCTGTGATCAATCATCCTTCCTTAACCCCCCTGATGATAACCAGGCACAGCCACCACCAGCCACTCAGTCCCCAACCCCCTGGTGAGCAAGGACATGATCATCCTTTTCTAATCCCCTGCCAGTAACCCAGCCCAGCTGCCACCACTGCTGTCCCTCTTCAGTCCTATACCGAGATCTGTATGCAGTGGCTGATGGGTCACTTCTGGGGATAGTTCATTTCTCTGTTGTAGGAATATTTGGGTGAAAATAAGGTAGGTAGGTAAATGGTTTATTCGACATTTAGTCATTACAATTTTAATTTAAAACTGATACAAGATAAGCACATTGTAAAAAATAAAGTACCACATATACAATATATATCACAAATTATAACATTAATAAAATCTCATTACTTCCTAACTAATACATTCAATGAATATACTGTCACTCTCTTGGTCATAATACCCAATATTAATCAAATACAGGTCATGAAGACTTACAGTTTTGTAGACAGCAAAAATGTAAACAGCATATTTAATAATTCATTTGTTGATGTAAACAAGAAAGTGACTATCTCTTCTGAGGGGAGACCAAGGGTAGCCAATATGGGACACAACCATTTTTTTCTGTTTTACCTTTGATAACCAGGAAAGGTGCACTGAGCCAAGGCTCATTTCCAGGTGCAACCCGGGGCAGGGAGTAGAGGCACAGTACAGCATACGTAACATATAAGCATAAATAGTAAACACAGCAGAGATAAGTAAAACATAATAAGCATAGGTTACATCATATGCAGCTTAGGCATAGGTTACATCTTATATAAAGGTAAAGCCTAAACAGGGTACATAACAGTAGACTACCATCCGGAGTTACGGAAATGCATGGACTAACATAAGAACTAGGAGATTTAGTACCAGATATTATGCTACCAGGGTTTTGCTCATAGGGCTAGAGGTAGCAGGTAGGCATGTATTGCCAGGGGCACCTAGAAGATTAGGGAGGTTGAAGGCAATGGCAAGGGGGAGTAGGGAGGTGCTTGAAGTGCATTTTAATGGCCAGGGCTGTAGGTGAGCATTGCACCATGAGGGAAAGGGAGTTCCAGAGAGCAGAGAGCCAATGGGAGAAGGTTATTTTACCTGCGTGTGTATGAGGTGTGGCCAAGGCAAATGAGCAGTGGTCCCTTAAGCGCAGGGAGTAGCCAGTGCTTGGAGCTGAGGCTAACAATGAGGAGAGGTAAGAGGGAAGGATGCTAAACCAACATTTTGAGATAAAGATTACACAATGACCAAAATGTTGGTCATAGAGTGAGGGCACAGAGATAGATTGGTAGAGGAGGCAGTGATGGGTTCGGTAAGGGAGATTTGTGGCAAAATGACAGAAAGCATGGTGCAGAGGGTCCAGTTTGACAAGAGAGGGATTGTGGTGCTGAGCTATAGACCACGTCCTGTAGTTGAATGAGGGAAGGATAAGCTTAGTAATTAATTCCCACCTAATGGGTAGAGAGAGGATACCCTCGTGCCCATGGAGCATGCTCAGTTTGGGACATAGTTTGTAATGGATAGAGTCCAAGTGCAAGGAGAAGTCCAGTTTTGGGCCTAACCATACCCCCAGGTATTTGAATGAGTCAACTACTTCAATTTTGGAGCCGTTGAACACATAGAAGGAGGGTGGAGATGGCAATTTGGCTAGTTTCTGGGCCATACCAAAAGCCACAGCTACTGTGTTTTTGGGTTACATTTAAGAGATTTAACATCAAGCCACCTGAGGGTGTTAGTAAAATTAGTTTGAAGGGTAGATTCAACCTGAGCAGGAGAGGAACTGTAAGCATAGATGATGGTATCATCGGCATACATTTGAATTTGCGAGCCTGAGCAGGCAGAGGGAAGGTTATTCACAAAGATGGAGAATAGGGTAGGTCCCAGTATTGACCCTTGGGGAACACTGGTAAGAATGGGGAGGGATCTGGTCTCCCCAAGCTGGATGAATTGGAACCTATCTGTTAGGTGGGTCTTGAATCAGTCAGTAGAGGATAGATATAGTCCAATAGCAGTTAGGTCATTGAGGAGTAGTCTATGAGCAACAGAGTCAAAGGCCTTGGCTAGGTCTATAAAAATAGCCAGTGTCAAATGACCCTTATCCATGGCAGAATGGATGCAATCAGTGAGACAGAAAAGGGAGGAAGAAGTGGAATGAAGATGGCAGAAACCCGACTGGTATGGGTCAGAGTGTTGTTGGAAGCTAGGAATGCATTTAGTCATTTTGAGATAAGGGACTCCAGGATTTTGGAGAGGGCAGGGAGGAAGGAGACAGGTCTGTAGTTACTAGAGATGGATGGGTCACCCCCTTTGTGTAGGGGATGACTTTTGCTAACTTCCAGGCCTTGAGCCAGGAGCATGAGTGGAGAGAGAGAGAGAGATTGAATATGTAGGTAATAGCAGGGAAAGTGGCAGGATCAAAGATTGTCAAAAGGACGGGATTAATATCATCAGGACTTTGCTTGGAGGAGTTCAGAGATTTGAGAGCATGGAGTACCTCTAAGGAGGTAATAGGGGAAAGGTGTCTTTGGGTGAGGGAATGTCACAGAGAGTGTCAAGTCAAGGGGAAGAGGGTTGGGGTAGTTGAGTAGGGAAGCTGACTAGATCCGGGTGGAAGTGGTGAGTATTGGCTGCTGCGTGGGGGGAGAGGGGTTAGAGGTTGCCCATGTTGTAGGGCACAAGTTGTGAAAAATTGGTTTATGGAAGTGGCAACAGCATTGGGGCTGGTGTCTGAGTGGTCCATACAAGAGGAAGGGGTTTTCTGGGAGGAGCCAAGCAGGGAGTGGAGAGTTTTCCAGAATGTGGCAGGGGAAGGGCAACAGTCATTTAGCTGGAATTTGAAGAAACCTGCTTTGGTGGAGTGCACAAACTTAGTCCAAGCATTCCACAGGGTTCTGTACATTTGGAGGTCAGAGGCATTAGAGAAGACCTGGAAAACTTTCCAAGTTTTGCCTCTGGTTTTGAACAACTGCAACAGTTGGGGCAAGATTCAAGGAAGGTGCCTACAATGGAGACGCAGCTTTTTTAAGGGGGCATGAAAGTTCCATATGCTTAGAAAGATGGAGTTAAATGCTACCATAGAAGAGTCGACATCAGGGGACATGAAGACTCTGGACCAGTCTGCCATGTAGAGGTCCACTAGTAGCACCTGCTGATTTAGTGATCTTAGGGGCCTGAAGCACATTATATTTGAGTGGGGTGGGGGGCTGTGCCTTCTGTGACAGAAAGTTACACAGTGGTCACTGAAGGCATCAGGGAGTGTACCAGCTGAAGAGAATTTTTTAGGGTTGGTTGTTAGTATCCAGTCCTGCAATGAGTGGTTAGAGGAGTGGGTGTTAAGTCTGGTGAGCTCGGAGATGAGTTGGGGGAGGTTGAGAACCTCGATCTCTTGAATAGTGACCTTGGAATTCTGTGCAATACAGTTTAAGTTGAAGTCACCCAGGATAAGAAGCTCTCCCAAGGCAGCCATGGAAGTTAAGGTGGCACGTTTGGAGACCAGGGCGGCCGGTGAGGTGCTGGGGGAGAAGTAGCAGACAGCAACAAAGAGAGGAGATGAGGATGGGAGGACAAGTTTGAGAGCAGAGTCTCATGAGATTTTGGTACTACCTTCTGTGAGACAATGGTGACAGTGAGGGACTCTAGGACATAGATAACAATGCCACCACCATGCTTACTCCTGTCTAGGCAGAGTAAGGAGTACCCAGGGATGGCAACTGAAGCATCAGAGACTTTAATGGATAACCAGGTTTCTGATATGCAGAGGATATCAGGTGAGCATTGAGGAAGCCAGGCCTTGATGTGGTCCAGCTTGGGCAGAAAGCTCCTTGCATTTAGGTGATAGATGCCCATTCCATTGGCAGGGGGAGGGCTTGAGGCTGAGGAGTTAGGCCCAGGATTCAATTCAATATCCCCAGACAACAGGAGCAGGGAAAGCAGAAGGCAGTATGGCCATAGGAGGTGGGAGGGGGGGCTGGAGGGAATAGGTGGAATGGAGAGAGAGAAACCTAGTAAGCGGTGCTCATGCTTGGATAAGAAGCAGAGTGAAAGGGTACCAGGAGTGGTTGGCCATCTAGATGGTGAAAGGGGAAAGCAGGGGAGATTATCTTCCTTAAAATGGAGAAGGTACGCCTGATCAATAGAGATAATTGAGGCCACAGAGTCGAGTAACAGGAGGGTGCCCATCAGAAGGACAGCTACAGACAAAGGAAATAGAGGCTTCATAGTGGCAAGGAGATGTGTACTGCACATGGAAAGGAAGGTTCCACATAGGTGTCTGCCTAGCAGTGTGGCCCCGGTAAAGAATGGGTCACTGCTGATTTACAGAAAGGGGGCAATAAGAGGTACAAGCTCAGTAACAGTAAAATATCCATGTAGAGAATTCCAACTCCAGCAGTATTAGCTAATAGTGAGCCAGAAGGTAACAAATACTGATTCTGATGGGGGGGGTTGCATATGTGGCTGCCTAGCGGTGCAGCCCTGGTAAAGAATGCGACACAGCTGATGTGCAATTGTGACAGGAATAGGGCAGTGAGGGTTTCAAGTGAAGAACAGAACAGAGCTGAAATGCAATTATGACAGTAATGGGGCAGTGAGGGATTCAAGCTCAGCAGCAGGAATATATCCTAATAGAGCAATTCCAACTATAGCAGTTTAAATTAATAATGTGCCAGGAGATGGTAATATGGTCTCTGAGGAAGGAGTGAAGAATGAGGACTGGCATTCTGGTGGATGGAGGTAACTGATCACCGAACACTTTTAAGGGAGGTTTGGAAGGGGTAAGCACAGGAGGAGGAGGGGGAGAGGGGTGGAGCTCAAGGGAAAAGAATATTTAATAGAGATCGAGGTCAGGCTGGGAGGGTGGGCGGGGATAAATATACAGGTACATTAACTTTAGCAGCAGTATTACAACATAGACTAGTCAGTTCAGTGATTTTAAAATGGGCGCCTAGCACCGAGAGCACATGGAGTCCAATCAGAAGCTAGCTGAATGCGGAGATGGCCAATGAGGAGCCGTGCCCAGACTGAGCAGCCAATCAAATTAGCACTAGGAGAGCTGGGGGTTCCTTGGGGCTAGGTGGTGTACCTGAAGTCCGAACGGTGGCTTGAAGAGCAGAGCAGCTGGCTTGCCTTTCATGCCAGGCTGGGAGCTGCATTGCCTGACCAAGGTGAGGGTGAGGGACCAGAAGAGGAAGAAGAGAAAACAATGATCAGAGAAAGAGGGAGGGAAGCTATTCAGAGGCTAATCGTGGGGTGGGGCAGAGACTGGAAACAAAGGATGGGGGAGTGAGTGTGAAAAGTAGGAGGTGGGGAAGGCTAGCAGGGAGAAACTTTGGGGGGGAGGTGCCAAGGGACAGGCACCACAGATCATAAGAAAAAAAAAGAAGCAGGTTTGCAGGCTTAGGAGGTGAGAGTGAGCTGGGGGGGAATGACAGAGAATACCAAGTGGGAATAGGAGGGGAAAGAGGGCAGGCAGTGGGTAAGGGAGGTGCCGTGGAGTGGGCACCTGGATTCTGGTGCCTGGGATTTAGAAAATTGAGAGAGAAGGAACTTTGCAGATTAAAGGGGGCAGCAGAGTCTAGAGCGGGTAGGAGAGGTCAGGGAAACAGTGAGATGGGGATTAGTGGAGCACACGGGGGGTAGCAGGATAGAATGCGGGTTCAACAAATTTACAGTTCCAAAACATTAGGCTCAAACAGTAAATCAGAAGGCTAACAGGCAGGCAACACACATTAATGCAACAAAAATCAAAATATACAAGTACATTAATTTTAGCAGCAGTATTATAAAATAGACTAGTCAGTTCAGTGACTTTAAAATGGGCACCTGGCATTGAGAGCACAGGGAGTCCAATCAGAGGCTAGCTGAGCTCAGAGATGGCCAAAAAGGAGCTGTGCCTGGACTGAGCAGCCAATCGAATTAGCACTAGGAGAGCCAGGGGTTTCCTTGGTCTAGGCGGCATACCTGACATCTGAGCAGTGGCTTGAAGGGTGGAGCAGCCGGCTTGCCTTCCGTGCAAAGCTGCAAGCTGCGTTGCTCGACCAAGAGTGAGGGACCTGAAGTCTGAGTAGCAGCTTGAAGGACAAAGCAGCCAGCTTGCCTTCTGTGCTGGGCTGCGTGCTGCGTTGCCTGACCAAGGGTGAGGGTGAGGGACCTGAAGAGTAAAGAGTATATGCTTAAGATCATCATCCCTACCTTTTTTGTAGTTGCATATTGGATCACTGAATCCTGCTCTTTTCTGATCATGAAAAATGTAATTTGACACATATAACTCCATACAGAATCTAGTCAAGATTCATTGTTCATCTGGATTTGTTAGTATGATCAAATAGGGTTCCAACTTGTGTTTTACTTTAATAGTTTTGTACCATCTATAATGCTTCAATTTGTTGATCTTTGCCTGATCATTTGTAATTGCTGTATCCATTAATCTTGTTTTCATTTGAGCCGCTATCTCCTTCATAATGGAACAGTATATTGCATGAAGTAAGTGTCCTAATCCCATGGGGAAGATAGATTATCCAATAGTTTTAATTGTTTTTGAGGTAAAGTTCATATGATTATATTTTAATTCTTCCTCAAGGCACATCCTAGGCAAACTATGTTCTGGAAGGAGGAACAAATTCAGTATAAATATTATTCTTCTCTCCATAGCCATTGCAGTAATTGGATATTGTCCCAGTTCCTTTCTGAGTATCTCTGCAAGAACAGATTGTAAGACTTTTAAAATATACCTGTACATTTTATTTATTACAGTTTCAAGAGGTTTTATATCTGAGGGTGCTTATAAAATACTGTTTTTTTAATCTTTGCATAATTACTTTCAGGAGACCTTTAATTGTACCCGGTCCAATCTTTGCACTAAATCTTTTAAAAACATTAAAGGATGTTTTAAGTTTTTGAGTCAATAAATTTATTTGGGGAGTCCATGAGAGATTCGGTGAAAATTGTAGCCCCAAATAATCAAAGAAAGTAGTCATAATTATTTTACTTTTATCAACATATAATGATGGTACTATTTTACTTTTATTGCCAAATATAACTAAGTTTGTTTTATCCCTGCTTATAACTAAATTATTTTGTTTACACAAATCCAAAAAATAAGTCAATTTACGTTACAACCCCAGTAGAGAGGTAAATATCAATACAATATCGTCCATGTATGCTAAACATGGTATCTTCATTAATGAAATAGAAGGACAATGAAAATATAAGTCTCCTAATTGTTGTAGTATTGTATTTATATAAAAATTGAACAGAAGTGGGGCCAACAGGCAACCCTGTCGGACACCTAGATTAGTTTTGATCTTGGAAATTAAACTTCCTGTTTGATCATACTTAGCCTGGAGCCATGTTTCCCTTTGAAGCCTTATAAGGATGTCCAGGGTTTCAGGATCCATATTATACTGTTCTAATTTATTCCAAAGTAACATCCTACTGATTGAGTCAAAGGTCACTTTTATATCAACAAAGCAACAATAGCATTTTGCTTTTTTATCTCTACATGTTTCCAGATCAAGTGTCGTAATACATAACAATGCTGGATTTTTGATCATTTGACTCTAAATCTGTTTTGAAATTCAGAAATTAAATTATTCTCCTCTGCCCATTGTTATATTCTATTTAATAATATTATGGTAAAGACTTTTTGGGAAGAATCCATTAGGCTAATTGGTCAATACATAACTAAATTATTTACATTACCTTTCTTAAATATAGGGCTTACAATATGCCCTCTCCAACTTTCAGGGAAGGCACTACCTTGGACACAATTAGTGAACAAAACATAAAGTATTGGCCACCACCATATTTTTAAATGACCTAAAAATATCGGCCATTATGTTGTCAGGGCCTGGGACCTTATTTTCATCTATTTTATCTATTGCCTCCATGATTTTTTGACAAGAAATGTAAATGGGTTTTGGTAACATTTTACTTCCTATATTTATTTATTTATTTATTTAGGGATTCGGATCATACCTTTGAGCTCAGAGTTCTTTTACAAAGGTTCTACATCAAACAGTGACAATGACAGCAGTAACAAACAGTTTACATACAATATTTGAATAGTAGGTAGCTAGTATACAGTAAGGATACAATGTCATTCATAGTACCAATGGTGATAGCACAGCGTCAAGAGCATTCAACTAGGGTAAAGGACAGTGTTTATATGTAGCAAAGGAGATAAACAGGTGTGACATCTAGTGTGAGAGTTCAAGGAGGAGTCAATGTGAGGGAGAGGGGAGATGGGGGGGAGAGTGGGCAGCCAGAAGAAGTGGCTTTGTCTAGGAGGTTGGGGAGGTAGTGGTAGTATGTTGGTTTTAAGGTTGATCCAGTGGGAGAAAAGGCACAGGGGGGAGAGGAAGACAGAGGGATAAGGCAATAGGGAAGAGTGGGTGTAAAAGGAAGGGGAAGGAGAGTGTGGGTGAATGGGCATTATGGGTGTTAATGTATTGTTAATCGAATAATGATTTTCCTCTATATTCGAGTAATATAGGGACGTAAAATGTTGTTACCCTATTAGCGGGGTTATTGCTGCCTCAATTCTATTTGTGTATTTTGCATATCCTTGAATTGCCAATAACCAGAATAGTTTAACATTATTGATTCCTTTAATTTATCCCACATTTTCTCCTGGAATTTTCTCCTTTCTTCACTCAGTGTTCTTTTATATTGATTTTTTTGACTTTATTATTTTGTTATTGTTTCTATTATTGGAATTTTTTATCCTGTCTAATCAATCCATTTACATTTATTTTAACCATTTTAAACTTATTATCAAACCATGTATGATTGTTAATTTTCTTTAGGGCCCTTTGACTAAAAAAAGTTTAATGTAATAACAAATGTTTTCCCAGTTAGGGATTATAGTGTCACTTTCTGGATCCAAAACAGCACCTCTGAAGTTGTTTAAATAAATCAGATCTTAATATTTTTAAAAATTGTGTTATGGCTAAATTATGCCATCTTATTCTTTTTGAATTCATCATACAAACATACGAAAATGCCAGCAGAAACAGGCCTCATGGTCTAAATTATCCTTTGGTAAAGAATCTATTCTTGCAATATGCTAGGTAGTCATTATTGGAAAGTGAGAAGATTCTGGTTGTGGTATCACTTTCAAATCATGAATACCTCTTATACCTTCTCAATTTCCCCACACAAGATCAATGGTGGAGGAACCATTGGGCCTAATAAAGGTGAATTCACCCTCTGGGTCATTTATTGCTCTGCCATTAAAAACAAACAGAAGTCCAATTTGGACATCATTTCTTCCATTTTTATCCCATTCTTATTAGTTGTCTTATCTCTGGATTTCTGTGTGTAATTTTCTAACAGATCTCATTTTTCAGGGAGTAAACTAGTATCTCTGTTACACCTAGCATTACCTTTACCTATTAAAATCAACATTTGTTGTTCAAATATTTCCACTATATCTTCCACAATCAGTTTGTTTGAACTGGTCCGATATGTCACAATATTTCTTTATTACATCTTTAGGTGGGACATAAATATTAGCAAATATTATTTCAGTATTATCATTTACTAGTTTGAGAACTTGGATTGTTTGTTAACTCATTTCCATTTGGATCACCTTAAAATGTAATGTTGTTTTAACAAAAGTGGCCAGTCCCGCTTTAGGTCTGCCATTTTTCTTTAGTATAACAGCTGGTATAATATATCTCGTATATCCAGGGAGTAAGGGGGATCCTCATCTAGCAACCAAGTTTCTTGTAGACAAATTATGTCTGACTTCATCAAGAAGTTATAAAATCATCTGCTAATTCAATTAATAAACCCTGCATGTTCCAGGATAATAATAATATTTTCTTTAACTGTTCTACATCGCCTAGTCCTACTTCATAATGTTGTCAACTTCTATCTTGTGTTGTAAGTATGGAAAAATGATTTGCACACTCATAATGGACATTTTGGTTGATTTTACTGTTTTACTCTCCCTCTCCCTGTTCCTTAGATAAGGATTTAAGACTTGTTAAATATACCATATAAGGATCCAGGGCTGCAGAGGCCCCTAAAATCAGTGCTGCAAATTTACTAGATTGAAATATTAAATCTATTTGATGATAATTTGAAATTCTTGGGTGAAAATTAATGTACTGAATAGTGCTTTTGTTGATGCTCGTGTAAGACATTAAGTATATGATAGAAACATTGGTACAGTGGTAGCCACAGACATTGCCAGCTATTTCCAGATATTTCGGGAAATTTCTGAAGAGTTTCTCTTTGCTGCCCTTACTGTGGAAATGCAGAAAGCAGGAGATATTTCTGGAAATATCACGGAAATTTCGGGAAATAGCTGGCAGTGTCTGTGGCTGCTATTGTATGTGTCCTTTTAATATTCCCATTGATTGTCCCATCCATACAACAATAATGTCTTACTCTCCCAATTAGAGACCAAGGCATTACTGTGGCATGTAATCACCTATTTGACTCTATTCATCCATAAACTGTCTTCTAAGGATTCCTTTTCATTCACTCTTAAGTTTGACAAAGTTGTCTTTATTTCATCTGAGTCTGTAATAGGTACCAGTTGAGGCAGAAGAATATGAATTCCTTTATGCTGCAATTCTTTTTCCATTTCCCAGACTTCCAAAGCCATCACGTGTCTCTTACAATAAAATAAGACACAGTCCTTATATTATAAATTTGGAGGTCTCATTACATATATCTCATTAGTATAATTTGGAATATTGTAGTAGTTAGTCCAACCATTCTGCCAATTCGGTTGGGGACTCATTAACTTGTCTGTTTACTCCATATATTTCAATCAGGTATTCTTCACCATTTTGTTCCAAGTTATTATACATCTGTTTTCCTTCTATTTCCAATAGATTAGGCTGTTCAGTTTGGGAATTCTGATGGGTACCCTTGGTCTCTTCTCTCTTAATATCCAGATTCCCTTTATCTAGACAGTTATAATCAGTCCTTTGTTCATCCTGCAGCTGAACTTCTAGTTGGGTGAAAATTAACTACAACTAATTCGACAGTACCAGTACACTCGGATTTTTACACCACATGACTATATGTGCTGCGCAGCCAATTTGGAAGGGACTATCATTTTGTAAGCTGTACTGGAACCTCAGCTCCACCCCTCCATCATGCAGATGTCTTTACGTAAGAACTTGCTGCTATTATAAGGTGAGAATACATCATACATGACTTGTTTGAGACAAACTGAACCATAACTTATAATATAAAGTGGGAAAATGATTCACTTGCTGCAATTGTAATAGACTGAGCTATAATTCACTAACAGGACTTTTACAACATGCAGCTGAGATTGTCCCTTTGGAGTTTCAATATCAGGCATGAATATTCTTAGTAAAAGCTTATTTAGACATTGTATTGCAACATAATGCTTTGCTGGGCAAAAAAATGTACAATCTATTCATGAGGTTTCCTCATCTGTGTATTGTAGTCACTTCATTGTATAAACTGAAAAATCATCTTCATAGCAGAGCCTGTCTCTTCCCCCCACACACATATATGCCTTTAGATAAGGACATGATGTTACTATAGGGTGGGAAAACTATCTATACACCTTTTGTGAGACAAATTAATTATTAATTCATAATGTCAGATGGGAAAGATTTTAACCTGTTTTAACTGTGACAGACTGAGCTGTCATACACAAATCAGGCGTTTATAATATTAACATAATAATAGATATAATAAATAATAAAACATTATTTTTATGGCACCTTTCCAAAACCAAGGTGCCTAAAAATAATTAAAAGAATATAAAAAATTCACAGCAGCATAGACAGAGCAGGAAATACTGCTAAAGAAATTAAAAATAATTCAGTCACCAAATGTTGGTACCAGATGTGGGTTTTCAAAGCTTGTTTAAATCCCTTCATGGTTGTGCACTCTTGTAACTGATGGGGTAGAGAATTCTAAAGGGATGGGTCTGCATGCATTAATGCCTGGGCTCCAGAAGATTTTAAACACACCCTTGGGATCTCTAGTAACCCCTCATCAGCTGAGTGGAGCGATCACCCAGGGAAGTAAGGTACCAGAAGCTCTTTTAGGTAGTCCAGGCCCAGTCTGTGTAGGGCTTTATAAGTCAGAAGACAGACTTTAAAGGTAATTTGCCACTGTAGCGGCAGCCCGTGCAGACCACGTAGCACAGGAGAAATATGACAGGACCGAGAGGTTCCCATCAAAAGCCGGGCCACTGCGTTCTGCACTAGCTGCAATTCCAAACCTAACCCTTAAAACTATATTTAAAAAATTATAAGCAAATAAAATAGCATATTCCTTCAAACTCAGCTAACAGAGATTAAGTTAATATATAGTAAATTTATGTGCAAAACCAAACTTCAAGATATTCAGGATTTCCAGCTCACAAAAGTCCATATACCACTGAAGTGGCTAAATGTAAATGTAAAGTCCTGGCACTTTATAGTCTTGTGCACTCTCTCTGTACTAGAACTAAGAGCCCTCTGCAATCTCCTGACATTGCAGTGGAAGAGGGAGCTCTCACCACCCCCTTCCCAAAGTAGTACCAGATAGTGCAGCACTACAACTGCTACACCAATTACTCAGTGTAACACTGAAACAAGGCCCTCTCACTGCCTCTCAGATCAGCTGAATTGGTAAAATATGTGCAGGTTTTATGAAATTTTTAAAGTACTTGAGGTTTTATGGAATCCGCACTCCTTCCCAAATTTCTTCCACGATAGTCCAGACAGAGAGTGTACTTGGTAGTTCTTGGTTCTCAGGTTTCCCAGCACAAAGATAGAGCCAACAAGGATATCAAATCAATTGACTTGATTTGCAATTATCTTATTCTTCAGGTGTGAAAACTCCAACCCAGCCTAGACCAGGAGAGGAAACCCAGGCCCCACTACCCTCCCCACTTTAGGGGACCAAGGAAGACCTGACCTAGCCAGGTGAACCCCAGAGACTAGCAGGCCACACTGAGAGAACGATCGATCCTCCAATCAATCTCTCTTAGTCCCCCCAGGATAACAGCCAGGACCGAGACCCCTCACAGCCACTGCTTGTAGGATCACACCCCTCACCACACCACTGGTGAAATCCTCCTTGATGTAAGAATCAGATACTCCATCAACTTGAAAAACCAACGGAGCCCTAAGTCGACAGCTCCCAGCTCCAGGCCAAAGAATGTTTCACTCCTCGAGGCACCTCCAGGCCGAACCACTCTGTCATCCTGTCCAGCCAATGGCTATTCTTCCAAATCCAAGTAAACTCTCATAAAAAGTGCAGATTCCACAGATAACTTATACACTTAAAAGACAAATCTGAGTTAGCTTGACTTGTGCAATAGTGCGACGTACTGTCCCCAGTCCAAGCTCAGCCAAACAGTTGATGAAAAGAACACCGCATTAAACACAGTGAATACACCAATAAAAAGTCCACTTACAAAGACGAACTAACAAATTAACACAACGAATTTACAACAAAATAAATTACATGACAATAAACATGTAATAACGGTAAAATAAACTTCAAACAAAATCAAATCACTGCTGCTGCTACTACATCCTACAGCAAGCCCAGCACAGCCTCCCTCCACCACTATGAAGATCCACAAAAAAAAAAATGAAACTGAAACTGTTTCATCAGAGATTCAGCATTTTGTATGAACTACCTTGCTACAGCAACAGACTAATCAGCATATGGTAATATAACCTTTTGATGGGAAAAGTTCTCACATGTTGCCTATGACACTTATTTAACTGTGAATTACAGACGCTATTTTGCATGTATTAGAAACAGAATTTCGGTACCAGAGTTGGTAATTGATTTACATAGATACATAGACAGTGTCGGCAGATAAGGGCCTATGGCCCACCCAGTCTGCCCATTTAAGTTTATAAGTTCAGTTTATGTTTTCCAGGAAGTCTGTTGCCCCTTACCCCTGACCTCCAGAATTCCTTTATGTCTATCCCATGCATTCTTAAATCCCGTGATTGTTTCAGCCCCCACCACTTCCTCTGGCAGGGTGTTCCACTTGTCCATCACCCGTCTGTGAAGAAATTCTTCCTCACGCTTCCTCTGAATCGTCCCTCCTCCAACTTCATCCCATGCCTCTAGTCCTGGAACATCTTTTCGCTTAAAATTAGTGCATTCCTGCACCCTGTTCCTCCTGTAAGACACTTGTATGTCTCTATCATATCCCTCTCTCCCTACTTCCTCCAGGGAGTACATGTTCAGTGCCTTCAACCTGTCCTCATAGGACTTGTGATGCAATCCATGCACCATCTTTGTTGCCCTCCTCTGAACCTTCTCTACCCTGTCTATGTCCTTACGTAGGTAAGGTCTCCAGAACTGCACAGTGTACTCCAGGCGGCCTCACTAGTGTCTTGTATAGTGGAATTATGACCTCCTTTTCCTGCTGGTGATGCCCCTGCCTATGCATCCCAGCATCCTATTTGCTTTACCTGCTGCCTTGTCACACTGTTTCCCTGCCTTGAGGTCATCAGAGATGATAACTCCAAGATCCCTTTCCTGCTTGATGCATGCTATATCCTCACCCCCCAACTGATATATTGTGCCAGGGTTTTTGTGCCCCATGTGTATTATCTTGCACTTCCTTGCATTGAATTTCAACTGCCAAACCCCTGACCATTCTTTAAGTTTCTGCAGGTCCCTTCTCTACCCTCTGGTGTGTCTACTCTGTTACAGAGCTTTGTGTCATCAGCGAACAGTGAAATTCTGCCTTCTAGGTCCTGCACAATGTCACTGATGAAGATATTGAATAGTACCAGTCCCAGCACTGATCCCTGTGGTACCCCACTGGTCACTCTTCCCTCTGTGGAGTGACAGCCATTTACCACCACCCTCTATGTCCTGCTGCCCAGCCAGTTACCTACCCACCACACTACTGTCCTGCCCACACCCATATTCCCCAGTTTGTGTAATAGTCTTCTATGTGGCACAGTGTCAAAGGCCTTGCTGAAGCCCAGATAGGCCATGTCCACTGCCCTCCCCTGATCCACCTCCCTAGTCACCCAGTCAAAAAATTCAATGAGGTTGGTCTGACATGACCTTCCCCAGGTGAAACCATGCTGCCTTGGGTCCTGTAGTCCATTGACAACCAGATGTTCCACCAATCTCTCCTTCAGTAGTGCTTCCATGATCTTCCCCACTACCGAGGTGAGGCTGACTGGTCTGTAGTTCCCCGCTTCCTCTTTGTTCCCACTTTTGTATAAGGGGACTACATCTGCTATCCTCCAGTCTTTGGGTACCTCCCCTGTTTCTAGTAATCGGCAACAGGATAGCAAGAGGTTCAGCCACCACCCTCTTAGTTCTTTAAGGACCCTGGGCACCCCATCTGGCCCCATTGCTTTATCAACTCTCATTACTTCCAGTTCCTTCAGGACCCTTTCTCGTGTAAAGGGACTTGTCCATTTCTGCACCATTCTCACCCCTTGTACTCCATTCAGACCCATTACCCTCCTCTTCCTCAGTAAAGACTGAGCAGAAATACCTGTTCAATATGTCAACTTTACTGTTGTCATCCTCCACACAGCCCCCATCCTCCCCCTTCAGTCTCACTATCCCTCCCTTTGCCTTTCTTTTCTCACTTATGTACCTGTAAAAGGTTTTGTCCCTCTACCCACTGATTTTGCAATGTGTTCTTCTGTCTGAGCTTTGGCTTCCTACTGACCTCCCTGCCTCCCTTTGCTTCTCCTGGTACTTCTCCCTATCCCTTCTGCCTGTGTCTTTTGTATTGCCTGAATGCAAACTTTTTGGCTTTCACTTTCTTTGCTACCTCTTTGGAAAACCATAATGGTCTCTTCTTCCTTTTCCTCTTGCTAACCTGCTTAATACATAATTCTGTTGCTCTTGTAATCCCCATTTAAATACTTCCCACTGTTCCTCAACCCCTGATTCCTGCCCCATTCCCTTAATGCCTCTTTCAAGTATCTCCCCATTTTCTCAAAGTTTGCCCCCCTAAAATCCAGGATACATGTTTTTGTGTGGTTTGGGTCTGCTCTTTCTGTGATTTCAAACCACAGTGACTGGTAGTCACTGTTCCCCAAGTACTCCCCCACTCTTACCCCCCATCACACTGTCCCTGTTTGTGAGCACAAGGTCCAGTATTGCCTTCTGCCGAGTTGGTTCCATGACCAGTTGCTTGAGGAAGGCATTTATTTATCACAATGAGCATGGGCTGGAATACTCAGAGGGCAGTATTTTCAATTAGTTTGCAACTTATTGGAAACTTTTAATTGTGGGTTCTTCTATTGTGGGGGAATAGTGGGGTGCAGTCTTTGAATAACCTGATGTGTTGATACATTTTTTTGGCAGAATGTAACTTCTTTTCTGTCTGCCTGCACCCCTTCTGAATCAATCTTGTGGGCACTATTACCGTAAATCTGGGTATCCATGTTTAATTCAGGGACACTGGTTTACCATGATTGAGACAGGGTAAATTCTGTTTTGCACATTGTAAAAACTGGCAATGTCACGGGTGTCTGCTAAGCAAAAATTCATTTTTACTAGTGTTTCGTTTTGTGTACTTTATTTAACAATTTTTTACTCTGCTGACATGCATTTAGCAATTTTGACCTCCACTATTGTACATCCATCCATCCTTCTACCAATTAAAAGTTATTTTAATAGGTGCAAGATGTGACGGTATCAGCAGCACTATGGCCCCCATACCTCAGGTGTGATGTCAGCAGCAACAGCACTATGGTCCACATCCCTCAGGTGTGATGGCAGCAGCAACAGCACTATGGCCCCCATACCTCAGGTGTGATGGCAACAGCAACAGCACTATGGCCCACATACCTCAGGTGTGATGGCAGCAGCAACAGCACTATGGCTCCCATACCTCAGATGTGATGTCAGCAGCAGCAGCAACAGCACAATATGTGTCTTCATTTACTTTTCTGTTATGATTTATTCAGAATAGTGCATCTGAGGTACAGTATACATCTGATTTTCAGTGAGGTCCTGATTCTCCTCATTTCTGCAGCTTTGACTGCAGCTCTACTACAATATCAGCATAGCCAGACCTATCCTCAAAACACAAACACAGGCACCCCCAGACATCACACACAGCAACTGCACCAATACAGTTAATTCGCTCCCAGAAAGTGAACAGACAGCCCTTCCCCTGCACCAACCTAGACAGCCCTATACAAATATGGCCAATCACAATCACCAAACCACAATCATGTGCAACAGTGGTACTGTGACTTTTAAAGGGACACTCTCAGCTTTTGTGTTTAATTTTATGGTGTATGCAGTAAGTCTGCCTAAAGAAGGCACTAGTGATTTAAAATGCTTAAATGCTTAAACAGTACCAGATTTGCACAGTACTCATTATGGGCCCTATAAACTATGCCAAAGCAACGCGTAAACTAGATGCGTGGGCATATATATGCATGAATGCTGTGCAGTAGGGGTCCTGCAGATTCCCTGTGGCATTCACCAAATGTGCACTGGCCAGGTGCACACTCGATTCCCTGTCTGTGTGGCCAGTTACATTCTAGGGCTGTCCTGGTACAAATGGGGGGGCATGCTCACACTACACATAATTCACAGAGGCACATAGTGCTGCACACAGGGGGCCATAGGAGGGCACCAGATATGGCAGGGAACCCTGCTGCAAATGCCATATGTGCCATGAACACAAAGAACCCTTGCTCAATCATGGCAACAGGCTGCAACCTCACACACACACACACACACACACACACACACACACACAGCAGTGCCCCATCCCCATTCCTGGTACTGAAAACACCCCCACCACACACTCACACACACACAGACTCTCACACACACACACACACACACACACACACACCAATGCCCCGTCCCTGATCCTGGTGCTGAGAACACCCATCCCCCCCCCCAGACACACACGCAAAAATCAATGCCTAGTCCCCATTCCTGGTAATGAGCACCACACCCACAACTCTGCCCCATCCCCTGTCCACAAGTCTCTGTCCCACCCCTGACCCCGGCACCCCTGCCCCTACATTGGTGGTCAGTGGCCATCCCACCCCCACAGCATCAACAACACCACCACCACCTGACCCCGTGCCTGCAAGTCGGTGCCACGGCGATGCACGGTGAGGGTACATCCTTCTGCACACCACCTTAGCCACTCGCTGTCCAGTTGATGCCAGGAGTGCACTACCTATTTATTGGCGGCATGCTCCCAGCATCAGTCCAGCTCATGGACGTGGGCCTGACATTTCAGTCGGGTCTCCCGAAATATATTTTCTATCTAATGAGTATCTTGTAGTATTGTGCATATCTGGTGCCATTTATGGATTTTATATCACTGGTGCCTGCTCCAGGCACACTCATTGCTACAACAAAAAAAACAGACACAGGAGTTGACAATGTCCCTTTAAAGCACTTTTATCCCAGCCCACAAGGCCAGCTCCCCAGAAAATAACAGTGAGTGCCCCTCCCCAGCACAGGGGTCAAAACTGGCACTGGCACACTAGCCAAACACTGGCAGATTTTGTACTGGGATAGTAAAATGTTCCTTTAACTTTCCCTGCAGGCTTGTGCTGGAGGAGGTAACCATAAGTACACCAGCTGGGCCAGTTGGAATGTCTGTGGGGTTGGTGATTTTCCCAATCAATGACCATCCCTGCTGGTTAGAGGGTTTAACCTCATTTTGACCCCGGTGGCACAATACAGACAAACCTTACTGCAACACTGTCAGCTTCTCCCATTCCTTCCAATCAAATAATGGTCCTTCCCATAGCTGTACTGCAGCCACTATATTGCCCTGTCAATCACTGGGGCAGGCATTCTATTCTGTTGGGCTGTCTGCCTCCCCCACAGCTGTCTGGCTCTGCCAGTTTCCTATGTAACCACCCAGCCCCTGGAGTTACTAGAATCCTTTCAGTATTAGTGTTAGTAAGGTAGAAGGCAACTGGTATTGAGCTCATTAGGGGCATCTTACACAATGACATCATGGTTTACTCAGCTAGCCTGACAGAAGAATGATTAGGTCATTCAGAAGTCTTGCAGCAGCATAAGTAAGCAATAAGACATGACAGATTTTACCACACGGCCGGGGGCGTAATAAGACATGAGGCCTTGGCCGAGTGCCTTTAGCCACTGGAGTGTGGTAAAATCTGTTCCATGCACACACCTGGAGTGTCTTATTGTTCTTATAAAATGGTCTTCTTTCTTTTTAAAATTTTAACACTTAGAAAAAATTCATTTATTCTATTGAAAAACACATTTGTTTATGTGGATTTATGATCAAATAGTCCTTCCACCCATCACAGTACGATGTGATTGGTTCATAGCCCTAGGGATGTTTGGGGGGGTCAGAGACCTGATTGGCTACCGTGAAGCAGCAGCCTCAGCCGCCGTCACTGAATTCCCCGCGTTCAGATGGAGCAGAAGCATTTGAATGTTCATTGGAGTTTGCTCACCTGAGGAGAAAACAGTGCTGCAGTGAAATTGGTCCCAAATAGCATTGGTGAGTGTTCGATCCGCCTCTCCCCCAACCCCCCAGCTACCTGTTCCTGTAGTGTTACCCATGGACCGTTTGTCTCACTCTGTGCTCACCGCTGCTTCAGAGCCGTAAATTAAAAAAAACACAAGAAAAGTCACTTTTGTTGAACTGAAGGCTTTGAGTACTAAGCACAGTTGCAGTGAGCTGGTATAACTCACCGTGGCAGCAGTCAGCTCGCCCCCAGGTTCTCTATTCTCACACAATACTTTCTCCCATGCTGATGACCACCTAGCTCTGCTCTCTCCCAAGGTCGCACCGCCTGCACCCCGCTAATGTTGCTCTCCCCCATGTCATTGCAAGTGAGCCCACCCGACTCCCCAGTGGCCAGCTCTGCAGACAGCGGGGCAGACAGCCTGCTCAGACTGTGAGACTGCAGCGTGTGAAGCGCTAAGTGAGCAGAAGAGAGTGCTTTTAGTGAGGAAACAACAATGGAGGCATTTTTAAATGCCAACGTTCTAAGGCTTACTGATTTTAGCCTTTTTACTGCTGTCCTTTTTTTACCCATGCATGGAACATATTTCATGCATGGGTAACTAGCCAATCACTGTGCTTGATTTAGCCTACTCATTTTATAACCTTTCTTGAGTACAGCTGCTCTGGGGAGCTCAGAATGTTCAGTTAGTGATCAGTAGAGTTTCAGTGTGGAGATGAGAGTGGCAGAAGGTCTGCCAGTGGGCTCTGAGTTAGGGACCAGAACTTCTCACCCTAGTGTGGAGTACAATTTCCAGCTTCCAGTGAAGTAGTGGAGACCTTTCTACAGCAAGATTTTCTGATTTCTACTCCCAGTGAAGTGGAATGAAATGCTTTTCCTCAGTGGTCTCAAGAAAGGCAATCCCCCTGAAGATCCTTTGTGTGTTTCAGCTGCCTTGGAAAAGGGCTTGAGAGGCTGTTTTGACCTGCTACCCAGGAGAGGTGCCTTTTTGTTGTTCCATGACCAGTGGATGGGGCAACTAGTTCATTACTCCTGTTCTAAGGAGACAAGTGATCCACATATTTAGGGGAATCATTTCTGGTGTGTGTGTGTGTGTCCATAGCTAGGGCTACAAAGCACCTGTCAGTGCCTCTAGTTCACCCAGGAGAGTGAATTTCTGTATACTGTTCAGCCAGGAGAGTGCAGTTTGTACTTTGGTCACCCTAGTAAGTGACAAGAATGGAAAGTATGAGACCTCCAGCATTTCAGTGGGGAATGGGGGTTTCAGTGGTGTAATCCTGAAGAAATGGCAGAGACTGTCGGTTGGGGCAAAGGGTGGGAGGAATGTCATCTTGATGCTTACAAGGCAGGGCTTACTGGTTCATAAAGGGCACCAGTTTTTTACCTGAGCAAAGCCAGTGTTGCAGATGTAGGTGTGTGGCTGAGTTTCACATAATTGCACCTATTTTTGCAGAAGACTTCTGAGTGTGTCTTAGTTTCGCATTATGTGCACGCATGGGAGGAAAATGTTTGGCTGCGTGGCCAGGTGTCCACTTATGCACGAGTGGGAAATGGGAAGAAGATGTTCTTTTGTGTGTTCTCGAACTGTACAGCATGCAAGGAGAGTTTGTGAAATGTAACTGCCCTGCCATGACCGACCTATGGAGGTCCACTACTGCTTTAGTTTTCCATCTGTTAAATAAAGCCATGCTGCACAATCCCAGTTCCTGTTCTGGATATTCTGATTCTTGCTTCTGGTTGTTGGATTTACTGGGGCCCCCTCAACAGTTTATGTAACCCCCCCTACAAATGGGGGTTCCCAAAAAGTCTTCCTTGAGCTTGCCTCAATGCTCACTGCCAGGCTGGTGTCTTGCGTTTTAGCAGTTTAAATGTGTTGCCAGAGAGTGCCTGTATAGCCTCTGTGTACTGTCTCTTTAAGGGCTGCCTGGATTGCAGTCATAATTAATCTGGGAGGGGGCTGAGTGTTTCTATGCTTGAGTCCTGCCCAGGTTGCCAAATAATTGCTCCGTTCTGCCATCGCTATTAGCGCAGAGGGAGCTCTGTTAGAAGATGTACTTGTTTGCTGATCATTTATTTGAATAGTAATAATATTGCAGTTTGTCTAACCTGCCTTCTTTGCAGCATGGACATTTCTGTTTATCTCCACCATCTTGGTCCTGGACTGCTGAAATGGGTTAATCAGTACCTTTGGGGACTCTAAAATGGAGCATGTCCTCAGGGGCTTTGTTGGAGCAAAATTCTGCAGGAATTATAGTTTAGGGCTTTTGGCTCCTACATGAACCTGAAGGAGGAGCTCTTGTTGTGACTGACAGAGGAATCAGCCAACCGAACCTTTTGGATCCCAAGGAAAGTCCTAGACTGCTTGTAGTTTCAGTTCAGATCTGGGTTGGGAAGTGAAAGAGTAACAGCCATCGACGAGAGACCTGCCTGTGGATCAGCTCCCTGCTCAAGCTTTGAACAGTAATGACATCCCTGTGATTCGTGTGGGCCCTGCTTCTCCTGGCACTCCAGTCAACCTCCTGTTGTCTCGATTTTGTCCTGCCTGTTTCCTGTATTGGGTATTGTGAGTAAACATCAGGGTAGCTCCCGGCAACAACAGCTAATTCTAAAATGTCATCTGATTGCTTTGTTGTCTTTTCTGTCATGAACTGAGCCCTCCGGCTCCGGATTACAAATAGTGCGTGTTGTGCACGTCGCTTTCTTCTTTCACAGGGCCCAAACCAGCTGCGATGCCGGCCTACCCTGGGCAACGTTCCTGGCTAGCCCACAGTCTTCCTACCTTGGTACCCAGTGTGTGTGACTGTGTAGGGGTTCTGAAGTGCATGCATAACTGTCCGATTGATATAGCCTTTAAGCAAATCAGCCTGATTATGCCCTTCCCTTGTTCAAGTCCCCTGAATAAATCAGATCTCTTTTTGCATGTAACCTGACTTTGGTTCCAGTTTGTGTCAGAAGTACTGTACTGATGCTATTTGCTGTGCATAACCTTGTTTTACCGGGGGTCTCCAGGGTCAAGCCAGAGGAACCAGCCCTGGTGGTAAGTGCAAACAGTGTGGGTAATTGCCTGGTGATTAAGGGTCATTATGAAAGTGATTATTGTGTATTGGTCAGGACACTAGAAGGGAAAGAGGGGGGTTACTATGTCCCAGAGGGCTGTGCCCAGGTTAGCTTGACCACTAGCAACCCTGACCTCTGGGTGGAGGCACCCGTTTCAGTACCCAGGCCTCTTAACCTGCAACTAGACAAGCAGGCAGGGGTAGTAGCCCTTGGGATAGTGCCACCTAGGGGTTACATCTTGGAGGCACCAACACTGGGATTTGTGTCCCCTAGTTGCCAAAATCATGAATTATTGTCAAACGTAAATGGTTACCCCAACAGAAGTGGCTGTGCATCAGTTGGTGGGGTGGTGTATGGGGCAGGAGATTGACCTTCACAATGCCCTGCTTATACTGGATATTCCTTTAAGCATTAGTAAAGACAGTGTGGAAGGAGTAATTTCCAAAGTTGAGTGTTTAACAAATGCTGTGGTGGTGGGTCGACAGGCTGATCTGACCACCCAAACGTTCATGGCCCTAGTAGAGCGTAGTGACCCCGTGGATAGCTCCAAAGTGCCGCAGAGTATTGCCTCAACAGGGCTCCCAGCCACTAGAAGGCTAATAACTAAGGACAGTAAAGACTCTGGGGGGATGAGCCCCCACCCTTATTTGAGACTTTCGAGGGGAAGTAAAGTAAGTTGTTACTGGAGGAGGGGAAGACCGTAGAGGACTTCAAGAAGTTATTCCTGCCACCTGGGGGTGTTCCTTCTCCAATATCCCTGCTAGTTCCCATGCTTGTTCCTTCACTGGCTCCTGTGCTCACCTCCATGCCTGCAGTTAGTCACGACTCATATTGCCGGCTGAGGAAGTTTTCAGGCACCCTCCCCACACCCCAGGGGGAGGACAATTGGGAGACTTGGATAGATATGTTGCCCCTCAAATCCGAGAATGGCAATGCCCTGAACTAGAGAAGAGGAGAAGGGTGGTTGAAAGCCTCAGAGGCCCCACCAAACTTACCATCCACACTACACAGGCTAGTAATCCAGAAGCAACTGCTCAAGATTTTTTGAATGCATTGGAAAATTTGTATGGGATTCCCGATTCGGATGAGGATCTGTGGGGTAGGGTCAAAACACTCAGCAATACCCAAGGGAGTCCTTATCCATGTATGTGCCTTGACTCAAAGTGGTGCTACAGGAATGCCTACAGAAAGGTGGCATGGCCCCAGCTAAGTCAGATTGGAATAGGTTGGACCAACTTCTCAAGTCAGACCCATTCTCTGAATGATTGCTGCTCCAACTACGCCTTGCTGCTCGGTTGGATTCGCCTCCTACCTATGAAAGACTGATGAAGGAAATTCAGAGGATTGAGAAGAGGCGGCCATGTGGGAGGCCCCTCCTATATCTGCTGTTGCTGCTGCCCAGATGACCGAGGATGCACATGTGAGTGATGCTCAGGGGTGAAATACAGTGTCAGTTGAACACTGGGAGGCTAGCAGGAACGTTCTGCCCTGGGGTGAGATACTGCGAGAGGTCCAAGAAATGAGAGCTACCATTTCCCTACAAGCCCATTCCAGAGATACAATGGGCCCAAACCTCTCTCAGAGTATGTCTGCTATGGGGGTGAGGGTGCACTCCCAGGCATCCCCCTGTTGACAGCAGCTCAAAGATTGATGAATTGACTATGGAATCGAGGGAATTACTGAGGTGTCTCTCCATGCTCACCACACACCACACAGAGGTTGAATCATGATTTTCTGTTGATGGTACCCCTGCCTCAGCCCCCAATGTGATGCCTTGGCCATGCCAGACACTAGAAAGCATACTCTGTCATAATTGTGGGATGGAGGGGCATATGAAGAAAGAATGCTGATCCCCAAAAGACTTAGATAAGGTTGTATACAGACTTCAAGGGGAGGTCCAGAAAGCAAAACCATGGCCAAGGGGTGCTGGAAATGACCACAGTGAAGGCTGAGGAAATCCCAGCTCCAACTTCTTTGTGGCTAAGTCATCTGTACTGGCCCCTGCTATTGTCCCCCCAGAATAGTCCGAGGTGGTGGGCCTTTCAATGGAAATTACAGTGAGGTGAACGTTGTGCCCACCCGGGCCGTGCTTGACAGTGGTTCTCAAGTAACTATAGTGTTCCAAGACTGGTATCAAAATCATCTGCCTGATGTGCCCCTACAACCCTTGGAAGGCTTACATGTGTGGGGGTTGAGCAAGAAATCTTATCCATACTTGGGGTATATTTGGATCTGGCTGTCTTTCCCTACCTCAGTAGCTGGAGTAGATGAACAAGTCGAGACACTTGCCTTATAGTGTCCCCCCACCGGACTGTATGATGGGGTTCCCCTGTTAATTGGGACAAACGCCCATATGTTTGGGAGACTGGCGCAACTCTGCCACAAGAAACAAAGGCAATGGATTGGGCAGGCCCTAAGAATTTTGGCTCTAATCAAAAGGGCCTATGACTTGCAATGGAAACCCGAGGAAGTAGACCAGGATGAACCTGTCGGGATCATATGGAAGAAGGGTCCTGACTCTCTGGTACTGGTACCCAATGCCTAGTGTACCATTCACGGGGAGGTCTGCCTCAAGAAAGATGTAAAGAACAAAATATTAATGTTGGATGCACCAGGCGATGGAAAGTTGCCAGAAGGATTATTGGTTAAGCCTAGCATCTTGCCTGCCCATGCCCATGCCTATGCATGACGAGTGATGTTCCAGATTAGAAATGTGTCCGATCGGGAGGTCTGGGTGAACAGAGGGTGCACTCTAGCTACAGTACACTGCACAGACACTGCAGTATTACCCAGTAACAAGTGCTCTGGTGAGAAGGGAGAATGACCCCGGACTTATTTGACTTTGGTGATTCCCCATTGCCAGCTGAATGGAAGGCTAGAATTAGCAAGAAACTTGCTAGAGAGACCAAGTGTTTTCGTTAAAAGAATGGGACATGGGGTGTGTCCAGGGTGCAGAGCATCACATACGCCTGCATGATGACCAGCCATTTCAAGAGAGATCCTGACGCCTCACCCCAGTGGACATAGAAGATGTTAGGAGACACCTGCAGGAAATGCTCACTGCTGGCATGATATAAGAATCAAGTAGCCCATATGCCTCTCCCATTGTGGTCATGCATAAGAAGAATGGGTCCATGAGGATGTGTGTTGATTATCGAACCCTGAACTGGCGGACCATCCCAGATCAATACACCATGCCTCGTATGCAAGATGCCCTGGATTGCTTGAATGGGAGCAAATGGTTCTCGGTACTGGATCTTCATAGCAGATATTACCAGATTCCAATGGCCCCAGAGGACCATGAGAAAACAGCCTTCATCTGTCCTTTGGGGTTCTATGAATTTCTGAGAATACCCCAGGGGATTTCGAGTGCCCTGGCCACCTTTCAGTGACTGATAGAATGTGCGGTGGGAGATATGAACTTGCTGGAATGTCTAGGGTACCTAGATGATGTCATTGTATTTGGACGCACATTAGAGAAGCATGAGACCCGACTGTCTAAAGTGCTGGACCGATTGGAAGACTTTGGCCTCAAGCTGTCCATTGACAAGTGCCAGTTTTTTCAAACCTCTGTGAAGTATGTGGGGCACTTAGTATCTGCAGAAGGGACAGAGACCGATCCCAGTAAGGTTGTCACTGACTACTTGGCCCCAGCCCCATAACTTGAAAGAACTACGTTTTCTGAGGTTTTGAGGCTACTACTGCAGGTTCATAAAAGACTATTCTAAGGTGATTCGCCTGCTCCTGAATCTTACCCATGGTTATCCCCCCCACCACCAACCGTACATAAAAAAAAGGGTCTGTCAAAGAACCAGAGAAAGTGTACTTCTGCACAGGTGAACCTTTTGGGTCCCGCTGGACACCCGAATGTGAAGCAGCCTTCCACAAAGTCATATACCAGCTCACCCATGCCCCCATCCTCACCTATGCTGACCCTACCAAGCCCTAAGTGCTGCATACAGATGCTAGTCTGCAGGGCCTAGAAGCTGTGCTGTATCAAGACCATGAGGATGGTTTGAGACCTGTAGCTTTTGCCAGCAGGAGTTTGACCCCATCAGAGCAAAACTAGCCTGTGCACAAGCTAGAGTTCCTTGACCTAAAATGGGCCATCATTGATCAGTTTCATGAGTACCTCTATGGGGCAAAGATATCGGTGAAGTCCGACAATAACCCGTTGTCCTATGTAAAGACTTCAGCTAAGTTAGATGCCACTGGGCACCGGTGGCTTTCTGCCTTATCAACCTAGGATTATGCTGTTGAATACAGACCGGGACTGAACCGTATTGATGCTGACACCATGTCACGAAGGCCCACTTCCAAGAGTGATTGGGTCAGGATGTCTGAACCTGACTTCCGAGCATTGTCGCAAAAGTTTGACAGAGATGAACAGATGTCTGTGGGCACAGTGGACTGTTTAGTAGATTGCTTGGGCCCTCCTGATACCTGCATACTTTTTTATTAATTTATTTATTTATTAAATTCTTGGATTACAAATACCTTTGAGCAGAAACTGCTTGTTTACAAAGGTTCCACGTCCAAGGATGAGGGTCAACATACATACAGAGGTAGTAAAAGAATGCACAATAAACAACCAAAACAACTAAAAGAAAAAAATAAAGATACTCAGTTATAACATACTTTGAGATAATATTCATAAAATGAGCAGCTTGAGTAGGTTGAGTAGGCAGCCTGGCAGCCTATTGCCATTTCTCTGCCCTAGATATTAGTGCACTACCTCAATTTGACAATGGCAGCATTCAGTGGGCTCAGTCCCAAGATCCTACAATTCATCCAGCATTTGATGCCCTGCATGCGGGGAAAGATGTGTCTAAGTTGCATTCCCCTGACTTGTGAATTACCCTATTGTTTAAAGAAGGCCCTGGGTTGAAATTTCTCAATCAATTGTTATACAGGGAGACAGTGGATTGTAGTGGTCAAGTAGACAAGCAGCAATTGGTCCTGCCCAAAGCCTTTAAACACTTGGTACTGAGGTCCCTCCACAATCATATGGGGCACCTTGGTATTGACAGGACTCTAGACCTGGTACGATCTCGATTCTACTGGCCCAAGATGGCGGCTGATGTTAAGTACCATGTAAAGACCTGTAGTCATTGCCTTCAAAGAAAAGCCCTGCCTCAGAGGACTACTCCCCTTGTCAATATCACTACCAGCGCCCCCATGGAACTGGTCTGCATCGAATTTTTTGTGCTTAGAACTTGATCAATGGAATATTGGCAATGTGTTAGTGGTTACGGATCATTTCACATGGTATGCACAAGCTTTTCCAACTAAAGATCAAAAGGCTTCTACCGAGGCCAAAGTGATAGTGGAAAAAAATTCTTCATCCACTATGGTGCCCCCCAGAGGATCCACTCTGACCAAGGCAGAGACTTTGAAAGTAGGCTAATCAAAGAAATGCTCTCTCTGTGTGGGATGCAGAAGTCAAGAACCACCCCCTATCACCCGCAGGGGAACCCTCAACCAGAGCTTTTTAACTGCACCCTTCTAGACATGCTGGGCACCCTCCATCCAAAAGACAAGCATAAGTGGAGCCAGCAGATTAGCACCTTGGTACACACATACAGTTGCACCAAAAATGACGTTACTGGGTTCTTCCCCTACCATCTCATGTTTGGGAGGGAGGCCTGCCTGCCAGTTCATGTCTGCTTTGAGGTCCGAGCTGAAAACTACCTGTAGTATGTACAGAAACTGAAAGCTAAATTGAACCATGCATATCAACTGGCCCAGACAATGGGCGCTAAAAGAAACCTCACCAACAAAGAGAGGCACAATAAGAAAGTAAAGGCTTAAGAGCTACGGCCTGGAGACCATGTGTTATTACGCAATTTGGGACTACATGGCAAGCACAAAATTGCTGATAGGTGGCACCATCTTCCTCATGTAGTAGTTGGAAAGTTGGATGATCTACCACTGTACAAGGTACACCCAGATAATTACTTCAAAGCTGTCAAGACCATACACTGTAACCACTTGTGCCTATTGACCAAGTTACCATTGATGCTGGACCACCAGAAATTGATTCCCCTGGGCCGGTGACTCATCCTGCTGCAAGGAGGACACAGAGTCCATTAGCTTCAGCTGTTAAAGATTCAAATCTTTCTCCCCGGCAGTCCTAGAATGGTAGTGACTGTCAATCCACCTCTGATGAAAGTGATTGTGACAATGCCTATTACCCCTCCTATGAACTGAGTCAGCTGTTTTGAGGTAACCCTATGACAAACTGTGGAGATGAAGCTGGGCCTTCAGGACTGCATAACCCCCCCAGTTTCTTCTTTGGATCCAGTGGCCCCTGAAAGTGAGGTGCAAAGCATCACATCTCAGGTTGCGGACTCTCTGGCCCAGATATTCAAACTGCACCCAAAATGAGCGCAACAGCAGGAACAAGCACAAACCAGTTGCGCAAATGCGCAACAGGTGCGATATTCAAACATGGAGCAGAACAAATTGCGCAAGCAACCAATGTCTGAATAGCGCACATACTGTGCCATAGCGCAACCAGGAAGGAGAAACTGAGCTGAAATGTTGCGCTATGGCGCAACCAGGGCAGCCCAGCTGAGCATTCCAGAGGTGCCATAGCGCAAGCAGAGCCCCCCAGATCAATGGAACTGCACATCCAGGGAGGCAGGCTGGCCCACCGCCAGCCATGCCACACATGGGCACAGGAACACACTGCAGAACCCACACACACCTGCACACCCCAGTACATCATCACTGGGGTGGGGCGGATGATCTACTTGCCCATGGGGACAAGCCAACACAGCATAGCAGAGCCATGACACCCCAGCACAACCACTGGCAGGCTGGAGTGCCACACACAGGGGTTGACAACCACAGTGCACATCAACACCCGTGCTTGCACAGCACACCCTGCACTGTGACCCCAAGACACCACCTATGTGCAGTGACTGGCACTGCAGGAAACCATGCATCCCCCAGCACCGTCAACCCGCTGCAGCACAGAAGCCTAAAGCCAGACACATCCTGTGCACCAGCAGTGGGTGGCAGCAGATGGCAAGACCAACCGAAAGTCACTGCCATGCTGGAGATACCTCCCCATGCACACACACGCACACACGGACGCACATACCCAGGACCATACCAGCCCAGATGGCATGTTCACCCCTGCAACTGAGCACCCACAGGGTGCTGCAAATCACAGACCAACACATTATTCATATAAAAATATAAAAATGTATTCCACGACAACAAACAGTATCAAAACAAGTACAACTATTTACAAGGGGGGATGGGTACAAGGTAGGGCTGGTCAAGGGGTAGGGATGACAGACTTGGAGAGGGAAGGCAGGGTGGTAGGGATGGGTGAAGTGGGAAGGGTAGAGATATCATGGGCCAGCTGGCCGTCCGTCCTCCTGCCAGTGTCCTGCAGGTCTCTGCCTCCTCCTCCGCACACCATGGCGGTGAATATGTGCAGGATGTCAGTGTTCTGTCCCACAAGCTGTCGGATGGCCTGACATCCTCGCCATCCTCGCAGAACCCTCGAGGCCTAGGAAAATGGGAACACAGTCAATGGCTGTGACTGACCACAACCCTAAACACCACCCAACCTACAAGCCATATAGCCCAATGTCCCACACCTGTGATGGCATGCATCCACCCACAGTGAACATGTACATGACCAACACAAACAGGCGGCACAAGCTATGCGCACCACTGCACACACACACATTGCCCATGTCCATCACTGCACAAACGAGGCTGGCAAGTGACGTGGCAACGTGGTGCGATGCCAGTTACCCAGCTATGTGCCCAGTGCATGCATGGACCACCAGTGATGCAAACACAGACGTGCTGTGAAACTGGACAGTGATGCATGTCACCTGTGTCGTGCCTACAGACATAGATACATAGCCAGTGTTGGCAGATAAGGGCCTATGGCCCACACAATCTGTCCATTTCAGCCTGTAAGTTACTTTGTTTACCTGAAGTCTGTTGCCCTTACCCTGACCTCAAGAATTCCGTTATGTCTATCGTGCAGTCTGAAATCCCGTGGGTGTCAGTCCCCCACCATTCCCTCTGGCAGGTGTCCCTTGTACACCACCCGTTCTGTGAAGAAAGTCTTGCTCATGTTTCCTCTGAATCGTCCTCCTCCAACTGCATCCCATGCCCTGTGGTCCTGGAACATCTTTTGCACTTCAAATAGTGTTTCCCTGCACCCTGTTCCACCCTGTAAGATACTTGTATGTCTCAATCATATCCCCTCTCTCCCTCCTCTCCTCCAGGGAGTACAGGTTCAGTTCCTTCAACCTGTCTCCCTCGGAGTTGTGATGCAAGCCATGCACCATCTGTGTTGCCCTCCTCTGAACCTTCTCTGCCCACTCTACATCCTCACGTAAGTATGGTCTCCAGAAATGTACACTGTACTGCAGGTGGGACCTCACTAGTGTCTTGTATAGTGGAATTATGACCTCCCCTTTCCTGCATGTTTGTATTGTGCATGGATACTGGCCCCCCCAGCATGCAATAGCATCCATGAAGTCATGATACTCACACTGCTCAAGCAGCTCCAACTGGCGCTGTTGCTGGCGCTGCTGCTGCTGGTGGGCTCCAACCCCTGCTGGCAACAGGTCCCTGGCACGGCCCTCTTCAGCGTTGCCCCGCATCCTCACATCCCGGCCTGTGGGAGACATATGTTGAGACAAACATCAGTGTGACTCAAAAGCAGACTGCCCCCTGCCCCAGTGACAGTGCCTGCCCACACAGCCATACCCAGTCATCTCACAGCTGCACACACTGACACAGCCAACCGTGGCTGAGCCATCACCTATGCACAGCCACCAAAACACACACACACCCCTACAGATAATACAGGTGCATATATGGCACACCCACCTGGCCTAGGCACCACACCCCACCTGGCACATGACCGCAGCCGATCCAGCAGATCAGGATCCCTCCGGCGGAGGTCACTGTACCAGTGCCGGCACTGCTCAGCTGACCGGCACCGTCCAGTGACCCCCACCAGGTCAGTGGCCACTTGCTGTCACACTTGGGTCCGGGCTATGGTGAGGGGCACCTCATCATAAAGTGTCCCATAGTGGGGCTCCACCAGGGCCACCATGTTGGCCACTTCAACTGGGCTCCACTGCACTGCTCTTCTGCGAGCCATGGTCCCAACTTTACAGCAGGCAATATGGCGCTCCGCTGCGCCATAACCCCACGTGAAGATGTTGCGCAATAGACCACCACAGGCTCCAATCGCGCTGTTCGAACAGCGCCGTCACTTCACATAGCACTGTCACCAGACAGCGCAATAGGGACATACACATGGCAGGCGAACAGTGCCAGGGGGCAAAGGTCATACACAAGGTCATGGACAATGACGCAGGATACACACAGCGCCATCTGACGTATAGGCATCCTGGCGCGACAGACCAGCTGTGAACCAGTGCCACAGTGGAGTATGGCGCAGTAGTGCCACAGTGCCATATAGTGCCCATTGCTGTAGCACCACTGGCACAATGGTGGCCATGGCCTGAATTTCCGATCGCGCTCAGCACGTCAGCAGTGCGATAGACGCATGCGTAAGCTATTTGGGCATGCACAATGCAGTGTACCACACAGGCACAGATCTGCGCCATTGGCTCAGCTGACTCTTCTTCCACATAGCGCCCAGATTCGCGATATTCAGCGACACATGCAAATCATCTGATCAGCCATTCAAGGGTGCGTGCGCGATTTGCATATGTCATTAAAGTTGCTCCACTCCTAATTTGCATGTGTTGCTATAAATGTGCAACATTGGGCTGCGCTAGCCCGAATTCGGTTACTGCAGGTGAGAGGTGAGTTGCATGCTGTGTGATGTTCAGGACAATGGTCATGGGAAATGCTGTAGACTGCACAGTGACAGGTGTCCACTTCCCCATACAGATCACCATGACCAAGCAGAGCCAAGGTGAGGGTGAGGACAGTGGCGTGGAGGAGGCCCAACTTACAGCAGCAGAGGCGAGGCCCTCTTCCAGGCCTACCTGGATGATGAGCCAATATTGAGTGGACGGAGGGCACCCTCAGTCCTTGTGCGGCTGCATGGGAGGGGTAGCTTGCTGTTAACCTGCACAGAAGCCACCAGCGCTCCATGCAGGAATGCAAGAAAAAGATAGGGGCCAGACCGCAGGAGGTTGAAGGAGAAGGTGGCAGCCTTCAGGGCGGCACGTGCTGGCACTGGCGGGGGCCCGCCAGTGGTGTTGGAGCTGAACCCAACTGAGGAGACACTGGTTGCAGCCATGCAGCTGAGCGCCATTGAGGGTGTACCAGGCAGAGGATTCCAGACAGGTGGAAGCCCATCACTGCACGGTATGACATGGTGGTGGTGTTTGGGGCGGGCGGTTGTTCACATGCACTCACATGTACTCTCTTTCTGTTACAGATCCTGTTCATCTTCAGGAGACGGTGGTGGTGGGTCCAGACAGTGATGCTGACCTGCTGGACATGGAGGAGGTCCATCCACCTCCACCACCAGCCAGCAGGCACTGCAGCAGCATGCACGCTGGGCCGCCAACTCTGGTGTCAGTGATACGGGTGCGGGGGGTGCACAGCCTGTGTCTCAGCAGTCTGGCATGCAAGCATGCCAGCATGCTGTGACCATGGCAGTAGCACATACCTGCACCATTGATGATAGAAGGCCTGCAATGGGCAGTGATGGTTGTGTGTCCCATGACGGACACACGGCAGGCCAGCACGTGCCCCTGGGCCTTTCTGGTTCAAACATGTGTACCAGCATGCTGGCACGGTCCCAGGCTGTGCCTGTCAGCACCGGTGGGGCAGCACCAGTGGCTGTGCAGGTGTCTGGCAATGTTGCCAGCACAGCAGTGGAACGGGTGGACCTGGGGGCACAGCGGTTGGAGGGGCAGCAGCAGCAGTCACACACCAGGTCTGGGGGTACAGTGTCAAGCAGTGGCACATGTCTGCCGCCCTTTGATCCACCCATTCCTGGTCCTGGCGAACAGCGCCCACCCTCAAGGGGTGTTGTGCATCAGGACCGTCCACACCCTGGGGGTCAGGATGCCGTTGGGGCACAGTACCCATTGGACGCACACACCCGCCTGCTGCAGGAATCAGTACAGCTGCAGGGGTGGGTTGCAAGGTCCATGGAGGCACTGTCTGTGTCCGTGGAGCGGCACAGCAGGGAGTGTGCTCGGGACCGAGCCGAGCTGGTCCATATGCGGACGGATGTGACCGCCGCCATTGACAGGCTGACCCAGGCAGTGGTCTCTGTCGTGGACACATTGAGCACACAGTCGGGTGCCCCTGTACCGCACACCCCACACAGTTCACTCTCCACTCCCCATTCCCGGCGTCGTGCGACACCAGGCCTGTCGATGCCAGGTTCTGCTGTGGGCATCCCGAGCACCCCTGGTGCAGGTTTGTTCGGCATGCTGCAGACCCCTGTGCGGGCAAGGTCACATTCACGCAGTGGGACCCCTGGTGGTGCAACAGTGCCACCCCATGTGGCCCCTGCTCAGCCTGCCCATGCTGTTAGGTCACGGCGGGGCCGCCCATGCATCCACGGTGGCCGTGGGACAGTGCTACATGACTGAGCTGTCTCCCAGTGCAGGCCCTGTCTGGTGCTGCCATGTATGCAATGTGTGTCATGGTGGGCAGTGCACTGCTGGGTGCTCTGCTCTAGCGCCGACACACGGACCACCTGCACACCCTCCCAACTGCTGTCCACAGGTGCGTGTGCATGATGATGCCTGCATTGCACTGTACACCAAGGTGCAAGGGTGCCCAGCATCTGACACACGTACTTGGACAGTACGTGTGGTGGGGGTGGTCAGTGGTGCTGTGTGTTTGCAATGTCGGTTCTGCAGTGCTGTGCATCTGCCCATGTACGCTCTGCACCTGGTGTGTGTGTGTGTCCATATGAGTGCTCACCCCTCCCTGATGGTGTGTCTGTATGCCTGGACCGTTCCACTCCCCTGACTGTCATGCACCCCTGGTGTGTTCCCCTGTGTGCCTGTGGTTTGCACATGGACAGTGTTGGTTGCACATGTCCCCTTGACTTACCTGTGTTGTGAGTAGTGCTCCTCTGTGATGGTGTCCTGGTGCAGCTGGGCCTGCCGGATCAGTCGGGGGTCCCTCCGTCCTGGGGGGGCTGCTCATCACCATCATCACCGGCGCCACTGGCGTCCCCATCGCTGTCCCCCTGTTCGACCTGTATGACTATCCCATGGTCTTTGGCCATGTTGTGCAGGATGCAACAGGCCATGAATATCCCACAGGCCTTTTGGGGGCTGTACTGTAGGGCACCGCCAGAGGTGTCTAGGCATCGGAAGCGTGCCTTGAGCATCCCAAACACCCACTCTATGATGTTGCATGTTGCGGCATGTGCCTCATTATAGCATAGCTGCGCTGGGGTCATGGGGCGCCTGTACGGTGTGAGCAGCCAGGGACGGAGTGGGTATCCGCAGTCACCTGTGTGGAGATAGTGGAGATCAGTGTCATGTTCAGGTCCATATTGGCCATCTCCCTGTGTGCCACTACCATGGCACCTGTGGCATTCCCACCCTTGCCCCGAGTTTGCATTCCATACATGGGTAGTCACCCAATAGATGTCCTGTGGGGATGTCCCCACTCTCGAATCGATGGCACAGTGCAGACTGATACTATATGAAGGCATCATGTGCTCCACCAGGGTGTGTGGCATAGACATTGATTATGCGCCCAGTGGCATCACACACCACCTGGCAGTTGACACTAGGGAATCCCTTTCTGTTCCGATATGCCTGGCCATCGGGGCCAGGTGGCGTGTGAATAGCCACATGGGTGCAGTCTATGGCCCTAAGCATGCCAGGCATACGTGCTACCCTGTGGAACTCCTGCATGTTTGCTGTACGCTCTGCCGAGGTGCTGGGGAAATGGATGTACTCCGCAGCATGTGGCAGCAGTGCACTGAGGAATTGGGTGAGGATGCATGACATGGCCGACTGTGTGATGCCTGTGGTGTCCCCTGTCAGCCTCTGGAAGGTGCCCGTGGTGAGCAGACACATGCAGGCTGTCACCTTGGTCTCCACCGACAGAGCGTGACTCCATCGTGAGGGTGCCTGCATCACATCACTGCACAGCTCACAGAGCCATCTCAGTATTGCCCTGTTCAGGCGGTACCGCCCACGATCTCTACATCTGTGTACAGCTCCAAGCTGATGCGGGCACGGTACCCCATGTCGGGGCATACTGCCGATCGCCCTTCCACGCCCACGCCCCCTGCAGCATGCATTCTCACCCCCTCATTACAGCTTCCATGTGGAAACTGGCACTGTCCATCTCCCTGGCTTCTGACCCCCCCGGCTGGTGTTGCTGTGTTACCCCCACTGACCTGACTGCCACTTCCACTGCACCGGGCACACCCTGCTGGCCTCCACAGACTATGGGCCACACTTTCCCTGCCTGCCCTTTGCTGTCTGTCTGTCTGTCTGTCTCTGTCTCTGTCTCTCTCTCTCCCCCACTTGGCAGCCTGGTAGCGTTCTTGCGCCGCTTCCTTGAGCCTTTTTATTTTGGCTCATTTCCGCTAGTGCGCAATTTCCGGATGTGCCGCTATTGCGCATTGCGCAAGTCTTTGAATATCGCATTGCGGTCTTTATGCATGGATCCGCCCCCTTCGGTTGCGCATGCCTTCATTTTCATTGCGCTGTTGCTCAGCATGTTTTTGAGGGCGCAACTGCCTCCTTCTGAATATCGCAAAATGGCGCAGTTTTGGACTTGCGCATGCGCAACCCTGTTGCGCATGGCACAACCCTTTTGAATATCTGGGCCCCTGTGTTTTGTGGAACTATGTGAATTGCCCGAAAAAGGGACTGATAGTCTGAGTTTCCCTGGTGACACACCAGAACCTGATGAACAATGTGAGATTGTAGACAGCCCTCCTTCAGTGCTGCAAAGCCTAATTGTGCCAAAGCCTCCTCAAAATGAGCAACCTGGGCCTTCATCAGAAGATAATAATGAGCAAAGTATTATGGGAACAGAGCATACAGAGCAAGGAGCTGACAGTGCTCCCGGTTTGGACATTCCCATCCGTGCAGAGGCACCCCTCACGAATGACGAAAGCTCCAAAGTTAGTGCTGAAAGTACAGAGACTGTGGCTGCTCCTCCCAGAAAGACTAGCTGAGCTGTCAAGCCAGTGCTACACTTTAGTTATGATCCCCCTGGGAGGCCAGTGGATTTTCCTCTCGATGTGGTTCACAAAGGGGTTTATGTCTCGCCAAGCTCACTGTCCAAATTGAGCCTGATGGCCAACTCTAGGTTGCTTGTTCTTCCCTTTCACCATGGTGCCCCTGCCCCATCCAGCCCCAAGTTAGCTGATAGGGAAGGGCCCCCTCTTACACTGTTAAATGTACAAGCAGTTATTGCATGAATCAGTATAGTGGTATTCAAAGTATGTTAATCATAGTGAAATCAGTATTACCTGTGTGAAACATGCATAAGTATTGTCAGTACGGATACAGTATTGTGATGTATGTTGAAATTTATAGTAATGTGACAAGTTTATGTTAACTGGTGTATCAGATAGTATTTGCATAGCATGCTAATGTCATATATGTCTCGTTTTACATTGCATTTTCAATAGTGTGATGGTACAGACTTGACACGGATGCCAAGTTTTCTCCAGGCTGGGAAGGGTGTAACCTCCCTACAAATGGGGGTTCCCAAAAAGTCTTCCTTGAGCTTGCCTAAATGCTCACTGCCAGGCTGGTGTCCTGCGTTTTAGCAGTTTAAATGTATTGCCAGAGAGTGCCTGTATAGCCTCTGTGTACTGTCTCTTTAAGGGCTGCCTGGATTGCCGTCATAGTTAATCTGGGAGGGGTCTGAGTGTTTCTATGCTCGAGTCCCGCCCGGGCTGCCAAATAATTGCTCCATTCTGCCTTCGCTATTAGCGCAGAGGGAGCTCTGTTAGAAGATGTACTTGTCTGCTGATCATTTATTAGAATAGTAATAATATTGCAGTTTGTCTAACCTGCCTTCTTTGCAGCATGGGCATTTCTGTTTATCTCCACCATCTTGGTCCTGAACTGCTGTAATGGGACAATCAGTACCTTTGGGGACTCTAAAATGGAGCCTGTCCTCAGGGGCTTTGTGGGAGCAAAATTCTGTAGGAATTGTAGTTTTGGGCTTTGGGCTCCTAAATGAACCTGGAGGGGGAGCTCTTGTTGTGACTGACAGAGAAATTAGCCAACCAAACCTTTTTGATCCCGGGAAAAGTCCTAGATTGCTTGCAGTTTCAGTTCAGATCTGAGCTGGGAAGTGAAGGAGTAATAGCTTGAGATACTCAGGCAGCAATTCCTGTGTGAATTCGCGTGGGAGAACTGTGAAAGGGCTGAGTTTTGGCCTGCCTGCTGTCCCTGAGAGGAAACATAGAGTTGATTCAGACTGAATCCGAGTTGTGAGACCGATTTAAGCCACTGGACTATGACCAGGCTTTAACCTGAAGAAGACAAAATTTGCTGAATGTGATCAGCCTGTCAGGATTTCCAGCCGCCTCTGAACTCCCGGTTTGTGCAGAGACTCTGTAATTGCGACCGTCTAGCAATCTGCCTGGTACCGTAGAATTTCTTACATGTAAATGTGCTGTGTGCTGTTAGTGGGTCGTAATTTGGTTCGCCTCTATGTGCTGAACTGTGTTCTGCTTGCTGGAGGCTGCATCCAGCTTCCATGGACTGAATCTGTATTCATCTCCATTGGGCCTGGGCCTTGCCACACTGGCATAGCCAGACTACCCACTGCCAGAGAAAGCCAGCGACAAGAGACCTGCTTGGGGATCAGCCCCCTGCTTACGCTTTGAACAGGTATGACACCTCGGTGATTCGTGTGGGCCCTGCTTCTCCTGGCACTCCAGTTCAACCACCCGTTGTCTCAATTTTGTCCTGCCTGTGTCCTGTATTGGGTATCGTGAGTAAGCATCAGGGTAGCTCCCTGCAACAACAGCTAAATCTAAAGTGTTGTCATCTGATTGCTTTGTTGTCTTTTCTGTCACGAACAATCTGATTGCTTTGTTGTCTTTTCTGTCACGAACTAAGCCCTCCGGCCCCGGATTACAAATCGTGTGTGTTGTGCATGTTGCTTCCTTCTATCACAGGGCCTTAACCAGCTGTGATGCCGGCCTACCCCGGGCAACATTCCTGGCTAGCCCATCATCTTCCTACATGGGTACTCAGTGTGTGTGACGGTGCAGGGACTCTGAAGTGCATGCATCACTGTCTGATTGATATAGCCTTTAAACAAATCAACCTGATTACACCCCTCCCTTGTTCAAGTCCCCTGAATAAATTTGATCTAACTCTTTTTGCATTTAACCTGACTGTGGTTCCTGTTTGTGCCAAAAGTACTGTACTGTTGCTCTTTGCAGAGCATAACCTTGTTTTATAGGGGGTCTCCAGGGTCAAGCCAAAGGAACCAGCCCTGGTGGTAAGTGCAAACAGTGTGGATAATTGCCTGGTGAATAAGGGTCATTATGAAAGTGATTATCGTGTATTGGTCAGGCCACTAGAAGGGATTGAGGGGGATTACAGTTTCCCAGAGGGCTGTGCCCAGGTTAGCTTGACCACTAACAACCCTGACCTCTGGGTGGAGGCATCTGTTTCAGTACCCTGGCCCCTTAACCTACAACTAGCCACGCAGGCAGGGGTAGTTACCCTTGGGATAGCGCCACCTAGGGGTTACATTTAGATCTAGCATATGCCTAGCAGTCTCCACCCTGGACCTGGGTTATAATTTTCACACAAGATTCATGTGTTTTGTCCTTGTACCCTCACCCCTCTTCCTCTTGAAATGAGCCAGGTATACATCCTAACTCCAAGGGTGGTACCATCCTTTGTAAAGTAAATGGTATGCCAGTATATGGGTACCAATGTCCAGATTTATTGGGGGGTGCTAATTTGTCGTAAGTGGCTGGGGGGTTACACCGATGTGCCTTACTGGTTCTCCAATGTTTGCACCAAATCATATGTACCTATCACAGGACAGCTCCTCAATTTGGGTGACCAGTTGTGTACCACTGGTGGCCCACTGTATCTCCATAGTCTAGGTTCCCATGGGCAGAGGTTGTTAGCAGCTTTGGTTAAACCCCACTCATGTGCCATTTGTTTGCCTCACAGGAGCAGTTGTAGCATCTTTGGGGAGTTTGGTGGCAGGACCCCCTCCTGTACCAAAATCTTGTGCAGGGTCCCTGGTGATGTAGGCTTGGCCACAAGCTGCCATTTGCTGCAGCTTGCATTGTACTAATGGGCCCTCTGAAAATCAAGCCCATAGCAATTTTAGGGCAGAAGGCACTGTATGTCTGTCAGGTCACACACACACACACACACACACACACTTACACTTCATACGCAGGTACTAATGAGTATGCTGCATGTACTAATTTATAGAAATTGCCAACACAGTGTACTAGCCCGCCCCATGACAAAGACCCCTGGACATAGAAACATAGATAATGAAGGCAGAAAAAGATCCATGGTCCATCCAGTCTGCCCAAGTACCCTATTGTTCATCTAGCATGCTAGCCATCACCAGCCTCTCCTCTCCACAGAAGGAGGAAACAAAAAAATATTTAAACAATAAAATTATAATTGTAATACAGTCACAGGCCAGCAACTGCAATTGTTACATGTCAACCCTACATGGTTTTATGATGTTGTACCTCCCACCTTTCTACATGTATTGATTCAAATTAGATCTGCTATTCCAAAATGAAAGTAACAATAAAATACTGCATTCAAATTATTTTAAGCAGAAATCGAAATAAGACGCTCAAAAATAATAAATCCAACTTTGCCAGTCACACATCCATCTTCTCCTCATTTTCTATCATGTCCAGCTCAGATGCAGTGGGTGACCCTGACATTTCATTCTGGGAATAGTGTGAATGGAGAAATGTCACCAGGTCATCTACTTTGAGGAAAATGTTCGTTTTTCCATGTTTGACAGTTTTATCTTTCATGGAAGGCAGCATCGAGAAGTGTGCTCCTATTTCCAGCACTTCCTGTCAACATGCCAGGAGCGCCCAACATCTTTGTTGAGCTTTAAAAGAAAAGTCCAGAAAAATATAATATCTGTGGCCTTTGTAATCTAATGCGCCCCTCAGTTTTGCAAGCTTGAAGATATGGGGCTCGATTTTCAATGCCTAAGAATGCTGCAATTCCCTGGTGCACCGATTATATGTAAAGATTTTGGACCCCATATTCAAAGCCAGCCGGCTGCATGCGCAAACAAGTGAGTCGCATGAAAAACAGGGCCAGCCAGCTCTGGTACCATATTCAAACAGATAGCATCATCTGAACTGACTGCGCTATTAGTTTGAATACCGGACCATGGTAGCATGGTGCACAGCAAGCAGTTGCCATGCTTGGCACAGTGCTACCATAACAGGTGGGCTAAAGACCTCCCATGGGGTAAAGTGCAGCACACACTGGTTAGCACCGCAGTCCCCATGGATGATATTCAGCCCAAACATGCAGATGAGCCCATTGCGCATAGACGGTGCTAAGGGGCCCTACGCATGCCCATTACGGGCTCATTTGCATGCTGGCACCACGGCCAAGTGCACCGGGCCAGGTCCCCCTAAGCCCCAATCCCCATTCATGTAAAAATCAACCCTGGTGGCTCACCACCCCTGTCAGGTGATTATCACCACCTGCCCCCTCAAAACCAACGTCTCGAGTAGGCAATCAATAGCCCTCCCTCACACCATTTTATGACTGGCCACCAACTGACTATATTAATAAACATGTACAATATATAGTACATGCTCATTGGTGATAATTCAGTCAGCGGTCAGCTGTGGGGTGTGAGGAGAGTGGTGTCAGTTGCTGGCCTGCCAGGTCAGGAGTGGGGGACAGGATGGTGATCACTACCTGCCGGGGGGGAGGTGAGGGGGACACTGATCACTCATGGATATTTATTTCTAATTGTGATGGTGATCAGAGACAAGGGGAGAGGGGAGGAATCCCAAGACCACCAAGAATTCATGTATTTGTCTAATATCAAGGGATCGGGGCTGGGGAGGGCCACTGGGCCAGCAGGGTTGATGTTTTTTTTTACATGAACTGGCATCACAGCTGGGGAGGGACACTGGATCACCAGAGTTGATGTTTTTTGTATGTGTGAGGGGATTGGGGCTAGCAGCCCTTGACAGTGTGTGGACAGGATGTGGGGCACAGCCCCCCTCTGCACACTGTTAAGGGCTGGGTTTCAGAAATCTTAAAATGCACCAGTGCTGGTGGCCATTTAATGCTTCTGAAACCTTTAAATATTGTGCTATGCTGCAAATGCATAAGGATCCTTCATTTGCATAAGAGCAGCACAATATTATGTGGAACGGTGCTGTCAGGGATGCGCAATACATATGTGTCCTTTGAATATGGGCATGCCATCGACAGCTGGCGCTATTCCAGGATAGCGTGGCACACACCTAGTTTGTGCCATGCTAACCTTTTGAAAATGGTGGCCATGGTATCTATCAGAGTCAAAAGCAAATGTTGCCAAGGTCATTGTTTTAATATATGAACATACAAAATTGCCAGCAGAAACAGGCCTCATGGTCTATTGAGTCTATTCAAGTGTGCAGCTAGCATCTCATCTTGCAGCTGCTCCTCCCGCCCCTCTTCCAAGTATCCCGTCCCCTTACCCTCTCCCAACCCCTCTTGAAACTGCCCACCATCTTAGAGGACACTATCTTGTCTGGTAAGGTGTTCCATTTGTCCACCACTCTTTCAGTGAAAAAATATCTCATCTCCCTCCTGAATCTCCCCCCCCCATCTCAGTCCATACCCTCTCGTGTCCCTCTCCTTTGGAAGACACCCAGCCCTCCCCTGCACTGCTCGACGTCGGAACCCTCCCCTGAAGCATCCAGAAGCTGGGACATGGGTCATGAGGGCACAGGAAGACTCCCAGCCCTCCACTGCACTGCTCGATGTTGGAACCCCCCCGAAGCACCCAGAAGCTGGGACACAAGTCATGAGGGCACAGGAAGACACCCAGCCCTCCCCTGCACTGCTCGACGTCGGAATCCCCCCAAAGCACCCAGAAGCTGTGACACGGGTTGTGAGGGCACAGGAAGATGCCCAGCCCACCCCTGCACTGCTCGACTTTGCAACCTCGAAGCACCCAGGTATGGGAATCTCACGGAGGCACAGCGTGGTCTGTAGCACCATTTTCAAACTGCAGACTGCACTCCTAAGCTTATCTTAGCGCTTCCACTGCCTCTCAGAGCTTGAGTGCTTCTACCCCCCCAGCGCTGCACACCGGCTCCCCACCACCACCCTTGGTGAGTCCTCCTTTTATAGGCTGTATAGGCTGATGTCACATGACTGCCAAAAACCTATCAGCCCACTTTTCCATTTGCAGCTTATCAGCTGCCACCACCAGAGGGCTCCAACCTATTATCCCAGCCTAAACACCAAACCAGTACAGGATGTTGCTTCTTACATCCTTCGTTTTCCTCTCTTTGGCATCATTAACCTCCTTTCCACCCTCAAACCTCCCAGATAGGGAACCCCCACCGGCCCTGCCCCCTCGGCTAGACCCTCAGCCTTACTGCGCTGCCTCATCTCACTTGCCTGAGCTACACCTGGCTCATGCCCACTATGGGTTAATCAGTGCCACTATTGTGCCACCCTCCTTCCATCCAGGGCTCTTGGTCCTACACACATCTGCCTACTGTTACCTACCTGTTTCCTCCCCTCACTGCAACCCCACTGCATGCACAACCTCCTCCAAGTTAAAAACAAAGCATCTCTTTGTCCTTTTCCTGCTCCTGTCAGGGGATATAGAGGCAAACCCAGGCCTTAACTCATCACATACCCCCACCCCTTCACTCTACCAAAAGGCCTATGCATACTGCACCTTAATACCTGCAGCCTGTTATCTAAAATCTCACTTTTACAACCAATTGCCTTAACCCTGCACCCAGACATCCTGGTCATCTCGGAAACATGGCTAAAACCACATCATACAGATGCTGAAGTCTTCATTCCAGGATATACAATCATCAGGCATGACAGGAGAGGTAGAAAGAGAGGGGGAGGGATGGCAATGTATGTATCCAACAGTCGGCAGTTCATTATTGTGGATATCCCCTCTCTCCCAGCAAACATCAACTCGTTACTCATTAAACTAGCACTTCCATATACCACCCCTATATACATGGCAGGTTCATACTGCCCCCCCTGCACACCCACTGACGAAATTCTCTCCCACCTAATTACGTTGCAGTCCCTAGCCATAGGTGGCGAACTCCACGCCACAGGTGATTACAATGCCAACTGGCTAGGTACTGAAAAAGCCCACCTGAAGACTAAAATAAAGGCCCTGAACCTCACGCAACTCATAAAAGAGCCCACCAGACTCAACCACGAGACAAATAACCACTCCCTACTGGACTGGGCTCTCAGAACTCTGGGTGCAGGCCTGCTTCTAGATTCTTTAAGTGATCATCACATGATTTACATGATCAGGAAGGTACATAGCCCCTCTGCCCCCCCCCAAGACGCTGCATACCCGGTCCTATAACTCCCTAGACCTAGAATCTCTCCTGGTGGACCTGGGAAAGATAAATTTGTCCTGTATCACCGAGGCATCCTCCATTGACAATGCCTTTGATGCGTTCAAAACCAGATTCTTAAAAGTGTGAGACAAGCACACTCCTCTGCGTGCAAAAAGAGTTAGAGGGGCTCATCTCCCATGGATCACGGCAGACATAATCAGAAAATGCCACTCCAGAGGCCATGCCTGGAAAACACATAAGAAGCAGGGCACCCAGGCCTCCCATACTACCTATAGATCCATTCATAATGCTTGCACAAACAGCATCCGTCAAGCCAAAAAATGCTACTTCCTATCAACATTTAGTAAAAACTCTAACCACCCTATGGAGTTCTGGAAATCTCTCAAATCCCGCCCCCAACCCAACCCCACCTCCAACACTACTAGCTCAGGGCACCCTCATCTCCAACCCCATCTCCAGCCCCATTTGTGTAGCTGAAGATTTTAACACCCACTTCTCCAGCTGTGCTGACAACCTACTATCCTCCCTCGAGGACAAACACACCCCGGCCTACCCCCACTGCCCCCATACCCCCCAAACTCACTCCCCAGTTCTGCCATTCTCATTCCAACTAGTTTCCCCAGTAGAAGTCCTTCGCTCCCTGTGGGCACTGAACCCCAACAAAGGCAAATGCCCATTGTCCCTGGATACCAAGATGCTATTCTTGTCAGCCCCAGCCATAGCCACCCCTCTGGCCACCCTTCTCAACCTCTCTTTTTCTCTGGGCAAGGTACCAAAGGCCTGGAAAATGGCCACCGTCATACCCCTCCCTAAAGGCGGTGACCCCTCCTCCCCAGGCAACTACAGACCTATCTCCCTACTCCCCATTCTGGCCAAACTACAGGAGCGACTTGTCCTGTCACAACTGACTCAGTACTTGGATGCCTCCTCATTTTTTATGCCTTACCAATCCGGCTTCCGCAAAATGCACTCAACTGTCACCTCCCTACTACGAGTCACCGGAGACATTCTCACCGGCATCGACAAAGGACATATCACCTCGGCCATTTTTATAGACCTTGAAAAGACATTCGATACCATCTCTCATTCCCTACTCATCTTCAAACTTACCAAAGCAGGGCTCACACACCCAGCCACAGAGTGGTTCCAAGACTACCTAGTGGGGAGGAAACAAGTAGTCAGAATTGCCTCTCACCCATCAAACCCCCTTCCAGTCACATCTGGTGTCCCCCAAGGATCAGTACTAGGACCAATACTCTTCTCCATTTTTCTAAATGACCTCCCCTCTGCATGCTGCCATACTTCCATACAAATGTATGCGGACGATACAGTCCTGTATGCATCAGAACCCTCAATAAGCAGCATGGCACCTCTCCTTCAGGAGGATTTCATTGCCATCCAGCTCTGATTCAAATCTAACCAGTTATTTCTAAACCCTAAAAAAACTGTGTCGCTCACTTTTGGCTCCCAGAAAAGACTCTCCCGACAAACCCCCTGTCCCTCGTTCAAAACCCTGAAAGGGTCTTAAATATCTAGGCGTCTGGCTCGATCAGTACCTAGACTTTGCACCTCACATTGACTCCCTGCACAAGAGGCTGCTCCCAAAACTGGGTGCACTATATCGAAACAAGAACTACCTCCCCACGTAAATGAGGCTAGCCATTGTCCAAAAAATGATACTTCCTGTTCTCAACTATGGTGACATAGTATACACTATCGCACCGGCGTCCACCCTGGCAAGTCTAGACACCCTATTCCACTCCTTTTGTCACTTCATCCTAGACTGCCCGCAATCCACTCACCACTGCACGCTATACAGCTCCCTCACTCTGCCATACCTCCAAGATTGCAGATTAATAAACTGTGCTAGGTTCGCTGCCAAATACTGGTCCCTCTCCTCCCTCCCTCCTACCTGGAATCCACCCTATCCCAACATCCTCCTCCTCCTGTGTGCTCCATAAGAGGCACATACCCTAGACTACTCCACGTCCCACTCATGCACACTACCAAAGGACACGCAGCTTTCAAATACAGAATCCCACAGCTATGGAACGCCCTACCTGCCCCCATAAGACATGCGCAGAATCCCCATCATCATACTCGACTACTCAAGACTCATTTCTCCTCCAACTGCTCCTGCTAAGCTAACCACTCTCTACCAAAATGTGTTGTTCAGTCTCATGTGATATTGTATATCGGTCCCTATCTGTAAATTCCTGACTATGGTTGCCAGGAGTAAACTTGTCTGTATTCTAATTACTGTATTATATTGTATTGCACGAATTATATGATATGTACTGGGCCTTGGCCCCCAGGTCGCATCTGGAATTGAGCATTGTTGCTCAGTATGCCTTCATGGTAAATCTCGTAAATAAATAAATAAATCTGGAAAATCCCTTCTGTGTTGGTCTTGTTTATCCCCTTTAGATACTTAAAGGTCTCAATCATATCCCCCACATCTCTCCGCTCCTCCAGTGAATACAAATTCAGCTCTCCCAACCTGTCCTCGTAGGGCTTGCTCTCTAATTCCTGGATCATCTTTGTGGTTCTTCGCTGCACCCCCTCCAACAATTTGATGCCCTTCTTCAGGAATGGGTGCCAGTACTGCACGCAGTACTCCAGGTGGGGTCTGACCAATGACCTTTACAGGGGCAGGATAACCTCCCTTCTTCTTCTTCTGGAGATCCCCCTTTGAATACCCCCAGCAATTTGTTGGCTTTTGCTGCCACCTTCCTGCACTGAGCAGAGTTGTTCATGCTCTCTGTAATGATCACTTCTAGGTGCTTCTCCTCTGTGGAGCTCACCAACTGTACCCCATTCAAGTGATAATCCCTCCCCTGGTTCCTGGCTCTGAAGTGCAGAATCTTGCACTTCTTGTCACTGAACCCCAACTGCCATTTTTCCACCCACTCTTGCAGCTTAGTCAGGTCCTTCTGAAACCCCTTCCACCCCTATGCATCATCAACCACAGCTCTCATCTTGGTATCGTCTACTAACAGACTGATCTTGCTCCAGATCCCGAGTGAGATATCTGCAATAAAAATCCCAAACAGCACCAGTCCCAATATCAATCCCTGTGATACCTCGTTCATCATCACTCTCAGTGAGGAGCGGTCCCCCACCACCACCACCACCCTTTGCTGCCTTCCCTTTAGCCTGTTTGTGATCCATTTCACCATTTTTGGTCCCGCCACCACATGTTCCAGTCCCCCCCCCAACCTGCCATGTGGCACTGAATCAAAGGCCTTGCTGAACTCTAAATACAGAACATCCACTGCATGGGCCTTGTCCAGTTCCTACATCAACCAGTCATAGCACAGGATCTGCCCTCTACAGACCCATGCTGTTGACCATCCTGGAGACTGTTTTCCTCCAAGAAGCTAACAAGTCTCTCTTTTAGGATGGTCTCCATGAGCTTTCCCACAATCGATGTGAGGCTCACTGGCCTATAGTTTCCCGGTTCATTCTTTGGGCCACTTTTGTGGATGGGCACTACATGGGCCATTCTCCAGTCCTGTTGTACATATCCCGTGTCCAAGGAGGTATTGAACAGGTCAGCCAGTGGCCCCGCCAGGACCTCTGCCAACTCCTTTACTACCCTAGGGTGAACGCAATCAGAATCAGGTGCTTTGTCCACCCTTTATGCCCTCAACCAATCAAGTACCCTGCTCTCTGTAATCCCTACATCTGTTGTTTTCTCCCCACCCCCACCGTCTCCTTCACCTGGGGTATCTACCCCCCTTCTCCTACATGAATACAGAGCAGAAATATTTGTTCAGTGCCTCTGCCTGCTCCACCCCTTTCTCCACTCACCCTCCATTCTTCTTAATCCTCACCAGCTGATCTTTGCTCCTTCTTCTCTTTCTGATCTAGAGGAAGAGGTCTTTTTCTCCACTTTTGATTCCCTGCACCAGTCTCCACTCCCTGGATGCCTTGGCCACCCTGACCGGTCTGGTAACATCCCTGGCCTACTCCATGTACTGTACATATCCTTATCTTCACCCCTCCTCGATTTCCTGTACTTTTCAAATGCTGCTCTCTTGGCCATCACCCCTTCCATAACCTCCTGTGTCAGCCAACTGAGTTTCTTTGCCCTCCCCTTCTTACTTTTCATCCTAGTGCAAGACTTTATAGCCTCCGCCAGCCTTTCCTTTATGATGTCCCATTTCTGGTCTGCATCCATTGACATTATTTTTCCATTTCTGGTCTGCATCAATTGACATTACTTTCCTAGGATTTCTAAGGTACTCTGAAAGCCCAAGCTAGCAAGGGGGGATTCATCAGAAGGAAGTTTCAAAGCAGTTATTAGGGTTTCTTTCACCAGGTTTTGGGTATTAGAGAAATCATCATGAAGACCATCAGGAATCCCCATTAATCTTATATTCCAAGATCGCATCCAATTTTCATTAGCCTCAAGCTTCCTAAACATGCTATGATTCTTTGCAATGACCCCTTGTAATGTAGCCTCCAGAGCAACAACTCTAGCCTTGGTTTTATCACATTTTATATATGTTCATTGAGCTGCTTCTCATCTGTCTGCCCCTTACTTTTTAAAGAGCAGCTAACACCTTCAGAAGAACTTTAATAAAACATAATATGTGGACACAGTTTGCCTTATATTTCACATTAGTTCTGTAGTCCTCCTCACCATTATGTATTACTGGTGTAATCTGCATGAAAACAGGATCTCTGCTCCTACAGATTTCACCTATTCCTGTTGCTTTCTCCCTACCTGAGGTCATAATGCACTTTTTGTGACATCACAGTTACTCCCACGGCAACAGACTGTGATGTCACAACATAGGATTATGACTTGAAGTAGGGAGTAAGCTAAAGAGGCAGATGAACATAAAGGTATAAAGATCATGTATTTATGCACATTTTCTCAGTAATAATAAATGGGGAGTAAAAATCTATAGAGTACATATGGAATGCAAGCTGAATTGTACCTAAATATCATGTTATTCAAAGTTTTTTTTGAGGCATCAGCAGCTCTTTAATTGCTGGATTTCAGATTAAATGAAATCAGTCTTTTTGATTACAGCTTTGAACCGATGGTCACATTTCTCTATCCAGGAAATGAGTCGGTCAATTGCTCTCCGCAGATAATCGAGCATGCACTGCTTGTCTGTACCAGATATTTGATTTTCCTTCATCTCTTTCTGCATATGTTTCAGATTTTCTTTATATTCATCTTGTCTAATACTTGCATTTGGTTTTGCATCCCCACCTTCCCTGGTCTGCTTCTGTGTTAGTTTAAATTATTTGTCTAAGCTCACAGGATTTTGTTTCTAAGTAATCTCACTCCTCTTTTATTAAGGTGAAGCCCATCGCTTGCACAAAGGTCACCCCTTCCCTCAGAAGTGGCCCAGTTCTTTACCAGCACAAAGTTCTCTTTTTTGGCGCCGTCTATTTAGCCAGTGGTTGATTTTCCCGGTTAGTTGCTGTCTGTGGAGGAAGGCCTGGGAACCAGTATTGTTTCTGATACTATTATCTTCCCAGCCACAGTTTTTAGTTTCTCAATTCTCACCAAGCTTTTGGTATTCCTTACTTATTTTTTAATAGGGCATCTTTCCCATGTTATTTGTCCCTGCATGTATTACTATGGTGGGCTTGTCTCTGGAGTTTGTAAGTACTGTATATTGTCTATACTTAATGTCACATCTCCTATCTTTGCCCCTAGATAACGTTACCATAGTGTTGAAGTGGTCCAACTTACATACTTTTAAATCAGTATATTTAACCATGGAGTTCACTTGTTTAACCAGGAGTGGCACACTAAGCTGAAGGCTTGTTTACAGGTGCGACCTGGGAGCACAGGGAAGTTAAGTGACTTGCTCAGGGTCACACAGTATGCAAGTGGGGGCTGTGGGATTCAAACCCAGGTCTCCAGATTTGCAGCTCAGAGCCTTAAACCACTGGCTATACTGCTTCCAAGTCTCCTATCAGGATTTATTTTTGTGTTACTTGCTGTTCCCACCTTTCCCCATTAAGTACATTGCCAGGTTCTGTTATCTCCTCATTAGAGAAACAGCATGAATTGGTACTTTCTGTTTCACTTAAAGGTTCAAAACTGTTTTAGGTGTGAATTGGATAACTTTCTAACTTTTCTGTCCTTCAGCCCTTTTTGCGTTTTTCCTTTTGGTCCTTTCATTGTACACCAGTCAGTATTTGCTGGGTCAACACCTTCATTGTCCTGCTCTTGCCACTCTCTTTTATTTACTCTGGCTTCATTTTCGCTATTATTGATGAAACTATCCTCCTTCCTAGTACATTTTTCACTTCTTAGAGCATCTGGATTAATTCAGACTCAACCTACCAAATTTTGCTGTTCTACATGTAAAGATTTAATAAAAGTTTCCATTTGGGATACTTCTTTTACACTGTCAAATATAGCCTCGAGTTTTTCGATTTCATTCAGAAGTTTTTTGTTAAGTATACATGCTTCGCCAGCCTGCTGGCAGACAGGAAGCACTATCACTTGCAATGCCAATGACTGGGGTTCAGGAGTGAACTGTTGGTCATTGGAAGGCCTGTCGGGGGCAGGATGATGCTCATCTCATGATCTGCTTTCCTTCTCTGGGGAGGTAGGGATCTGGTGCCTGGCACTACTTTGACCCCTAGCAGAGGCCATGGGCAGGTGTGCCTGGGCTAGTGTGTCAGCCAGGACTGGTGGTCATGGCAGATGTCTGCACATCAGAAGCAGCAGTACGCTCAATGTGTGCTGACATCATTGTATGTCCATGCCACTAGGGGCTCCACACTGAGCAAGAAAACCCTCTGGACTTCATGCTTCATGAAGCCTGGTAACCTGTATGCTTCTCTGCTGGAATGATGCTTGATGTAAGTCTCAGTAGGGAATTCAGGTTGACCTTGGTGTCTCTCCTAGACCCCCCCGGGGGAGCCTCACTGTTAGATGCAAGTTACAGGCCTCCCTGTTTAGGAAGTCTGGGGCGTGTGTGTGGGAAAGAGGTCAGTAGGGTCAGTGGACTGAGCAGAGGATATATCCCCACAGATACCACAGTACATAAGTAGAATCTGAAAAAAAGTTTACACGTGTGACATACAAACATAGCTTGGCTGAAGTCATCCTGCTTCATCTGTAACATGCTGCAGTTTTGGCATTTGACCAAGCATTTCCCCCATTTGACAGACAGTGACTTTTACCTTTTCTAACCATTAATATAGACTGCAGACAAACCCATCAAATACCATAGAAAAGAAGAAATTTTTTTTTTAAATACACAACACACACTGCCTAATGTGATACTTTAAGCAATTAAAGGCCTAGTTCAGAATGTATTTCTTGACAGGTTTTGTAGAACAAAAGGTTTAAAGCTCCAAACTTGTTTGAAATGCAGGGTTCCTGATCTGAGATGTAAGAAATATTGCCAGCCCACCACATCAGACACAGCAGACAGGACAGATGGCTCTGCCTCATTGCCTCCACTGTGCTTGTCAATGCTCACACAGGTGTTAGCGTTTATAGGGCAGAGAATGGAAGTAGTGCTCCATTTCATCCGGTTGACCTGCTCCAACCTTAGTCAGCAAAACAGCTGAAAATGCAGTGTAGTACAGTTTAAACTACACTATGGTGCTCCAAAGTTGGTGGTTTTCTGAACAGAAACTCTGGAGAGGCTCACATTATGCATACTGAACAGTTTGCCAAATGCTCCCCCATAGTTCCACAATTCCTTCTGTAAAAGCCAAGAGGGTCCAGATGGATTGACAGTTCCTCTTATCTAGTTAGCAATGCCCACAAGTTAAAAAAAATGCACATGCAGCAATGTTTCCAAACAAACACAGTAAAAATGGCTGTATGTAACAATCTCTGGGGATTTTTGTTGCCAAATATCAGAGTCAGAAAATGGTTAGTAGTCCTCAATGTAAATAAGACCCATGGGCTGGCTGGGATGCATCTCAGAGTGCTAGGGGAAGTGACATCAGTGTTAGCCAAATCCCTGGTAGGGTCATTTAATAGCTCTTTGTAGGAAGGGATGGTTCCTAAGGACTGTGACATGGTAGATGTAGTTCTGCTGAACAAGGGAAGGGACAAGGAGCAGCCTGAAAACTATAAAACCGTTAGCCTTACCTTCACAGTAAAGAAATTGATGAAGACATTAGTTGAAGTGGACCTAGTGAAAGGGCTTCAGGATAGTAAGCAGTATGAGTCTGTGGCAGGGAGGTCTTGTTAGACCACCCTGATAATGTTCTTTGACTGGATAAACAGGAAGTTGACAAAGGGCTTAAGACTTCAGATACCAAAAGGAGCAGCTGCACTACAGAAGAAGGGAAAGTGCAATCCCAGGATGGCTAGCCCAGAATATACAAGGAGAAGAACAGAAGAAATGCAAAGTCAAAGTCAATTTTATTTAAAAAGATGCCCATTCCCAAAGGCTCTGGGCGCCGCACAAAAACTGTACAGTATGTCATACCGTATACATTACATTAAAATATCATACACATAAAACTTAATCTCCAAAAGCCTGCATAAATAAAAAGGTCTTCAGACGACTCTTAAAGGCCTCTATAGTGGGGGCCTCTCTCACTTCAAGCAGCAACGAGTTCCAGAAAGCTGAAGCAGCAACTCCAAATGATCGATCCCCTGCTGATTCCAACCTGGCTCTCGGAACTTTGAGGAGGTCACCACTAGAGGAGCGGAGATCCCGGACAGAGGTAGATGGTACCAGGAGATCAGAAAGGTAACCAGGGCCCTGTCCATGCAGGGTCTTATAGGTGAGAACACCCACCTTGAACAATACTCTCCACCTGACAGGCAGCCAGTGCAATTCACGCAATACCGGAGTAATATGACAAAACTTACTTTGTCCGGTCAAAAGCCGGGCAGCAGCGTTTTGCACTATGCAGTCAGTATACCAGAAATAAAACAATTGCTAAGTCAGAGTTCTGTCTCAGCAGTTGCTTTATTTTTGGTATTCAGAGTGCTTTTCCCCTGTTGTTATCCTTGCGGTAGATTTACTCTACTTGACTTCAGCAAGGCATTCCATACAGCAGACTGCTGGAGAAGATGGGGATCTTGGAACAGCTAAGGAAATAGCAAAGAGGGTAGGGAGTTGTCTGGATGGAAGGGAGCAGAGAGCTGTGGTGAATGAGGTCAGATCAGTGGAAAGAGAGGTCACTAGCAGAGTACCACAGGGATCTGTCCTGGGCCCGGTACCCTTCAACAGTGCCATGGGAGAGGGAATTCAGTGCAGGCTGTGTCTATCTGCAGATGACACTAAACTCTGTGGTACAGCTGACAACATGGAGGGAATAAAGGAATTGTACAGAAACCTGCACAGGCTGGAAAATTGGTCAAAAGGACAACAAGTGAAATTCAGTGCCAAGAAGTGCAAATGCACTTAGGGAACAAAACACCCAGAACAGAGTATTGGATAGGGGAGGTTCAGCTGGACACAACACCACAGGAAAGGGACCTAGAATTCATCATTAGTGACTCCCTTAAACAAAGCAGCTAATGCAACAAAGCCTTCAGCAAGGCTGAGAATACTAGGGGGCATTCCCTCTCTTTCTCTCTTAGGAGGCAGTATAGAGTAGTGGTTAAGGGCTCTGAGCCACAAACCAGGAAACCAGACTATGAATCCCATCAACTCCCACTAACATACTGTGTGACCTTGAGCAAGTCACTTAACTTCCTTGTGCTCCCAGGTCACGCCTGGAAACAAGCTGTGGCTTAGTGTGCCTTTCCTGGTTAAACAATTTCCCCTTTCCTTCCCTGGTCTGCATTGGGAGAGGGGTTCAACAGCAAGAAACAGGAGTTACTGTTATCTTTGTATAGGTCACTTGTGAGCCACACCAGAAGTAATGTGATCTGTTCTGGAATCTCCACCGGAAAAAGGACATGGACAGGATAGAGACGGTACAAGGTAACCAAGATGATTCAGGGCCAGGAGTGCAGATCCTGTGAGGATCCACTAAATGCACCAAACATGTAGCTACTCAAAACCAGATAAGAGAGGGGGGACATGACTGAGACAATAACATTCCTGAAAGGAATGAACAAGGTGACTGTGAAGACCTATTTACCAGGAGCTAAGAAGTTAGGGCATGGATTCATGGGTGGGGTTAATGGGAGAATGGTTTAAAAAGGATGTGAGGAAGTATTATTTTACAGAAGGAGTGGTAGAGCCATAGAATGGTATGCTGGCAGAGGTACAGGGTGCCAAAACCATGAACGGCTTTAAATAAGGCTGGGATACAACCGTGGGTGTAGTAGCTGTGATGTAGACAGCCAGTTCTGAGTGCTGTATTATATATTTTTTAATATAAAATGTATTAATGTCTCTGCTGAAAATTCAAATGCTAGGAATGACCTCACTCATCCCAGATTCCAGCTGAGAGATGAAAGCCATGGGAAATGGCTGATGGTATGTGAGTTCACACACACTCAGTTTTTTTAGAGACAATGTGTTACCTGGAAGACTTATTAAGGATCCTGTGAGCTAATTACCGACTTGTTTAAGTTAATTTTGTTAAGAGAGAAATCATAAACTAGGTTTATGATATTAGAAAGGGAAGCTAGGATATTACACAGAGGTGAGAGGTCATAAATTCTCATATGAAGCCTGTGTGAGGAGGGTATAGCATGAGATCAAAGAAAGTGTCATTTGAAACTTGAGTTATGCTAAAGTTGCAGAATTAATACTTTGAAATTACATCCTGTGGTTGTATAGAAATATATATTTTTTTACATATTTTGACAGAGGAGGAGCTAGATGAAGTCATCCAAAAGGAGTTGGCAAATACTGCTTGTAAAGATTATTCTTTTTCACTACAGAAACACTTTTTATCTGACACTGACCAAGAAAACATCTGAGCACTGAAAACAGGTATTTAGAAAGCTAGACAAAATCTAAATATAGTTGTAGGAATTGCATTGTTTTAAACCTTGTTTTGTTTAAAGATATGTATGTCTTGGGATATAAGAGTTCTGTATTGTATGTTTGACATATTATTATATATTTTAGTAAAAACTTTAATTTTAGAGTAAACCTGGTCTGTCTTTGAATTGCTTTCTTTTGCTAATAAATATTTATGGTTATAGCAGACAGCAGACATAAGCTTGTAGGGTGGTACCAAACTGGAAAGAGAAGCGTTTTAAATCTGAGGTCTTTATTAAAGTTTTAAAGGGTTCATCTCTGAATACCTGGTTAGGTGTCCGTAGGCAAATATATCTGCCCCCCAAAGACATATATATCTGAGCCTGTGCATTGGGTATGCTAGCAAGAGGTTAACAGTTTGAATTCCTCCAGAACTGAGACCAAAGGTTGATCTGAACCCACAAAAAAAGACATGAGGGTTACCGTGTCTGTTATACTGTTCACAAGACTGCACTCAGAGGTTGGCACTTTGGGAGTAGAGGGCCTGACCTGCTGAGTGAATCTGTGACAGATTGGTTGGCAGCGGTGGCATTAATTTTGGTATCACAAGCTTTATTGTTCTGTCAGTTGAGACCATAAGGTCTGTTGCACAGAAAGAAAAAGAGTTTTATTTTAAAAAGGAAACAGAACTATATATCACTTGGTGTACGGTCAAGTTCCTACCTATTTTTATTTTCTAAAGTGCAAAGTCAGAGTAGCAGTAGTTAGAAAAGATGGCATCCAACTACAGCAGGCACACTGTAGAACAGTTAAAACAGCTGCGTGAGGACAGAAGAGTCCTGTTCGAGGTGACAGCCAAAAAGCACAACCTCATAGAGGCCCTGACAGTAGCAGATACCCAGAGCAGTGAGTCACCAACCATGACTGAAAGAGACCAGACCTCAAGTGTGGTAGAACTAGTGGCCAGTGAGGGGTCTTGAGCCGATGAGGTGGACAGCAGGGCCACTGTCAGTGAAGGGCCACAGCAGCAGGGGAAGGTCACCAGTATCCTGAATCCAGAGGTACTTAAGCTGCAAATTGAGTTGCGGAGGATAGAACTGGAGGCAGAGCGACAACAGAGGGAGGTGGACTGTGAGGCAGAGCGACAACAGAGGGAGGCGGACCAAGAGGAACGTGATTGCCAGTGAGAGGCAGAGGAGAAGAGAGAGCGAGAATGCAGAGCTGCAGAGGAGAGGAGAAAGGAGTGCCAGTGACAACATGAACTGGAGAAGCTACAACTCCAACCAGTGGCACCAGAGCAGGTAAGTGGCTTGGGTTTAACTGGGACTGCAGGTCTGGGTTACAAATTGAACTCCAAATTAATAGCTGAGTTTAAGGATGGAGAGGACATGGACGCCTTTCTAATTTCTTTTGAAAAAGTTTGTATTCAGGCTAAAATTCCTACAGAGTCCTGGAGTTTCCAGTTATCTCCGCTACTTACCAGAAAAGCTCAAGATGCATTGGGTCAAATGGACAATGATGATAGCAATGATTACAGAAAGCTAAAAGCTGCACTGTTAAAAAAGTTTGAATTAACTGCTGAAACATACAGAGCTAAATTCTGAAAGCTCAGGAGAAGCCCTGATATGAGTTATGAGGAGCTAGCCATGAAACAACGTCAGTTTTTAAAATGTTGGTGGGAAGGAATTGAGGCAAATTCTGTTGATAAAATTGAAAATGTGATTTTATTAGAACAGTTTTATTGGGCATGCCCAGCAGAGTTAAAAACCTGGCTAGAGGATAGAGATCCAAAAACAGTTCAAGAGGCTGCTGAACTCTTGGACCGCTATGCCAAGAACAGACCTGCTCTGAGACCGAATGGGGAGAGTGTGGCAGTGCAGAAAGGGAAAAGTGCACCTTCAGGGCAGCTAAAACCTTCACTGCCTCCACCAAAACCAGTTAGCCCCAGGTTTCAACGAAAAGATTTCTCTAAAGTAAGAAATGTTTGTTGGTTATGTAAAGAAACTGGGCACATTGCCAGACAGTGTCCAAGAAGGGAAAGCAATAATACGCAAAGTACTACCAGAAAGGAAGTGGGTTGTTTGTGTGTCCCTGGAAGCATGTGAGTGAACATGAGGGAAAACATGCACCCAGTCATGGTAAATGGCATAAAGATGCAGGGATTAAGGGACACAGGGGCATCCCTGACATTGGTAAAAGGGGATCTGGTCCAGCCTGGTCAGCTTATACCCAATAAGTACGTGACTGTACAGGACTTTGTGGGTGAAGAGAAAACATTGTCATTGGCCAGTGTTCTCCTGGACTGGGGTGAAACAGGGGAAACTGTGCAACAGGTGGCTGTAGCTAAAATGTTAGCAGTAGATGTGATTCTGGGTAACAAACTCCAACAGGGGATGGTATGTGCAGTTACCTGTAGCCAAGAGGCAAGGGAAAATAGCAGTTCCCTGAACTCCACAGAAACCAGTGTGGAAACCACAGAGAGGCTGGTTCCCCAGCCTGTGTCTCCAGATCGAGAGACTGATAAAAATAGGGGGTAGAAATTTCCCTGGTAGCGAGTGACCGCACAGCTACGGAAGGTTACTCCAAAGAGGGAAGGGTGACCAATTGTCAGAGGGTTAGGATTGACAGTGATCCTGAGGGCCATGACGCTAGTGCTAGAGACCCCAGTTTAGTGACTGAAGGGGACTTGTCACATGCCTTGGGACTGTGTGAGGGGTTTGCAGCTGCTCAGAGGAGTGACCCTAGTTTAGAGAAGCTGAGGGCTTGGGCAGACTCTGGGGGCACACAGGGAGGTGACAGCAGATGTAAGGTTTATTGGGAAAATGGACTTATGTATACATAGGCAGTACAGACAGAGGGAGGGATGCTAGGCAGGCAGCTTGTCGTTCCCCAGGGGTATCATGAGCAGTTGCTCAAAATTGCACATGATATTCCCTTGTCTGGTCATCTGGGAATTGCCCACACAATGCAGCCATTGGCCCAGAATTTCTACTGGCCTAACTTCACCCAGCAGGTGAAGGAGTATTGCAGGTCTTGTCACCGGTGCCAAGAAGTAGGGAAGGCGGGCAAGAAAACCCAAGCTGCCCTGATCCCCTTGCCCATAGTGGAGAAGCCATTCCAGAGGGTGGGAATGGATATTGTGGGGCCTTTAAATATCCCCAGCTCCTCAGGGAAGAGAGTCATCCTGACTGTGGTGGATTATGCCACCCGGTACCTAGAGGCAGTCGCCCTATCCTCACTGAGGACAGACAAAGTGACAGATGCCTTACTTGGGATTTTCTCCTGTGTTGGGTTTCTGCAGGAGGTAATCACCGATCGAGGGGTTCCTTCATGTCGGACCTGATGAAATGTTTATGGGAGAAGTGTGGGGTGGTGCAGAGATGCACAACACCGTATCACCCACAAGCCAATGGGCTTTTGGAATGATTCAATGGTATCCTAAAGTCAATGCTCCGGGCATTTGCTGAACAGCATGAGAGGGACTGGGAGAAATACCTTCCCCACCTGTTGTTTGCATACAGGGAGGTGCCCCAAGAGTCGACAGGATTTCCCCCCTTCTAACTCTTATATGGACTCCGGGTACTTGGGCCCCTAGACTTAATCCGGGAGGACTGGGAAGGCAAGCACGCCACCCAGGGAACTTCCATTATGGAGTATGTCCTCAGGTTTAGGGAAAGGCTGAAGAAGCTTATGGGGACAGCCCGGAGCAACCTGGCAGCTGCCCAGCAGAAACAAATGGTGTGGTACGACCAGAGAGCCAGAGCTCGCTCCTACATTGTGGGTCAGGAAGTCATGGTCCTTATTCCGGTCTGGAAAGACAAGCTGCAAGCTGAGTGGGCAGGACCATACAAAGTGGTTAGGAAGGTAAATGACGTGAACTACATTGTGGAGTTACCTGACCATAGACAGACTGAAAGGATGTACCATGTCAACTTGATGAAGCCATATGCAAACAGGGCTGACATGGTGTTCGCAGTATGTAGTCATGGGGAGGGGATGAATGAAGGAGACCCCCCTTCTGGACTTGCTGAAAGAGAGTAAGCAGGAGTCCTCTGTGGAGGCAGTAAAATTGTCTCCCCAGCTGAACCGGGACCAGGTCCAGAAAGTAAGGGAGGTTTTAGCAGACTTTGCCCCCTTGTTTAGCACCAAGCCTGGACTAACCCCCTTAGTGACACATGATGTGGAGACAGGGACACAGACACCCATACGGTGAACAGCATATCAGGTGTCAGAGGCTGTCCATAAAGAGATGAGGAGGAAAGTGGAGGAGATGCTGGATTTAGGGGGTAATCCAGAGATCCCACAGTCCCTGGGCCTCAGCCGTAGTCCTTGTGCCCAAGCCAGATGGCTCAGTTCATTTCTATGTGGACTGTCATGGACTGAATGCAGTCATGAAGTCTGACGCCCACCCGATGCCCCAGACAGACAAACTCCTGGACAAGTTGGGAGGGGCGACCTACCTCACGACTATTGACCTGACCAAGGGGTATTGGCAGGTAGAATTGACAGACAGAGCTAGGGAGAGGTCAGCCTTCATCACTCTGATAGGCTTATTTGAGTTTAAAGTAATGCCTTTCGTAATGAAGAACACCCTTTCCACTTTCCAAAGGTTGGTGAACCAGGTGTTGAATGGTGCTGAGGAGTACTCTGTAGCATACCTGGATGACATTGCCATCTTCAGTACCAGCTGGGAGGAACACCTTTCACACCTTAGGGAAGTGCTGGGCAGGATACAGAGGGCCAGGCTCACTGTCAAAGCTGAGAATTGCCAGGTGGCCATGGGGGAAGTGGCATACCTCAGGCATGTGGTAGGCTGGAGACAGCTCCGTCCTAACCAAATAAAGACAGAGGTGATTCAGGCATGGCAGAGACCAGAAACCCAGAAGCAGGTCAGGAATTTTCTAGGGACAGCAGGGTACTACAGAAAGTTTGTACCTAATTACAGTGCCCTGGCTGCTCCTCTATCTGACCTGACAAAGAAAAAGATGCCAAAGAAAATTACCTGTGGCCCAGCCTGTGAGGAAGCCTTTACCAGACTGAAGGAGGCACTGTGCAGTGCTCCTGTTTTGACAAGTCCAGACTATAGCAAAACCTTTATAGTTCAGACAGATGCCTCAGACGTGGGTATTGGGGTAGTACTTACCCAGACATCTAGCCAAGAGACAGACCACCCAGTTGTGTACCTGAGCAGGAAGCTTATTCCCAGGGAGCAAGCGTACTCCACAGTGGAAAAGGAGTGTCTTGTCATAGTGTGGGCCCTGAAGAAATTAGAGCCATACTTGTATGGGCAGCATTTTGTGGTGTAGACTGACCACAACCCCTTGGTTTGGCTGACGCAGATGGGGGAAAAACAATGGCAGACTACTAAGATTGAGTTTTTGCTTTACAAGGGTATGATCTCAAAATCATACATAGGGCTGGAGTGAAGAAAAAGAACTCAGATGGGCTGTCTAGGGTCTATGAGGAGTGAACTGATTTGGGAAGCTCATCCCATGTAGGGGATAGATCCCCCAAATTCAGGCTAGGTAGGGAGGAGTGTGACGTAGGCAGCCAGTTCTGAGTGCTGTATTATATATTTTTTTTATATAAAATGTATTAATGTCTCTGCTGAAAATTCAAATGCTAGAAATGACCTCACTCATCCCCCAGATTCTGGCTGAGAGATGAAAGCCATGGGAAACAGCTGATAATAAGTGAGTTCACACACACTCATGTGTTACCAGGAAGACTTTTATTAAGGATCCTGTTTCTCTGAGCTAATTACAGATGTGTTTAAATTGATTTTGTTAAGAGAGAAATCATAAACTAGGTTTATGATGTTAGAAAGGGAAGCTAGGATATTACACAGAAGTGAGAGTTCATAAATGCTCATATGAAGCCTGTGTGAGGAGGGTACAGCATGCGATCAAAGAAAGTGTAATTTGAAACTTGAGTTATGCTAAGGTTGCAGAATTAATACTTTGAAATTACATCCTGTGGTTGTATAGAAATATATATTTTTTAAACATTTCGACAGAGGAGGAGCTGGATGAAGTCATCCAAAAGGAGTTAGCAAATACTGCTTGTAAAGATTATTCTTTTTCACTACAGAGACACTTTTTATCTGACACTGACCAAGAAAACATCTGAGCACTGAAAACAGGTATTTAGAAAGCTAGACAAAATCTAAATATAGTTGTAGGAATTGCACTGTTTTAAACCTTGTTTTGTTTAAAGATATGTATGTCTTGGGATATAAGAGTTCTGTATTATATGTTTGACATATTATTATATATCTTAGTAAAAACTGTAATTTTAGAGTAAACCTGGTCTGTCTTTGAATTGCTTTCTTTTGCTAATAAATATTTATGGTTATAGCAGACAGCAGACATAAGCTTGTAGGGTGGTACCAAACTGGAAAGAGAGCATTTTAAGTCTGAGGTCTTTGTTAAAGTTTTAAAGGGTTCATCTCTGAATACCTTGTTAGGTACCCGTAGGCAAAAATATCTGGCCCCCCAAAGACAGATATATCTGAGCCTGTGCATTGGGTATGCTAGCAAGAGGTTAACAGTTTGAATCCCTCCGGAACAGAGACCAAAGGTTGATCCGAACTCACAAAAACAGACAAGAGGGTTACCTTGTCTGTTACACTGTTCACAAGACTGCGCTCAGGGGTTGGCACTTTGGGAGTAGAGGGCCTGACCTGCTGAGTGAATCTGTGACAGTAGCTACTCAGAGGGACGAGGGAGGTGGAAACATGCAGAACAATAGGGAGAACAGAGTTTGCACAGACCCCTCAGGAGCAACAAATCCCAGTGTATGGTAGAAGACATGGCCAGACTAAATGGACAGTCAGCCATTTTTTGCCATCATTGGCTATGCTGCTATGTAATGAAGAAGCTAGTGGTGACTGTGACAGGGTTGGATAAAACCCTGTCCTATTTGTTATGCATAGAGAGATGAAAGCAAATATCTAGTCTGTCCTCTCCTTTTCTACCTCTTGTCTGTCTTTGCCTGTCTGATTGCACAGTCACATAATTTTTCTGGGCACCCGAAGTATCTGGCCAGTCCGAAAGGTCTCTAATCCTCCCCCTCCCCAAAATCACCCTTTCTTCACTTGTTGTTTCTATTTCTTTCTTCCTCTCCCTTGATTCTCTGTGGTTATAAAAAATATATGTGAATCTTTATGTGAAACTGGGTTCCCTGTTTTACAAATGTATATAGTTGCTAGCCTGGTGGTGCTGAGGGCTGAGGTGCTGAATGCCTTACCTTGTGTTACGACAGCGACCCATGTTCAGGAATGAGCATGGACCGCCAGGGGTTGGCAGGGATGGAGAAGGATTAAGCATCTGAGGGACTGCTCTCCTTCTCCGGGAGGGGGATGCCAGTAGTTGGCACAGACTGGCCCCTAGCAGTGGCTTGGGGGCAGTGCACTGACAATGAAGAAGTGGGGCACAGATGGGGCCGATATTTGGTGGAGCATGTGCAGACACATGTGCACTCCCTCCATTGATGTCCTTGCATGCCCCTCTCCACTAGGGAGAAAAGAAAAAGTAAAATGGAGCAATGGAGCTCTCACTTCAGATGAAGACGTCCCCCTTACAGCACCGCCAGGAGGGCACCTCCCCCGAACTAGATCTGGACTACTGGGTTGAAGGTCTCCCAATCCCAGGCCATGAGGGGTAAGTCGTGGGAGCTGAAGGGTAGGGGGGTCTAATACCTGATTGGCATGGAGAGAACATCTGATGGCAAAATGGCGAGGCTCCCGTAAGTAGTACCAAAAAAAAAAAATGTATATGGTTATGTTGCTTGAAATGCATTGCAGAAGGGCATATGGGAATTAAAAAAGATTACAAGCTGTAACACAGAGATTTGATCTTGAAAAACCTTTTGACCTCAAGCATGTTAACAGAATTGCCAACAGGAGATGGTTCCAGACATCCTGTTCTATTTTGGTACACCTGTGTAGCCTGGGTGTTCTATTTTCCTCAGGAAAGATACTGACAAACTTGTCGCATTTTGTGAAAGCAGGATGCAGTTAGAAACTGGCAGAAAAAGAGATTATAGTGATGCGGTAGTGCCACTATAGTTAGGGTTGAGCAGAGGTTTCTATGTTAAAACTCACATTTTGCACTTTAATATATTTGCAACTATTCAACAGAGCTGCACGAAATTGTGCATGCACAATCTCAGAGGTAGATCTCTTGATGTCCCAGTCAAAGAAATCTATGAGATTAGTTTGACAGGACCTTCCTTTTGCAAACCCATGCTGTCTTGGATCCTGTGCTCCTATGGATTCCAGGTGTTGCACTATCCTTTCCTTAAGGAGTGTCTCCATAATCTTGCCCACTACTGAGGTAAGACTGACTGGTCTGCAGTTCCCTGCCTCTTCCCTGCTACCACTCTTGTGGAGCGGGATCACATGAGCCCTTCTTCAGTCTTCTGGGACCTGTCCTGTGCTCAGAGACTCACTAAACAGTTCTGACAATGGCTGTGCTAGTTCCACCCTTAGCTCCTTTAGTACCCTGGGATGTATGCCATCAGGTCCCATTGCCTTGTCCACCCTGAGCTTATCGAGCTTTTGTAAGCCCCTTTCTTTTGTGAAGGGACTAGTGCTCACCTCCCTCCCTCCTGTGTCCGTGGTACAGAGCTGTGGGCCCTGCCCTTCCTTCTCTTCAGTAAATACTGAACAGAAGTATCTATTTAGGATAGATGCTTTTACATGGTCCTCCTCCTCACATGCCCCCTTATCCCCTTTGATCTTAGCAATACCTCCTCTGGAATTTCTCCTTTCACTAATGTATCTGTAGAAAGTCTTGTCATCTTCTTTTACTGTTCATGCCACGTTGTGTGTAGTGCCAATTTGACCCCAGTGGGTATGCTTTGTGATCCTGTGCTGGTGAGCTGAGTTCAGTGGTGAGATCAGTGACCCAGCTGAATTGGATGAGGATGGGGAGATGGTGCTGTTATGTGACAGCCCTCCAGCAAGAGAATGAAAGGTACATGGTTGTCAGCACAGGTCTGGCTAGCATATAATGAAGACATCTATCCTCTTGGCATAGGGCCCTGCAGCTCTCCCCCCTTGAGTGGCAGAGGGTCCTGTGTGTTGACTGACATATGCACTCTTTGTCCTGTGCACTTGTAGCTGTAGCCACATACAGTTCCACAATCCACCAGACAGCTCCATGAATCTTTCACATCTGTCATTGCACCGAACTGCAGGGCCCATAATTTGTGGGCCTTGAACTTCTGTAGGTGGACAGAGTCTTCTATTTGCGCAGGGCATCTGAATCTGTTCATGCAAGTCCCAAACGGACCTGCATGAATGAGGATACTATTCCACTATTGCAAAAAGAAAGGAAATTCCTTGCAAAATTCTTTACAAAAACTTTGTTAATGCACCAGTTAGGGTAACTTAATGCCATGAAAGTAGGGAAATGTGGCATTAGGGTTTCCAAACCTAACTCACCACCCCACCCCCCAAGCTGCAAAAGGAAAAAATATTAGGGTTTTGGGTTTCCCAAGTCTTGGCAAATCACTGGTGGGGTCTTCCTTGGGGTCGTCAGCACTAATGTCCACTTCGCTCCCCAAGCAAACAACATCGCATATGGAATCCTTTCTTTACGCAGGGCCCACAGGCATGAAGAAAGCTACAACAAATTGTGTTGGCAACATGTGGCAAGACATAATTCTCGACCTTTGAAGAGTGTATCACTGTGAGGCACTGTCTTGGAGCTGTTTCATGTGCTTTGTACTACAGGCTACAGACTGGGTGGAGGGGGACCATTAGGGTTGACAACCCCAAGGAAGACCCCACCACTGATTTGCCAAGACTCTGGAGACCCAAAACCTCTAATGTTTTTTCCTTTGCTACTTGGGGATGGGGGTGGGGGTGGGGAGTTAGGGTTCCTAATGCCACATTTCCCACTTTTGTGACATTAAGTTACCCTAACTGGTGCATCAATGAAGTTTTTTGCAGAGAATATTATATAAAGATAGCAATGTGTTTGGGTTTCTAGTTGTAGATTGAGGTTGGGAGATGCTCTCAGAAGAAGAACATTTGCTTGAACTGCCTGTATTCAAAAGCATCATATTGTTTATCTTACTATTATTATCAATAATAATAAAAAAAAACACTATTTGTGAATTTGTTAATTGCTCCTGGTTTATCTATGCCTGCTGACCTTTGCCTCTCCAACAGTGACACAATTGGAGTCACAACTGGAGAAATGTCCAGTGAGCTTTTTTTGTCTGGTTGTTGAAAGTTTCTATATTTTAGTAATTTGAAAAATATATTAAAATAAGTAATCCTTTTGTTGATCTAATTTTAATCTGTCTTGTCGGTAGCTGTTCATCAGCCAGAACACGCAGAGGCTGATAAAGAAGAAGCCACTGGGCCATTGGAGACACCAGGGGATGTCCCTGCTGAATGTGCTGCAGTACAGGATTGACAGCCTGGACCTGGTGTGAGATTATTGTGCTCATTTATAGATTTATTTATTTGGTAACCGGGTAGGTGCATTAATCCAAAGGACCATTTTCAGTCACAACCCGAGCCACAAACATGGCACACTAAGCCAGTACAGATACAGGTGGAACACAAAAGTAATACAGGCCTCAAACATGAGGGGCAGGAATTACAGTACATGGGGTCATTACATGAAGAAATTACATAAGATACAGCATGCCATAAAAGGTCAGCGTACAGGTCAAATACATAGTCAAAAAACACAGAGACCATACATAAGGTTAAGTTATCAGATACAATAAATAAAGTGTAATTGCATTCAGGTACACTGTTTGTAAACAGGTCAGCCGTCAGATAGGTACCCACAATTCAGTGCAACAATCCACCATAGAATAAGTGCCGGGCGTAGACAACAGGAAGGCGACAACAGTAGCCAAGCTGTGGGAGGGTGAGGGGCAGTAGAGGAAGAGTGTCTCAGAGGTGTGACCCACAGTAGGTGGGGAGGGAGGGCGATGCCCAAGATTATCCAGGGGTACAGTGGCATTTGGCCTCAAACTGCAGCCAGTCTTTGAAATTGTTTCTGAAAGAGCAATGGTAGGTGGATGAGTGGAGGGATGTAGGGAGTCTGTTCCAAAGGGAGGGGGCAGAGATGGAAAAAGCTTTACTGCCCATGGTTGAGGAGATTCTAGGGACTACCGGTGGGGATGAATGATTCGTGGAGGCTCCTAGATGCCACTATGCCCATGAGAAGAGATGAGTATGGGGACAGGTGGCCGCCTCTCAGAGTATTGTCGAATCATCCTTGCAGTGGGAGCCAGCCAAGTGACTCGTACAACCACAATGATGGATAGAATAGGGAGCATGGAGGATGAAGTGACAGATACTATTGTAGAATGAGTTCAGTCTGGAGCCCAGGGCTGATGATATGAGGAAATAGACAGGAGAGCAGTAATTAATAAGGGGGATGAAGGTTGCCTTGCACAATTGCTAGGCGCGACTCAGTAGATAGGAATTGTTTTAGATGGTAGGCAGCCCCTAGCTTCTGGTTTACTCTGCGCATGGAGTTATTAATGTGCCTGGCAAATGTAAGGGAGGGGTCCAGGATAATGCCTAAATATTTGAAACTGGGGACATTTTCGATGGGGTCCTACAGGAGTGAGTACAAGGAGAGAGGAATCAGCCTTGGAGACTTTGGTAAGGAACGGTTTGGATCCGAGTAGCTTTGATTTTGTTTTGCTTTCATTTACCAACTGCCTGTTGGAAAGAAACCAATTGTAGGCAGCACAATAGTTGAGTGTAAGAGTGGAAGAGATGTTTGCAACTGACTTGTCACTATGGTAAAGAACAAGGTCATCTGCGTAAAGGAGTGCCTCACAGGATAGACTCTCGGCCAGGAGAGCATTTATAAAAATGGAAAATAATAGGAGGCCAAGGATGGAGCCTTTCTGGACCCCCATGGAGACTAGCAGGGCAGGGGAGGAGGTTGTACCAATTAAAACTGACTGGGACCTGCACTCAAAATAGCTTATAAACCATGCAGTTGTCTTGGAGGAGCAGCCGAAGTGGAGGAGAGCGGAGTGGAGGAAGGGGTGGTTGACAAGGTCAAAGGCCTTGGTCAGAGCCACAAATACAGCACCCGTGGCCTTACCCAAGCCCATGTTTCTGAGGACAAGGTTAGTGAAGTGGGCTAAGGCTGTTGTTGTGCTGTTCAATTTGTCTAATGATCATCAAATTTAATTTCGGCTGTGAATAAAAGAGACATTTTTGTTGTTTGGATATAGCAGATGTCACACCTAACAAAGTGGATGAAGGTAAATACGTGAACTGTTTAAATATTTTTCCTTCGTCATGCGAGTCAGCTGAAGGAGTCTTGAAAGGCTGGCAGAGAGCAAGAGATATCTGAGGGATGTGGCAACCCCCCCTTCCCCATGACTGCCCTAAAAATTTGTTCTTGAACTGCAACTCGAAGAACATATTAATGAATTCAGAATGTTTATTTCTTGCACTGCAGCTGTCTACATGGCATTTTCTGTGTTACAGGGCTTGTGTGAACCCTATACTTAAGTGCCCAAATAAATTTCTGTGGATTGTGAAGCAGAAGCAGAAAAATTAAAGTAGTGCTTCTGCACTGACCCAGCATATTGAAAAGTTTGGACCTGTATCATTATCAAAATGTTTTGGGTATTGTTGTAGAAAGTCATGGGTTCATATGTAACCCTGACACCATTATACAAAGGGCTACTACCCCGCCTGCTTCCCTGACTGGAGGTTGAGGAGCCTGGGTTCGAAACTAATGGTCACTGTAGTTTCCCTACCAATAGTATAACCACAATTATGGTGCCTCCACCCACAGTAATGATTTAGTGGGTACGAACCTAAGCTGGTACAACCCTTTGGAAAGCTGCACCTACCCACAACCCCAGCTAGTGACCTTACACAACAAGTTTCACAAATGCCGTATATGGCATTCAAAATATAATTATTTATGAACGCTAATAATATGCTCATGGACACCACACTTACCAACAAGGTCTTGACCTCTTGCATATACCCTGTGCCCCTGCAATGAAACATTTTCAGTAATGACAGCATACCTTTTGATTGTACCTTTTAAATAACACAATGACTTGACACTGTGTAGTAATATGCTCGTAAGTAGAATTTAACATCAAACAAAAAATCTGGGGCCAGATATTCAAAACGTTGTACCTGGCACAAATCCGTTGCGCTGGAATAGCACCGTATTTGTGCCAGGTTGCAATATTCAAAAGCTCTTTTGGCACTGGTGCTGTGTGATAGCATCGATGCTAAAAATTAATGTATGCAGGGGAGGGAGGGAGGTAGGGGAGTGGCCATGAATGCTGGGCGACCGCATATTTAAAAGATTAGCACCATGCTACAGGTTTTGCGCCACCTGTAGCGGTGCTCAACTACTGTCTGCAAAAGCATGCAGTAATGTGATGGTGTTACTCAAAAATGCAGTGTAACTTCGATACACTTCAAATTACTTCCATGTTAACCCCTGGTAGTCTAGTGGCCCCCACCCCTATCACGATCCCTCAACCCCCATAGCTTCATAAATGAATCCATTTCCCTTGTAGTCTAGTGGCCCCCATCACGATCCTAGACCATGTATGTATTCAATACAACTCTTCCCTGGTAGTCCAATGGCCCACCCAGCAGTGCCAACCAACCGCAACCCCCCCCCATTATCCCTGAATGGAGCTGGCAACTGGCTCAACCCACAGCTCACCTCAGTGGCCAGCCGCCGACTGAGTGTTGAATGTGCGACCTGTAGTGAATAACCACGGATTGCCTGAGTAGGCTCATTTGCATAGGATCTTTGAATATAGCAAACTTTCACCCTGGGCTAACCTGTTTGCACTGGGCTAATGTGCTAGCACTGTGCAATCGGGTTAGCCTCGGGCAAACCTCTCAATTGCATAACACAGTTCTGCAGTGTGTGACCTGTATTGTTGTTTGCAGTTGTTGGGCACCACTTCATTGCTTTCACACACATTGACTGCCAGCTTCAACTCTGCTTCACTCCACCTCTGTGTCCACTGAGTTCTTGTTGCATTTTGCACTTCTCTGTCACTATATTCAGAGCTTTCTTATTTCCCGGGCTATTTTAGCACTGCACTCCCAGCCCTATTTGCACTGCTTCCCCTTTGCACACTATATTCAGCAGGTTTAGCCCTGGGGCTATTCCTTTGAATATAGCTTGCTACTGGATCAGGGCTAATTTAACATGTCATGCAGTGCTAATTTAGCCCCGGGGCTAAGTTTTGAATATCTGGCCCCTGGTTTATTAAGGGGGCTTGAACAAGGAAGGGTCGAGAATTTAGTTAAATGATTAGACCTTCTGGTTCTATAGAAGTAAGCAAACAAATCATTTGACCCTGTTTTAGACAGTCTCACAGCTGCTGGGTACACAGAGTGGAATTTTGTGTAGGCCTGGTGCATTGCCGTGGGTATGCTGGCGTCACAGCTGGTAGGGGCCCTTAAATAAAAAGGAACTTGTTCGGTTAGGCTTAAACAAACTATTTGTAATCCAGAGCTGGATGGCCGACAGTCACAGTTAAGCACAAACTTAGATTCAAAAAGCAAACAGGTGACACAAAGTACTGCGATTTCAGTTGCAGGGTTAAAACCCTGAGATTATTCATGGTACCATGACCAATGGAATTGGTGGCAGTAGTTTTCTGTATTCTTTCTGGCCAGACTGGAACATGGGGACTGGGAGTGACATGGCATGAGGAGGCAGTATAGCGCAGTGGTCTAAGGCTCTGAGCTACAAATTTGGTGACATGCAGCAGACCAGACCTGGGTTTGAATCCCATAGCTTCCACTTGCATACTGTTTGACCCTGCGCAAGTCACTTAACCTCCTTGTGCTCCCAGGTCGCTCCTGTAAAAAAGCTTTCAGCTTAGTGTGCTATATCTGGTTAAACAACTAAATAAAAATAAATAAATGACTCTCCTCTACGCCACAACCTGTGATTCTTCTCTGCAGGGGCTGAATCTCTGAGCTAGTCTTTAGCCAGGATGGCTGATGATAGGCAGCAACAGTCTCTGGGGCCCTCCGTGATATAGGCCCAGCACACAGAGTTTGGTCTCTGGCGCAGTTCAATTGGCAAACAGACAGTTCTGTAATTTTGTTACTGGAAGTCCTTACAGTAAAGGCAGAAAATAACTCACTCAGATCTCCCCCTCTTGGTGAGTGGCAGGAGACAATTTCAGAATTAGCCAGCTCCACTTTTCAAAGGAGTCCTGGGAGCAATCTCCTCACAGGAATCTTTTCCACACTGAGTCAGATCAGCAACAGATATTTTCTTTTGGAAACAGTGCTCCCTTGTTCAGTATCAGTGGCTTGAAACTTCTCTTTCTGCTTTGAAGCAGTCCCAGATCCAACAATCCCTTCAGTATTCACAATCTCTCACAGGGAGGCGAGAAAGGCCTTTTCCCTGCAAGTTACAACTAAACCACACAGACTCCCACCTCTGTGAAAGCTCAAGCTGATCTGCTGTCTCTGCTCTTAGGCAGTCTAGTATGCTTTCAAGTCCTGCAGGGAGGCAAAGTAAACTTTTTCCCTGCACTTCTTTCAGCCCACACACACACACACACACACACACACACACACACACACACAGGCTCCTTCTTTCTCGGTGGCTCAAGCTGAAATCCCCTCTGTTCAAAATAGTCCCAACTGAAGAAGAGGATTTCTATATTCCATTTGGCTGCCTTTACTGTCAATCATAGTCTGAGAACTCTCATTGGTTGATTTAGGCACCAACAAGAAAGTTCACAGCTTTTCCCATAAGTCACTATAATTAGGTCCCCTTGATGACCCCTTAGTTCCAACTGGTCCAGCCACTGAGTCCTGAACCAAACATTAAGACTCCCATAGTGGAGGAATAAATATTCAATATAAACAGCTCATTTATACAATAACAAGAAGGATTTAGAGATAAACATTTACAGAGCACTGAAGGACTCCCTCAGCGCCGTTGAGTGATTGTTGAATGAAATTAATCAGGGTTGTGCCTGGCTGGTCATGAGCCTTGATTTACTCTGACCCAGCCTGGGCTATGTACACTACACACAAGCTGGACTTCTTAAAGAGACAGCGTGGCAGAATGACTCTACACACTCATGCTGGGCAGCACTGTACCATTACTGTACATGGATTTACCTTTCATTACTGGACATCAGCCAGGCTGTGGGCATTACTGAAGCCCAGGGAAACACTCCAGGTGAGCCCCTCAATCTGTCAGGGATATCCTGTCAAACCAACCTGATCAGCTTCTTTGAATGGGTAATGAAGGCACGGAGGCCAGGTGGCTGATACTTTGTACTTGGATTTCAGCAAGGCCTTCAACTCGTAACCTCACAAGAGATTGATCAGGAGGTTAGGGGATCTTGGGGTTGGAAATAAATTAACTAGGTGCATGGCAAATTAGCTTAGGGATAGGACCCAAAGGGGGATGGTGGAGTGGAGTTCTCAGGTGCTAGAGATGTAATCAGTGGGGTCCTGCAGGAGTCAATGTTCAGCCCAATATTATTCAATGTGTCCCTTAATGACACTGGTGATGGCATTAAAGGGAAAATCTGCCTCTTAATGAATTATACGAAGCTCTGTGGGAGGGTAGACATGGAAGAAGGGGTGCAGGACCTAAAGGAGGACCTAGTGAAGTTGGGGAGGTGGCCTGGCACATGGCAACTGGAGTTCAATGCTAAGAAGTGCAAGATCATGCACATAGAACAACCCAAAGGTCAAATGTCAAATGCAGTCGGGGGGGGGTCAAGGTCACTGTATTGGAAGAGAAAAAGGACTAGGGGAGAGCAACTACCAGTGACACAAAGTGGGTTATGCAACACAGAAATGTCACAGCCAAGGCTAACAGAATGCTGGGATACATTCCTAGAGGATTCACAAGCAGAAGGAAGGAGGCTGTCCTGCTGCTGTACAGATCCCTGATGCAACCAAATCTGTAATATGGTGTGCAGTACTGGACTCCCTAGATGTCAACTAGTTTAAGGCAGTGTAGAGGAGGGCAACAAAGATGGTTCAGGGACAGCATGCAAGGGTATATGAGGGCAGGCTGCAAGAACTCAATATGTACTCACTCTTCCTCAAATGGCGGCTTTCCTTTTCAGTAGCAGAAATACTGTAACAGCGTCAGTTCTTGTAAGCACTTTAAAATAAATAAAACCAACCTCCTAAAGAAGTTCCACAGCCTCCCTGGCAAAGTTCAAGTATAATCCAATTGCCAGTGTTTTCTCACTTTTCATATTAAAGGCAGTCGCAGTTACTATCCTGTCAAATACCAGGAACTGCCAGGGGTGGGAGAACTGATGGTCTGGTGATCACATAAAATAAACTATGGGATGGTGTAATTATTTGAATTTAATACACACTCTCAGTGTGTGGTGCTTGATAAACCCTGAGAGTGAATTTATGTAGCATCACACATCTTGGGTGTGTATTACATTCTCATAATGTACATCATCCCATATATTATTCGCTATTTAGATCTGATTCTGTGGTGTGCACGCTGAGCAATACGGCTTTGTACACAAATGTAAAAAACACAATCTTTTCTCTATTGTGTCTGTAATGTCCTATTCTTATCGTAGATTGCAACTATTTCTGTCTTTTATTCTTCTGCTTTAAATCATTAGGCTAAGACTTTTGCTGGTTGTTCACTTGATAACTGTCAGTTTTTCTTTATTTCTATCTATTTTTGATTTCATAAATTTATGTTCTATCAGTTTTTTAAACTCCTGTGGTCTTCCTTATAGATAGATACATATACACTGATAGCAGAAAAGGCTCTTGGCCAATCCAGTCTTCCTACCCTACCCATTCCGCTTTTGCCCCAATGACAGTTCTTCACCTTTTACTGTCCCCTTTGTAACCAAACCAACCTACCTGTCCCATTCCTACTTGAAGCTGATGATTTGACTTGTCCTGTAGCTTATTCCACTTAGTCACCACTCTTTCTGTGAAGAAGTGCTTCCAGATGTCCTTTTCAAATCTCCCCTGCCAGCTTTAGTGGAGTTCCCTTTTGTCCCTGTGTTTGAACTCAAGGAGATTAGTTCCTTGGCATCTCCTCTATTTATCCTAAATAAGTATTTGTATACCTCAGTCATGTTACCCCTTTCCCTACATTTCTCCACAGGGTACATGTTTAAGTTCTGCAGCCTCTCCTCGTATGTCAAATCCCCAAGGCCATGCACCACCTTAGCTGCTTTGTGCTGTACTGCCTTCCAGCTTGTTGCAGTTTTTTCTTTAGGCGTGGGCTCCTGTACCTTGTGCAGTATTCCAGGAGTGGCTGAATCAGTGACCTGTACAGAGGGAGAATCACTTCCCACCTTCTACTATTTACCCCCTTCCTCTGCATCCCAGCATTCTGTTTGCATTGCTTACTGCCTTGATGCAGTGTGCAGATGCTTTCAGAGTCTCCAATACCATGACAGCAGAAAGAATTGCACTGTGGATAGTGGTGCTCTTGGGCAGACAAAGTGAAGGCAACAGAGAAGAAAGTCCAAGCAGAAGCACTTTGCTCAGGTATAAAAATCCAACACTGATAGCAAGTTCAGATGTTTGAGGATTTATTAATGTGAAAAAAGTGCAAACTCACTCTCACCAGGACAACAGGGTGGTGGATAGATCACCGTTTGCGCAGCCTCATGTGCTTTATCAAGGTGTCTGCCTCCTACAGGCATACATCTTAAATATCACGGTGCACTTTCAAAAGTGCAAAGTGCAAAGGTTAAAAACAGGTAGACATATGGGCATTAAATTGATATACAAAAAATCTTAATATGTCAAAGTAACCCATAAATAATAAATTCCTGGAATCACTGTAACCAGTACATATTAGAATTAAGAACAGATACTACTATGCAAATAGATATGAGATATTAAATATTTAAATACTGATACATCTCATAAATGAAGTTGGGAAGGGGGCGTGGTGGGAGAAGTGTGAGGATAAGGGGAGGGACAGGAGGGTGCGAGTGGAAAACAGGAAAGGACGACAAAACAAACAAAGTGGTGATGATGGAGGGAATGGAACTGGGGAAGGAGAAAAGGTGTGAAAGGCAATGTGAGAAAACATATGACAGAGCTAGTATAAACAGCAATCATTTAAACAGCATATAAGTACAAGTACAAGAGACTCAACTAATATCAATGACACTGGCAGACAGATTCATGCCTGAATTTCAAATCATAAAGGCAGCCAACTCCATTCTGTCATTGAGTCCTGTGTAATGGAGTGTTTGATGTTGGATCATCCAATAGAACTCCCATTTTGCAAGTAAATTGTTCAAGTTGCCCCCTCCCCTGGCCAATATGGACACATTTGATGCCAAAACATTTTAATTCATGTTCTTCCTTGTGCAGTCTGTGTTGTTTAATATGAGTAACAAGTGCATTATTATCAGTTCCATGGACAATGTCCGTTAACTACTTGCCAATGTGTCTCTTATATGCACAAATTGTTTTACCCACATAAAAACCATTACACTTACAAATAGTCATCTACACAGCTGAAGTAGTACTACAGTTAATGAAACTATTAATGAAGTACTCACTATCCTGAATTGGATTTCTGAAAGTGTTTGTTTTATGTACCACTCTTCAGAAACTGTAGTTTCCACATTGAAAATAACATTTTGGGGTAGGGGGAACCAATGTCTGGGCAAGGGGGTGGGCTGGAAACTGTGTACTACTCAGTTGCTGATATTAGCTGCTCAGTGATATACTATTCTCTGAGGAAACTCTACGTATTTAGTTAAGGTCAGTTCTGACTGTAGCGCATGCTAGTTCTTTACTAAAATCCATTGGTCATAGGCCAGTCCTCTTCAATATCTTCATCAGTGACATTGCAGATGGACTGGAGGGTAAGGTTTGTCTGTTTGCAGATGACACCAAGATCTGCAACAGAGTAGATGATCCAGATGGGGTGGGCAGAATAAGAAGAGATCTGGATAAACTGGCAAAATGGTCGGAAAAGTAGCAATTGGGGTTTAACACAAAGAAATGCAAGATCATGCATATTGGAAAGAGAAATCCTGAAGCTACCTAAAGGTTGGGAGGAGAGTTGTTGGTAATCACAAGGGAAGAAACAGTCTTGGGCATCATCATCACAGATGACCTGAAATCATCTAAGCAGAAAACTAAAGCAGTAGGTAAGGCTAGAGGGGTGTTGGGTGTATAAGTAGGGGTATCACAAGTGGTGAGAGGGAGGTAATAATCCCTCTTTAAAAGACACTGGTTAGGCCCCATCTGGAGTACTGCATGCAGTACTGGAGGCCGCACCTGCACAAGGACATTAAAAAAATGGAGGCAGTCCAGGGAAGGCAACCAAAATGGTGCAGGGACTGCATCAGAAGACATATGAGGACAGATTAATGGAGCTCAGTATTTATACCCTAAAGCAGAGGAGGGAAAAAGGTGATATGATCAAAACATTCAAACATCTTAAGGACATTAACAAGGTGAAAGAGTATATAACATGTTTCAATATAAGAAAAATAGCAGGACAAGAGGACACAGCATGAGATTAGAGGGAGGCCGATTAAGGGGTAATGTGAGGAAGTTCTTTTTCACAGAAAGGGTGGTAGATGCATGGAATGGCCTACCTCAGGACATGGTGGATATGAGTACAGTGCAGGGCTTCAAATGGGCATGGGATAGGCATAAGGGAGCAATACAGATGAGTATGAATAGATAGGCCATTGACAGCGTAAAGGCCGAAGGCACATTTATAAGGTAGAAAAAATGGGCAGACTGGATGGGCCTTGCAGTCCTTATCTGCCGTCAACTTCTATGTTTTTATGTTTCTAGAGGTGCTGGAAAAGGGGAGGACCCACTAAGGCCATGGTCCTACCACTTTCGTAAGTGGCCCTATCAGGTTTTGCAATCATGATAATGTATTTAATAGGGGGAGAATTTACCCCTTACATCTTTGTGCCTACCACTTTTCAAATCATTCCAGCACCAATGCTCGTTGGTTATACTTGGAATGTAAATAAAAGGTGCTAACATAGTTCAAACGATCTCTGGCATTACCATCCTGTGATGTACTGTGATACTCCAACAGTTTGTCCTTTGTTCTATGTTGTGTTTTTTTTATTTGGCATTTGCAAAGATATTATCTGAACAGCCCCTGGCCTTAAAGTTGTTGGTCAACTCATGTTCCCTTTTTATTAGCTTTATGTCTTCACTGCAATTACAGTACGTTTGATTCTATAGAACTGGCCAAGGGCACATTCTCTAATAAACAGTATGTATGGCAACTACTGCAATAGTGAGCTGCAGTCCATTTCTAATGCAAAAAGTTCATACTGATGCCATTAGTAGAATTTTTAGTAATCATAAGATAAATGCAATGTTGGTGTGACTGTACTTAAGGGAGAAACGTAAATTGGAGCTACTTGCTTCCAGATACTGTTTGAAACAGTGCAATTCATCTGTACTGCCATTCCACACAAAAAAAGAGGTAATCGGTGTAACATCAACAGAGGTCTATTTTTGTGTGGATGGGGCTGGTTAAGGGATCCTGAATAGTAACTCATTCCCATACCCATTTAAAAATACTTGCATAATAAGGGGCCAGGGCCACCCCTATTGCCATGCCCTTAGTTTGCACATACTGTAGTGCTTTCCCAGAAAAACAAAATTGTTACAAATCAGAACTAATTCAATTGCACACAGTTTAAAAAAATTCAATAAATCTTACTGAGTAGCGATCCGACTCCATTAAATTAAGTGTCATGGAATGGAATCCCTCCTTGTGGGGGATGTAGGTATACAAAGCTTCCTCATCCATGGTCATCAAGAGGGAGTCAGGTTCTATATGCAAGTCCTTCAAGATATGCAGCATTTGTGTTGTGTCCTGTAGATAAGCAGGAAATTTGCTGCACATATTCTTGATGTGTTCATCTACAAACTAGTGACCTGAAGCACTCCACACAGAGCAACAAAGCAGCAGCTAAGACAAGCAAGATGCTGGGATGCATATCTAGGGGGATCAGTAGTAGGAGAGAGGAGGTTATACTGGCCTTGTACAGGTCACCAGTAAGACTGCATCTAGAGTATGGAGTTCACTACCGGTGCCCACACCACAAAAAGGACATTAACTTGTGGAGAAGGTCCAGAGGAGGGCTACAAAGATGATAGCTGGTCAGCAGGGTAAGGCATATGAGGAGAGGTTGAGGTCACTGAACATGTACTCCCTAGAAGACAGGAAAGAGAGTGGGGACATGATTGGGACCTTCAAGTACTTGAACATGATAAATAAGGCTGAGAAGGAGAATCTCTTTAAGTAATTTGCAACCATAACACGAGGGGGCACAGTCTTAAGTTGGAGGGTGGGAGGTTAAGAGGGAGGTCAGGAAGCACTTCTTCACAGAGAGTGTGGTGGACACTTGGAATACGTTGCTGGAAAAGGATATCTCGTTGAAGTCAGTGGGCAGCTTTAAGAGAGGCTGAGATAAACATAGGGGGAAGGTAAGGATCATAGGTAGGGAGGATGGGAGGAGTGGGGAGGGAAGGCAGGGACATTAGCTCAAGCTGTATACCCTGCAATACGAGCAGACTTGATAGATCAAATGGCCTTCTTCTGCTGGTTTCCTTGTAAGTTCATATGATGACGGGTTCCCCTCGGTACTCCCAATACTGGCCATGATGGGCTGGACTGGAGGGGTTCTGTAAGGACTTATGCATTTTTGGAACCAGGTATAATACCAGAGAAACTGGATGAGTCACTGTTAAATAATCCAATGTCCTTTTGGTTATAATGTGACTCTTGTAGGCTTGTTGCAAAATATCGTCAATCCTTATTTTATAGGTTCTAGTGGGATTTGAGCATCAGGACTGATAGTAGTCATGGTTACTTAGTTGCCTACTGGCTTCTGCAGTGTAATCTGTTGTGTTAAAGACAACTTTAAGCCCCCCTTATTTGTAGCTTTCACTGCAGTTTCTTGATTGGTACTTAGGGACCATATGGCTTGCATTTCATCTTGGTGCACTTCATATATCGAGGTTGTATAGGATCTTTTAATAATTGCTCGGTATCTCAGAGGCACATATGTTCAAACACCTGAACTACCAGGTTCAAGTGGGACAAAACATGGATTTTTTTGGTAACTGATTTATATGATATGAACATACGAAGTATGCCAGCAGTTACAGGCCTGATGATCTATCTAGTCAGCCAGAGTGTACAACTAGCAGTCTGTTACACTGCAGCTGTTCTCCCCTCTCCTACCCGCATATCCAATTTCATGCCCATACTAGCTGTTACCCCTCCCCCCAGTACCTCACTGATGACCTTCCCCATACTTTGTCCCATCCCCTCTTAAAACAGCCCACATCTTCAAGGATACCACCTCCTCAGGTAATGTGTTCCACCCTGTCAGCACTCTCTTTCCGTGAAATAGTGCTTTCTCATTTCCCCTTCTTAATCTACCGCTCTCCAACTTTAGATTGTGCCCCTTAGTGTCCCTCCCTCTCCTGAATCTTAAAATTCCCTCTGTACCATCTTTATTTGTGCCTTGCATGTATTTGAAGGTTCCTATCATGCCCCTCTATCCCTCCGTTCCTCCAGGGAGTATATGTTGAGCTCCCTCAGTCACTCCTCATAGGGTTTGTCCTCCATACCAAGGATCATCCTGGTTGCTCTGCCTCGATCTTTAACATCTTTCTTTAAGTAGGGGCACCAGAACTGCATGCAGTACTCCAGGTGCAGCCTCTTCAATGACCAGAACAGTGGCAGGATGACCTCCCCTCTCCTGGACGTGATTCCTCTGGCAGAACACTCCAGCATCTTGTTAGCCTTAGCTGCCGCTGTTTTGCACTGCACTGAATGGTTCATTTGCCATGTTATTATCACCCCGAGATCTTTTCCCCACTCCATAGGGGATAACTATACCCCCTCAGTCAGTAATGATTACTTGGGTTTCTTGCTCCCATGTGCATGACTTTGCACTTCTTTGCATTGAGCCCCAGCTGCCATGTTTCTGACCAGTGCTCGAGTCAAGCCAGATCATCCTGTAGCCCCTGCTATCCCTTTGTGTCATCCACCACTGCACCTAACTTTGTGTCATCCACAAAAAAGCTAATCTTATTCTTAATCCCATGTGAGATGTCCAGAATGAAAATGCCAAACAACACTGGAACCAGTACAGAGCCTGTGGTACCCCACTGGTTACGGCTCTTGGAGCTGAGAGTTCCCCCTTATGACTACCCTCTGCTTCCTGTCATTCAGACAGTTCCTGATCCACTCCATCATTGTCTCCTTTTCTCCCTGGTATCTCAACTTGCTAATCAGTCTCCAATGTGGCACTGAATCATAGGCCTTGCTGAAGTCTAGATACAAGATATCCACAGCTTGGCCCCTGTCAAGCACCATAGTCACCCAGTCATAAAAGTCCACCAGGCTGGTATTTCTGAGACAAACCCATGCTGTCTGTTGTCCTGGAGGCCATTCACCTCCAGAAAGTTTACTAGCCTTTCCTTAAAGATAGTCTCCATCAGCTTCCCCACAATAGATGTAATGTTGAATGGTCTATAGTTCATAGTTGGATATGAGTACTATGGACAATTTGTTCTCAATGAACTCACCACCTACTGTTTCTATAGGTGGAACATATATTTTTTGTCACCCATGTGATGATCTAATCTGTATTTGAATGTATTAATATTATTACTTTCCACTATTTGTTTCAGCAATGTATTCCAACTTTTAATGATCCTTTGCGCGAAAAAAATCACGTTTCTTGGTTACATTGGTTTCCCCTTTTAGTCTATAGTCATGGGACCTAGTTTTCTTATTTTGTTCCTGACTTCTAGAAACTCAAATACATTTCATCATACATTGATCTTTGGTTGCCCTAAAGATTAAATAAAGATTACCTCGTAATTGTCTATACTCCATGGAGCATAGCCCGAGTTTGTTTAGTCTGTCATTATATGTGAAATGTTGTAACCCCCTTATTTTTTTTGTTAGTTTTCGTTTTACACCCTCTTTTAATTTTTGCCTTTTAACAGTGTTTGCTGCAGAAAACTGGGAGCAATATTCCAAATGTGGTTGCACTAAACTAGTGTAAAGTGGGAGAATTATTTTTTGATCTTTACTTTTTATGTTGGACAGAATACAGCCTAATATTTTTTGACATTTTTAATAGTTTTTTTGGTATGCACATCTGTGGATAGTTTATTTGTTATTATTATTCCTAGGTCCCTTTCTTCTGTAGTGGTCTCTAATACCTGATTGTCCAATCTGTATGTAAAATTCTGATTCTTAGCACCAAAGTGCATCACCTTACACTTAGATATATTAAACAACATTTTTTTTGGTCCATACTGATAATTTATCTAAATTATCCTGAAGTTTTTGTCCCTCTAATTGATTTTGTACCAGACCCCTTTATTTACACTCATCCGTGTACTTACTTAACCATGTATTATCTGATGTCTGGAGTGTATTAACTAAGAATAATGTGGGCCCCAGGACAGAGCCCTGGGGCACCCCACTTGTCGCATCCCCCACCCAGGCTGAAAACCCTTTATTGTCACTTTTTGCTTCCTATTTTCTAACTATGATGTTATCCAGTCCACTATATTAGGTTCTAGCATGATTTTGTAAAGTTATTCAATTAATGTTTTATGAGATACTTTGTCAAAAGCTTTAGCAAAGTGCAAATATATTACATCCACTGGTACCTCTTTCTCCAAGGCTGCACTCACTGGTCGAGGAAAGATATTAAATTGGTGAAGCACGTGCCTCCCTTGGTAAACCCATGTTGAGAACTGTCTATTATCGGTTCATAGTTTAATATTCTTTGCTGTATGACTCTTTCCAGTATTTTTCCTAAAACTGAGGTTAGATTTACAGACCTATAGTGTTTTGCTTCTGATCTTGAGCCTGACTTATGTATTGGTGTTATAAAAGCTTGTCCCAATTCAGGTATTGTTTTCCCATTTTTTAGGAATAGATTATAAAGGCAAGTTAACAGCCCGACCAGTTCATTTATTAACTCTTGCAATTGTCTAGGGGTTATACCATCCGGGCCTGTTGAGCTACTGGAGTTTAATCCCTTTATAATTATACTGATTTCCTTTTCTGTCATTGGAATATATATTTTTTTAGAGTTCAATAAGGGTCTGTGTATCGCTTCTTTGGGTTTGTATACACTTGGGAAATATGTGTTTAATTCTGAAGCTACATCCACGTCTTCTGTAAGTGTTCCATTTTGTGTTCCAATTGGACTTATCCTCTTTTGATTGCCTCTTAATGTTCCTATATAATTATAAAACTGTTTCTTATTGTTTTTAACTTTGTTAATCTCACCTGGTTAAGCAACTAAAATAAAAAAAAAAAATTAAGTTTATTTCCATGTTTCTTTTAGATTTTCTAATAGAATTTTTTAGTTGCTTGTTAATTGTTTCAGTTTCATGCCTAAAGTGCAACTTACATAGAAACATAGAAGTTGACAGCAGATAAGGACCGCAAGGCCCATCCAGTCTGCCCATATCTTTTTCTACCTTATAAATGTGCCATTGGCCTTTGCTCTGTCAATGGCCTATCTATTCATACGCATCTGTATTGCTCCCTTATGCCTATCCCATGCCGTTTGAAGCCCTGCACTGTATTCATATACACCATGTCCTGGGGTAGGCCATTCCATGCATTCACCACCATTTCTGTGAAAAAGAACTTCCTCACATTACCCCTTAATTGGCCTCCCTCTAATCTCATGCTCTAGTCCTGCTATTTTTCTTGTATTGAAACATGTTAGTCTCTTTCACCATGTTAATGTCCTTAAGGTGTTTGAATGTTTTGATCATATCACCTATCTCCCTCCTTTGCTTTAGGGTATACATATTGAGCTCCTTTATTCCATCCTCATATGTTTTCTGATGCAGTCCCTGCACCATTTTGGTTGCCCTTCTCTGGACTGAATCAATTTGGTTAATGTCCTGGTGAAGGTGTGGCCTCCAGTACTGCATGCAGGACTCCATATGGGGCCTAACCAGTGTCTTGTAATGAGGGCTTATTACCTCCCTCTTTCGATTTGTGATACCCTTACTAATACACCCTAACATCCCCCTAACCTTACCTACTGCTTTAGTGGTCTGCTTGGATGATTTCAAGTCATCGGTGATGATGATGCCCAAGTCTCTTTCTTCCCTTGTGACTGCAAGCAACTCCACTCCCAGCCTATAGGTGACTTCAGGGTTTCTCTTCCCTATGTGCATGATCTTGCACTTCTTTGCATTAAACCCCAGCTGCCACTCTTCCAACCATTTTGCTAGTTTATCCAGATCTCTTCTCATTCTACCCACCCCATCTGGATAATCTACTCTGTTGCAGATCTTGGTGTCATCTGCAAACAGACAAACCTTACCCTCTGCAATGTCACTGATGAAGATATTAAAGAAGACTGGCTCCAGGACTGATCCCTGAGGTACCCGTTTTGTGACTTGCATCTCTTCTGACTGTATACCATTTACCACCACTATCTGTTTTCTGCCCATCAACCAGTTTGTCACCCAGTTGACCGACTTCTGACTCACCCCGAGCCTATCCAGCTTATTAATCAATCTTCTACGTGGAACAGTATTGAAAGCTTTGATGAAGTCAAGGTAGGCGACATCAACTGCTCCCCCTTGGTCCACCACTCTGGTTACCCAGTCAAAGAAATCTATGAGATTAGTTTGACAGGACTTTCATTTTGTAAACCCATGCTGTCTTGGATCCTGTGCCCCTATGGATTCCAGGTGTTGCACTATCCTTTCCTTAAGGAGTGCCTCCATAATCTTGTCCACTACTAGGGTAAGACTGACTGGTCTGTAGTTCCCTGCCTCCTCCCTTCTACCACTCTTGTGGAGCAGGCTCACATGAGCCCTTCTCCAGTCTTCTGGGACCTCTCCTTGCTCAGAGACTCACTAAACAGTTCTGATAATGGCTCTGCTAATTCCACCTTAGCTCCTTTAGTACCCTGGGATGTTTGCCATCAGGTCCCGTTGCCTTGTCCACCTTGAGCTTATCGAGCTCTTGTAGGACCCTTTCTTTTATGAAGGACCAATGTCACCTCCTCCCCTGTGTCCCATGGTGCTAAGCTGTGGGCCCCAGCCTACCTTCTCTTCAGTAAATACTGAGCAGAAGTATCTATTTAGGATAGATGCTTTACATGGTCCTCCTCTCATGCCCCTTGTCTCCTTTGATCTTAGCAATACCCCTCTGGACTTTCTCCGTTCACTAATGTATCTATAGAAAGTCTTGTCACCTTCTTTTACTGTCTGTGCTAGTGTTTCCTTGGTTTGGGCCTTTGTCTGCCTTACTGCCTTCCCTGCTTCACTTAGGGAAGTTTGGTATGCCTCCCTATCTTCATCCCGCTATGTTCCCTTATATTTCCTGAAGGCCAGCCTTTTGGCATTGACCTTTTCTGCTACTGTTTTTGAGAACCAAAGTGGTTTCCTTCTTCTTTTGCACTTCTTTTTCTCTCTAACACAATGGGATGTTGCTTCAAGTATTGCATCCTTAATGCTTGCCCACTTTGCCTGTACCACCTCACCTGTATTCCTTTTTGCCAGGGCTATCTTAACTCTGTTGGCCATCTTATCAAACTCTGCTCCTCTAAAGTCCCATATTGTTGTCTTGGAATGGGATGATTTACTTGTAGTGGCCAAATTGAACCATACCATGTGATGGTCACTGGCCCCAGGTGACCTTCTACCTGGAGATCTGTGATCCTTTCCCTGTTAGTCAGTACTAGATCTAGGATAGCCCTGTCTCTTGTAAGTTTTTGTACCACTTGGTGTATAGTTTCTTTTTTCCTGATTAATTTCATGGTATCCCTATTCCACCAAGGTGGGCATCTCCTGTTACTTTTGTATTTCTTGAGAACAGGTACCCATGTGTCCGTGCAGTAATCTATTTGATTTTTAATGATTATCCATATGGTATTCAAATCCTTGTTCAAGAATTCCTTATTCCAATCCCAGGTTGATAAACATTCTTTAAGCTTCCCATAGTTTGCTTTGTGATAATTTTTAAGTAGTGTTTTACCTTTGGTTACTTTATAGTGTGCTTTGTAAAATAATTTGATAATTTGGTGGTCACTGTCCCCTAGTGGAGAAATTAATTTAAGCCCATATATGACATCCATCCCATTAGTTAATATCAAGTCCAGAATATTGTCTCCCTTAGTAGGTTTGGTTACTAGCTGGTCCAGATTGTGTTGGATGGTATATTCAATGAATCTGTTTTCTAAATGACCGCTACTGTCCAAAGTTTCCCAGTTTATATTTGGGAAATTAAAATCACCCATTAATATAGTATCATTGGTTAATTTCTGTTGTTCAAGACAATTTAAAAATTGATCACTTTCTTCTTTGCTTAGTCCTGGTGGTCAGAAACCTAATCCAAGTGTAACATTTTTATTTGATAGTTTAATTTGTGCACATATAATCTCATTATTGTCACTAGAATTATTAAGTTCATATGGCTTCAGATTCTCATTTCTGTATACTACAACTCCCCCTCCTCTTCTATCCTTCCTGTTTTTCTCTATTTTGGTGTAGCCTTTTATGTTAGTATCCAATCAGTGTCACTGAACCAGATTTCAGTTACCCCACATATGTCTATTTTATTAATGTTCATAACGTAGGTAAGCAATGTGAGGAAGTAACTTTTCACAGAGAGGGTGGTAGACACATGGAACAGCCTTCCTGAGAAGGTTATGGGTCTAAAACTGTGGGAGAATTCAAGAATGCATGGGACAGACATAAGGTAATTGTTGTGGGGGGGTAGGAAGAAATAGGCTGTTGGTTAACTAGGATCTGCAGCTTATCCAGTAGGTAGGGAAATGGGCAGACTATGTGGGCCAAGCAGTCCTTATCTGCCCTCAAAGTCTGTGTTTCTGTGTTAGGTGAGCTCTTCAATTTTATTTTGGAGACTTCTGGCATTTAGTAATATAATTATTAGATCTAAATTTTCTTTTTCTTTTGGTTGCTCTATTATTTTACCTATATTTGGTGTTGTTTCAGTTATATCTGATGTCCCTAGGTCTAGAGAGGTACCTAAATTGTTCCTCTCCCCCTTAGTATCTAGTTTAAACAATAATTAATGCTGTCCACCATGTGCTTACCCAGTAGTCTACTCCCTCTTCTACTAAGGTACAGACCATCCCAACAGTACAGTTCATTTCTTCCATTAAATTTTTCCCAGTGGGTAATGCACTTTATATTCTGTTGTAGGTGCCATCTCCTTAACCAGTTGTTAATTTGGTGAATTTTGTTATGTTGAATGACGTTTGCTTTAGGTATTGGGAGTATTTTTGACAGCACTATTTCACATCCCAGGTCAATACATGTATTAATTAGTGCAATGTAATCTTGTTTAATTTTCATAATGGGCTTGTGCAAGACATTATTTGCCCCAACATGCACACTAATCAGGGGATTATCTCCCGAATTTTTGATAATATGTGTTGCCATTTCTGTAATATTTGATATTTTAGCTCCCCTGTAGATCAAGAAGGTCCTATTGTGTTTGTCTGGATTGCAGATGTCTCTGTCTGTGTGCTTAACCATAGAGTCACCTAGAACCAAAATATCTCTTGTCACTGATGTATTTGTCTCCATATCAACTGTCCCCTCAACTACTATTTGTTCTGAAAATCATATTAGATTACATGATGGTAAGTCTTCATTCAAGCCGGCAGATGAAGTTGTCTGGTTCATCCTTGGGACCACTCTTGTTGAGAGGCACCAGATGCACCATCCTCCAGTCCTCAGAGATGCACCCAGTTCCCAGTGAGATATTGAATAAGTCTGCTTGTGGCTCTGCCAGGACCTCTTCCAACTCCTTCAGAACCCTGGGGTGTATGCCATCTGGGCCAGGTGCATTATCTACCCACATGACTTTTAGGCCTTCCCTCACCCTGTTCACTGGGATTTCCCCATCTGTTAACCCTGCCCCCATGCCCACTCCCCATCTCCTGAAGCATTAGCCCAATCTTCTCCTTGGTAAACACAGAACAGAAGTAGTTATTGAACATTTCTGCCTGGTCTGCCTTCTTTTCCACCCACCCATCATCTTTCTTGATTTTAACAATATGATCTTTGCAGCTCCTCTCCCAAATGTGCCTGAATAAATCTTTTTCTCCCTCACTGATATCTGGTGCCAGCCTCAGCTCCCTTGATGCCTTGGCTGCTGTGACAGCTCTGCTCACTTCCCTTAATTTCTTCATGCACTCCTCCCTGTCCTCCCGCATTTAGATCTCATAAATCTTCTGAAGGCTGCTGTCTTATCCCCTTTTCTAACACTTCCCCGCTTAACCAACTCAGCTTCCTGGACCTGGCCTTTTTACTTTGGATCTTTCTACATGAGCTAGTGGCCTCTGCAAGGCTGAGCTTGATAATTTTGCATTTCTGGTTAGCATCCATGTGTGGGTGGATGCTGGCTAGGTGCTCTGCTACTGTGTCTCTTATCCTGCCAAAGTCTGCCCACCTGAAGTCCAACACCTTTATCCTGGTACTGGCAGGCTCCTTACCTATACTGAGAGAGAACCACACAATGTGGTGGTCACTCCCTGCCAGCAGATCCTCCACCTCCAGTTCTCTGACAGCTCTCCTTTTTGTCAGCATGAGGTCCAGAATATTACCTTTCCTGGTTAGCTCCATTACCATCTGCACCAGGAAACTGTCCTGGAACACCCCTAGGAGGATCTTTTCCCTGGTGCTTAAGGTGGCTGGGGTGCTCCAGTCTACACTAGGCATATTGAGGTCCCCCACAATGACAGTGTTACCCTTCCCACTGGTCTTCCTTATCTGCTGTGCTAACTCCCTGTTAATGTCCTCATTTTGGGATATGGTCTATACATGACCCCCAACCTAACCCGACTGTCCTTCGAGTCTTGGATTTGCACCCATAATGTCTCCACCTTGCTTTCCTTCTCTTCCTCCCTGCTGCACAGTATCCCCTCTTTTACATAAATAGCCACCCCACCCCCATTCCATTTTCCCTGTCTCTCCAGTATAGCCTGTACCCTGGGATTACCAGGTCCCAGTCCTGGTATTGGGTGGCCCACATTTCAGTGATGGCAGCTATGTCCACCTCACCCTCTGTCATAAGAGCCTGCTACTCAGCTACCTTGTTCCCCAGGCTCCTTGCAGTCAAGGAGACCACCCTCCAGTATGTGCCCTGACTACCCTTCCTAGTCTAATCACACTTACTGCCAGCCATATTTGTATACTCACCTGATCCTTCCTTACTGATTTGGGGGGTAGGCCTGTTGGCTCCCCTGCCTGGAGACACTATTTAATGTCCTCCCACTTGCCTCCCCCACACCTAGTTTAAATCCACTCTAAAATCTTAAATCCAAACATAGTTATTCAACAATTACGTTTGGCTAGTTATGAACTCTGGTACAAAGTCTTGTGAAGGGATTGGTGCTTTTGTCTTTTCGTCCCAGAAATCTTATGTTTGAAGTTTCTTGTGAATTTTAAGATGTCTATAGATATTTCAAATGAATCTGTTTTTGTTGTTGGGACAAAACTTAAACCCTTTTTAAGGAATTCATTTCTGCAGCATTCAATGAGTAATTTGAAATCTTTACCATATTTAATTCTGGTACCTCCTGGTCCTGTCCATTGTTGTGCTGCTTTCAGTGTGGAAACTTTAGTTTCTATAGAGTGGTACATAGAACTAGTATTTTCAAAAATCTAATTCAGGGTCACAAGTAGTTAACTCAATTAATAGTTTCATTAACTGTAGTTCTACTTCAGTTGTGTACATGGCTATTTGTAAGTGCAATAGTTTTTATGTGGGTTAATCAATTAATGCATTTAAGAGACACATTGGTGAGCATTTAAGGGACATTAGAAACATAGAAAATGATGTCAGAAGGAGACCAAGGGTCCATCTAGTCTGCCCATGAGTTTTCAAGACCTTCTTCTGGTCCTGGGACCTAGCTCCCCCTTATGGTATTTATCCACCAGTAAGTAAAGAAAACTATACCATACTGATGGCAGTAAGGTAGTAAAAGCACAAGGTTCATGGTTAGTGATCCCTGGTGATCCAATAAAGCCACCTGACACCAGATGTTGTTTTAAATCAGTTGCAATTTATTAATAACCAATAAGCCCTAACAATTTTACCCCTAAGATGACTAAGTCTAAACAACTGATGGCTTGTTACCACCAGGGCTGCAGGTGTTCAGAAAGAGTGAAGCAAATTTGCTCCCTCTTTCTGGGTGTTCAGCATCTATGGCTTTTCCTCTTGGACACACTGGACATGACACCTAGGTTCTGTATTTATTTTCAACTTGTTTACATCAAAAATGCATAGTGGAAATTTCCAAGCTACTACAGCAAATTTTAGCCTAGACACCACATCATTCAATAACATCATGTGACAAGGTTTAAAAGTACAATGGCCATGAGATACCTCGGTCATAAGATACATTTGACATGTTGCCGAAACAAGGGAGTTTCATTTATCATCATCCTTGGATGGAAAAACAAGTGGTCAGGGGACTTTATATTTATCAAAAATAACTTGCTTAGGAGACAGAAAACAAATGAAGGGACTTTACTTCATTTTAAATAACTTGCTGACAACTGCAAAAGTAGCCTTATACTACACAGTGGCCAAAACAAGGATATTATTATTCCTTGTCAACTTTCTGATGTACATGTTTTTTAAACACAAGAAATCATGAAATGAGGAACTGTTTTAACTAAGGCTAAACTGCAGTCAGTTGAAGTAGCTGGACCTTATCTTGGCTACGACCTTGGGTTAAAAGACAGATTTTGTACAAAATATCTCTTTTTGAGCAGAGCAAACTAATTTTGCTTTTAAAACGTCTGTTCCTAAACACTACTTATGCTCTTCACTTACTTTCTTACAATTATTTAAAGGGCCTCAACACCTTTTGAACCCAGGCACCCACATACATGTGGTGGTATTATGTAGTTATCTGCTAGCCACTTGCACCCTTCAATAGCCCTACATATTAATAGACATGTTGGCATCATTTAGTATTCGACAACCATTTGCAGCCTCTGCAATCCTTGTACACTCTTTTTATCTTTTTAACTTTTTTATAGCCAACTATGCTTATTGATAAACTTGTATAGAACCTTGGCCATCATTATTTTCAACAGATTCCCCACCTTGAAGGTGAGGGGAAACCTCTGGGGGCCCCTGAACCTTCACAAAATTAAACATAACAATATAGATGCTAATTATTAAATAAATGTTCTTAGAGTTTCTCGCCCTGCGATTTTTATCTTGTGACTGACCTCTGATGATGGACTGCTATTACATCTGCTATCAGGGAGGCATAAAATAAGAACACACTAGTTTGTGTGCAATGTCCAAACTCAGCCATATTCCAATGGGAGATATTTAAGACAACAGGTATATTCATAAATTGTACATTATTTGTAAGGGTTTCAGGCATTGAGGTGGCAGTTAATCTGCTAGGGGGCTCTGGTGTTAACTGGGGACACTTAACAATTTTGATTATGGGGGTGAGGGAAGACCTGTAAGAGAAGTCCTGAACCTCCACAAATAATACTGATTAATATTTTTAATATAACTAAGCATTTTTTATCTTAATCTGTTAATTGCATGCTAATACTTTTACCTTCCATCATTTTTAAGCTATCACAATGCATGCTACAATTTTTAAAGCTAGAAAAACAGTTTATAATTGATTACATAAAAAACTTCTTTTTAAAACTGGTTGCCAGCATACAGATAGTCAAGGCAACCATGAAAAGCATCCTGTTCTGGAGTTGGTACAATGGTAATCACAGAATGAGCAAAAATGGAATGGCATTATTGTGATGAAACAGAAACTAGGCATGCCAACACCACAAGTGATATGTATAAAAGATAGTGAACATTTGATATTACATAATAGTGCAGAAAACAATTGAATAGAATGTACAACAAAACAAAACATAACATAATAGCTGGTATTAACAAACAAAAATAAAGTTCATTGGCTCCACTTTGAGAGTGGATACGTTAGATGCTGCCTATCTGTTGAGGTGTGGCACACCCTTGGAGCTTGATTGAAGAATCTGTTGATAATTTCTTTTGACAGTTAGGTCATTATAAAATGTATATGACCAGTTTAGAAAGTTCATACAAGTAGCAGACCATGAAATTAACAGTCCATAAAGTTCATATAAGTAACCACAAGTTGGCGTAGTTACAGTACAGGTGAAATGTAATTTGCAGAAAGGTAGTAACTTGACAAAGAACATGGAGCTATGCAGACAGTAATTTAAAAACAAAACACCAGCATAGTAAGAAAGTCAATGCTTAGGCTGCAGGTTGCTGGATAACTGAATTTGAAAAGATCTTGCCAGGGGGGCACATTAGATTGCACACTAAGTCCTTTTAATGGAGTAGCCACACACACACACACACACACACACACACTGGCATGTCATTTGTGTTGTGGAGGTTGATCACATCATTGCACAAAGATTATCAGTCCCTAAAAAAAGTAGTAACAGTTCATAATAAACTATTTAAAAACACAGTCTGTAACAGAGCAATAAGTTTGTATAAAGTACCAGCCAGGTTTGGAAAAAGCAGCGGTGAAGAAATGGATGTCTTGCTTGAAGATCAACTGAAGAAACATTTTCTTGCTGAAGTTATGGAATTGCCCCTACCCCAGACTTTGCTTTATGGTAGGCAGAAACAATAAGATTGATTGCAGAGTCTGAATTGACTGGACCTTTTTCAGTTAATTTAAAGTTCTACAAATAGGTGTAACTTTGCTGAAAACATTACACTTGCAGAGGTAATAATAACTTGTTTTCATATGGTAGTCCTTATATGGAGTCATTCAGGCACAAAGATGGTGATGACATTGAAGCTGTGGCAGTTGTTTTCTTTTCAGGATACAGATGAAGGTCTTGGCAGCTTAGATGAATGTATTACTGCTGTTGTACGTGGAGATGGTATGTGTGCCACACCGTGGAAACCTACAAACTTGTAAAGTGTGTTAGAAACTGAGTTAAAAACACATAAATAACAATCTGTTAAACCAATAACCTTTTTGCTTTGTAAAGGGTGGTGTGACAAAGCCTAAATTTCTGACAATTGTAGAGAGAAAAATAAAAATGGGGCATTGACCACACACGAGGGTGCAGGCCAAAGTCCAATAATACAGTTTGTCCATCTGTGAATCCATGACAATGTTATGGTTACACCCTGCTTTCAAATCATAGAAGAGGCTATGACAGTGATTTCCCCATCTATGTGTTGCTGGCAGGCCTAACTGAGACCTGTGTTATAAAATCTTGTAATGTTACAATAACACACTTCAAACATATAGCTTATAGCAATATGCCTGTTACACTAGGCAATAGTGAGACAAATATATATATTGTTGGCCTATGCCAACTAATAATAACACTATTTCACCTATGACAAGTGAATGGGTCTACCATGGAACCTTGAAGCATAAGTTCTGGAGCAGAATCTAAATTCTGCCATATTATAATTGTTAAAATTTAAAATGACAAAACCTGCATAGAGTGCACTTTATTTTACAGGGGTACTGGGGAGTAATAGACAAACAGAGCATTTATTTGTCTGGGGTTTTGCTTGGAAAATATTGTAGGGGTGGGTCAGCAATGCTGGCCCCCATATTTAGGTTTGGTTATAGGCATTAAAAACATTCATAAATGTGGAGCAGTTTTCTGAATGCACACTTGATAAAGTGTAGCAAGATGTACATCAAAACATTATAACATATCAGGTTTTTAAATTACTCTCGAAATTGATTAGAGTTTTGCTCATAAAAATTCTAAAACATTGTGAAAATGCACATCACTTGCCTCACTGTGTTTAACAAACATGACACTTCTAGAAAATCTATATAATTGCTTTCTATACAGTTAGTATTGTCCCAAGAAAAAAACTGCTAATCAATTATTTAAAACCCTGCATATACATAAAACAAGCATTTTTGCAAAAGAACAATGTCAGTATTGAGCATAATGCATACAATACATTTTAAACAACAAAACAAATGTAGACTGTAAGTTTAGTTTAGAGTCCAGGAATCTTAGAACATTGTGACTATACTTGTTGAACATAACCATGGAATAGGGTGCAAAAGGTGGGGCACAGTTTAAGTTCATAAGTTGCAGTCCTTGGTAAAAATTACTTAATGTTGGTTGAAGGAATTATTTGAGCAATCCACCACTCTGTTTTTGTTTAACTTGTAAGGCTTTTTCAGGGTATGCGATGTTTTAGAACTTTTGAAATGTTTGTGCTTCTAGAAGGCAGATAATTGCATTCATTGCTGTAAGGCTATGGGAAGTTATTTTGTATTTGTCTGACAGGATAAGAAAGCTGAAAAGTCAATCAGAAGATATGAATGTGTGGAAATACATACATGATTCCCCCCTCCAGCTTGACTGATTACTTGCTGAGGGCAGAAGCCCGTGTACAACTGATGTGAGGTTTAACTGTTTGCACTAGAAAAAGTAGAGGGACTGAACTGGGCTATACTGTATTCATTGGGTCTTTTCAAAACCTGTAAATAAGAAATAGTTATTAGCAAATACACATTTTCTTTTATTTACCCCATGGGGAGACATTGATGTACCTTGCAACCGTTGTGAGTATTGCACTGGAAGGAAGGAAGGATAGTATACCCCCCCTTCGAGATCCTTCTGGGATGGAAGAGGCAGCTTGAATACTGTAGCAATAAAAGGGTTAGATGTGGATGGTGACATGGATATTAACCCAGAAATGGTCTGGCAATATTAGTAGCCAGTCATGCAGCACCTCAAAAAGGTGTGCACTGGATAAATGGTAATGGGGTAGCCCCATTGCAGTCCCCACCTCATATACTTTTTAAATTATAACAAAATAATATTGCAATTAGTTTAGTAAGTTTCATACCTTACTATAAAGATGGGAAACTTTCTTTTCTGTAGAAAAAAGAGAAGAAACAAACATACAAACAAAAAAAAAATACACAATTTTTAAAAATAAAACAAGATTATTCTGATAGGATAAAAGAAGCCAAGCATCCCTGGGTTCCCTTATCCTAAGCTTGACAAAATGACAGCTGAGTTTATAAAAGATCCGGATTGATTGTATTACCATATGTATGTATCTTTTAGAATGCATTTTTAAAAGAAAACATGATTACACCATAGTCACACATAAAAGCAAAAGCCATTGTTTTTTAACTGTAGATGGTAAACTCTCTCAAAAACAGCTGTAATATTTCTTTTTAACAGTATACTATATACTGTATATAAAAAGGTAAAAAAATACAGGGAGGTGATGAATAATTCCCCCCTTCCAGCTCGAGTGCCTTGCATAGTATGAGAATCATGTGATATTGTTCAGGAACAAAAGAGTTGTGCTTACAACCAAATCTTCATGGAGGAAGGCCCTTAGCATTGCCTGTATTGGCTGCAAGTCCAGAAAAAAAATGTTTCTCCCTTTTTACTTAGAATGCCGGTACTGTAATAAAAAGTACAATTGTAGGGTTCACCCTTGGTGTGCTTTCATGAAAACATACATTTTGTGTGAAAAGTTGTGCTTTAAGTAGGAAACACACATCAAGTTTGAACTGGTAATAACATAACATTTTGAAACACAAGAAGGTCAAATAATTCTGCAAAAGGTCACACAGTGTTCACGCAAGGGTTGCTCAAACCCAGCTGTTTTTGTAGTGTCCTTGAACACTACTGATGTTAAAGTATCTTTTAACATTAAAAAAAATGCAAAATAAAGCTGCTGGCTAAGACAGTACACACACATACACACACATATACAAAATACTTAACACAAAATAAAACTCACATGTTATTTGACACCAATTTGCTAAGGTAATATCCATAGTTTCATTAGAAAACTGTAAGTGTTTTAGATATATGCTGCCTACTGCCTATCTTGTAACACACTACAACTTCTTAAACTGACAAATTTTATATATATCTCCATGCCAAATCTTTTCAGAACAAAACTTTTTAAACACCTTCCAACTCCTTTTATAACATGAAACTTCCTTATTTGTTTATTTGAAACCAAACAAGATCTTACTTGAAAATACAGCACAACATACCATGTGTAAATGAAGACGCATCTAAGAGACAATAGTTACACCCTTTGGCGCATGGCCAAAACATGGCACTCAGCCATTTTGAAATCTTTATGACGAACATTTTACTTCTCTTAGGCGAAAAGTTTCTAGTTTTAACTAGAAGTATGATAAAACCATTCATAGCTGTTAACACATTACAATTACACCTAGCAGTTCCTTGGCACATTGTCTGCGTACTACAAATCTTTCTACACAATGCAACCTATGATGTCATATCTCTTCGCTCTCAAACTGACTTACTCCAACCAACATCTTACATACAAAAGTCCTTTACTGACCCTATCTAGGAAGCACAAATCTTTTTTTTAAATGAAACTAGTTAAAACAATCATATATAAGGCAAAGAAGCTTTTTTCCTTTATACTGTAATAGGTTTTACACCAAAGGCAGTCAATGCTATCTTGCAACCTTGACAACAGAACATCATTACAGAACACAGATATATACTGAAAAATAAGAGAGAGAGCATTGCCTTTCTTAGCGTGTGTATTACAGAAATAAAACTGACAGACATAAATAAAAAAAAAATTTAGAACAAAATGTACAGACTTACCCTGTGCCAAGGTATTTTCCTTCTTTTTTCTGATACACCAGCCCGATCCAGAAGAATGACTGCAAAACCTTCATGATAACCTCCTAAGTACTGTAGCTATTAACCCTTTCAAAGGTTTCCTTTTGGCCATTTCAGTAACCTGTCAAACTAAGTCTTTTCCCACAGCTCTGGTTTGCAGTTAACAATAAAATATGTAGCAATACTAGGTACTAGGTTGAGATCCAACTGGTGGAGGTCCTCAGTACCTGGGTTTGTGATCAAATGTTTCAGCCACAATAGGAGGCAAGAGAACTTGAAATTGATACAAAAAACTTGAAGCTGTGCAGATAGTGAACTTTGGGGGGGGGGGAGATTTTCAAATCAACCCGTCTGTAGTCACACCTACTGTATATGCATCCACAGTGGTTTATTTTCCTTTCTCTAAATGTTGCTTATCTAACATTAAATCAGACACTGCTTTTCTACTAAAAGCAGCCTGAACTGTGAAAGCTATCATCAGCTTTAACAGTATATATTTCTTCTTTTCTCTGACCTGCTATCTAGCAGGCACAAATTACAAGGGCAGTTTCCATTGTTTGAGAGATTTTTCCTTAATACATCTCTCCACATATCCCTAAACTTAAAGTCCTCAGATCCCCACATACATATACATTACCCTTACCCAGCTTTTAGCTGCTCCATAGACCTTTACCTGTAAGTTCAAGTCCCTCGAACACTCAGAGTCTTAGACTCTTTTTCCCAGCCACACAGTTAGGTTATGACCCTTGCCTGCATGGACCCCATATAGAGTAAACACTAGGCTTTACCAGATTTACCAAGACCAGAATCAAAACCACATGCTGGCTGGCTTGGCCAATTTGTAAGTAAAGAAAACTATACCATACTGATGACAGTAAGGTAGTAAAAGCTCAAGGTTCGTGGTTAGTGGTCCCTGGTAATCCAATAAAGCCACCTGACAACTGATGTTGTTTTAAATCAGTTGCAATTTATTAATACCCTAATAAGCCCTAACAAATTTACCTCTAACATGATTAAGTCTGAACAGCTGCTGGCTTGTTACCACTAGGGCTGCAGGTGTTCAGAAAGAGCGAAGCAAACTTGCTTCCTCTTTCTGGGTGTCCAGCATCTATGGCTTTTCCTCTTGGACACACTAGACATGACATCTAGGTTCTGTATTTATTTTCAACTTGTTTACATCAAAAAAGCATAGTGGAAATTTCCAAGCTACTACAGCAAATGTTAGCCTAGACACCACGTCATTCAATAACATCATGAGACAAGGTTTAAAAGTACAATGGCCATGAGATACTTCAGTTATAAGATAAATTTGACACTTTGCCGAGACAGGGGAGTTTCATTTATTAACATCATTAGATGGAAAAACAAGTGGTCAGAGGATTTTATATTTATCAAAAATAACTTGCTTAGGAGACAGAAAACAAATGAGGGGACTATACTTCATTTTAAATAACTTGCTGACAACTGCAAAAGTAGCCTTATACTACACAGTGGCCAAAACAAGGATATTATTATTCCTTATCAACTTTCTGTTGTACATTCTTTTTTAAACACAAGAAATCATGAAATGAGGAACTGTTTTAACCAAGGCTAAACTGCAGTCAATTGAAGTAGCTGGACCTTATCTTGGCTACGACCTTGGGTTAAAAGACAGATTTTGTACAAAATATCTCTTTTTGAGCAGAGCAAACTAATTTTGCTTTTAAAACATCTGTTCCTAAACACTACTTGTGCTCTTCACTTACTTTCCTACAATTATTTAAAGGACCTCAACACCTTTTGAACCCAGGCACCCATGTACATGTGGTGATATTATGTAGTTATCTGCTAGCCACTTGCACCTTTCACTAGCCCTACATATTAATTGACATGTTGGCATCATTTAGCATTCATCAACCATTTGCAGCCTCTGCAAGTCTTGTACATTCTTTGTATCTTTTTAACTTTTTTTATAGCCAACTATGTTTATTAATAAATTTGTATAGAATCTTGGTAATCATTATTTTCAACATACCCTTGTTACAGTGCTTTCCTTGTTAGCCCTTGCTCTGTCCCACCCAAGCTTGAACGCTGCCATGAGCTTTGCTCCCACCAGCTCAGCAGGCAGGCTATTCCAGGGTTCAGCACCTCTGGAAGCTGCAATTACAGAAAAAGCTTTATTCAATACATAAAGGCATTTATTACAATTCTTATTGCAGCATAAGACATAAATTAGTTTGCTGGGTTTTTTAATTGTCTGTGAATATGCGTGATATTTTGTGATGTGTTTTGTACTGATTATGTATAGCTTTTACTGTATAATTAGCACTGACAATATTATTACATGTGTGACTGCACTGTTAATATCACTTTAAGAGATTTCAATATTGAAGAGCCTAAGCTGACATCAAAGGACCATCCCCCTGATAATTCACTACATGCAAAATCAGTCGAGGTTCTTTGTTAGCATCAACCTATTTGAAGAAGTTTGTGGCGATATGTTTGAACTTGCTTTTATGTATTGAATAAAGGTTTTTTGATAAATGCAGCTTCTAGTGGTGCAGATTTCATCTTTCTGACTTTATGTATACTAATCTCTCATACTGCTAGCAGTTGAGCAGTATTGTTTTTGTGCTGTATTCCATGATTCCATGACTGTTTCAATAAAATAGTGTTTCCTTAGTTCTCTCCTGAAGCTCCCTCCCTGCAACTTCCATTCATGTCCTCTACTAGTTGAGTTATAAACCCTGTTGAACAGTTCTATGTAGGCCACTTTATTTATACCTCTCAGGAACTTGAACATCTCAAATCATATCCCCTCTCTCCCTCCTTGTCTTGAGCAAGTACATGTTTAGTTAATTTAGGGGCTTCTTCTACGAGAGCTCTTGGACGCCCTGAACCATCTTTGTCACCATTCTCTGCATGGCCTCCAGTCTATCCTTGTCCTTCTTAAGGTGAGGGCTCCAAACCTGGACACAATACTCCAGGTGAGACCTCACCAGGGACCTATAGAGGGGGAGGATCATCTCTTTACTCCTGGTGTCAAATCCTGTACACCTCAACATACTATTTACCTGGCTGTATGCTTTGTTGCACTGGCTTGCCTGCTTGAGAGTGTCGCATATGATGACCCCCCGGTCTCTTTCTTCTTATGTACTGAGCTTTATCCCATTGAGCCAGTGTTCTGTCCTAGGGTTTCCTTTTCCCAGATGCATCATTTTGCACTTTTTTTGTGTTAAACTTCAGCTGCCAGACATAGACCATCTTTTTAGCCTGTGGAGGTCTTTTTGTAGGTTCCTAACTGCTTCAACACTGTTAACCCTCCCACTGAGCTTTGTGTCATCTGTGAAGAGGCCAAACTTGCCCTGGATTCCTTTGCTGATGTCGCTAATGAATATGTTTAATAGGACTGGGCCCAAGACAAGACCTCTGGGGTACTCCTCTTGTGACATATCCTTCACCTGCACTGTCTCTCTGTTGACTACTACTCTCTGTCTTCTATCCCTGAGCTAATTTCCCACCCACTTGACAATGCTCTTAGTGGTGCCTAGGTAATTCAAATTCTTTAGCAGGTGATTATGTGGCACTGAGTCAAAGTCCTTGCTAAAATCAAAGTAGAGAAGGTCCACTGGATGGCCCCTATCTAGTTCTTTGGATACCCAGTCAAAAAATTTAATGAGGTTTGTCTGGTATGACCTATCTGCCATGAACTAATGCTGTCCGCCATCCTAAAAACCATTATTTTCTAGGTTTTCCACTAGATTCTGCTTGACTAAGGTCTCCATAAGTTTCCCCATGACAGATGTGAGGCTAACTGATGTGTATCTGGCAGCCTTCTCCCTACTCCCTCTCTTGTGGAGTGCTACCACATCTGTCCTTCTCCAGTCACCCGGCACATCACCCATCTGTAGTGATCGGTAAAACAAATATGCCAAGGGATCAGCCAGTACATGAAACTGATAGTAATGCATGTGCTACCCATATTAAACAATGCCGACTGCACAGAGAAGAATATGAGTTCAAATTTGTTGGTATTGAACATGTCCATATTGGTCTGGGGGGGTAACCTGGGCAATTTACTTATGAAACGTGAGTCTGACTGGATATTCAAACTTAAAACACTCTATCACCCAGGACTCAATGACAGAATCATACCTCTCAACTGTCCTGATTTTTTGGGGATTTCCTGAATTTAGAACCCTGTCCTGAAGTCCTGATTTGCTTCTGCTTTCCTTGATTTTGAGAATGCCAGAGTAATCGGCATTCTCTCCAGCGGCCGCGTGCGCTTGTTTAATGTTTTTAGATGTCAATTAATGTCTGACATCATGTGCACCAACAGCCAGTCAGGTGCATTCATTAAACAGTACAGGCTGACATGTAATGTTTAAAAAAATTCTGCAAGCAGCAACAGCACAGGTAATTGGCAGCCCCATCTCAGGTCCATCTCCACAGCACAGAAGCCATGTTGAGTCAAACTAGAGGGCCACTCGGGTCTGCATGGCAGGAGGAACTGTTGCCAGGCATGACTGCAGTTTGTTTTTGCTATGGAGAATTGCTGTAAATAAAAGGTGGTTGCAGTTCACATTGAGGTAAAAACTTTTCTTTGCACATGTAGCGTGAAACAGCTTGGCATATGGTAAAGTTGGGCTCAGTCAAAGAAACAAGATTCATGGTTGGTAAGCTTGCCAAGTATAGTAAGGCACGCTCAGTTCAGGTGGTGGTATTTTCAGTGCTAGCACACCTGTTTAAACTAGTTCAAGCAGAAAACAGCAAGTTGTGCCAACGGTAGTCATCCACACTGACAGTACAAAGGGAGACACCCCATCTCCAGCCCTAATTATTCTACAGCCCCAATGAGGCTTGCAGAGCATCATCCCCTTTCTGTAACCTGACTCCATGCCGAGAGAGAGACAGAGAAAGAGAGAGAGAGAGGCACTGCAATTTGACCACTGACCCTGACCATCTCCTCGGTCCTGACCATATCAAACTAACAGTCGGCTTGCACAGACTGATAGTTTAGCCCGGGGTTTAGCCACAAGAATAACTGAGTCTGTAATTTGGATTTTAGCAGCAACAGTAGCTAGCATGAAGCAGAACCTGAAGGACTCTCCCCCTTTACAGAGCCCATGTGGCCTACACAACTACTGAGGTGAGTGTGAGAGAGTGAGTCAGGCTAAGCAATACAGCCTAACATTTTCACTGCTGGCACGTTTATTTTAATTTGCTTTTTAACAATCTGCAATGAGAAAGTGACTGTAATTGTGTTTGGGCAGTTCAGCTAAGTATTATTGTTTCATATTGCCTGCTTTACTTTAATGACTAGGGAGGTGCTGTTACTGTATAGTCTGCTGTTTTTTCACTAGTAAGGCTGCAGTATGCTGTTGCATTAAAAAACAGTATACACAGTGCTGATCTACATAGGAACAAACAAGAACAGTGCGAGCTGTAGAATATATTATATGTGGTGCAGCCTAGAAACTTGAACAAAGTCTACTCTGTACTAATTCCAATATAGTATGTTTCTGTGTATTTAAGTCTGGAGACTAATAACACTGGATCATCAAAAGCCTGGAAATTAAATTAACGCTGGATTCTAAAAACAATGATTTCTCTAGCAAAGCCCATGTTTTACTTTAGTTGCAAGTAAGTAAATGAAGGAAAATGACAACAGAAAAATGCAAAACCTTTGCCTGTGTTTTTTGTGCTATTTGGTAGTATGCAACTGAATTTGACATTTAAAAAAATACAAACTAAAGGTACTTTACATACAATATGTTGTAGTGTACTACATCATGTAATGTATACGCCATGCAATGGTGCAGTGCATCACCGAATAAAATATGGTGTCCCTGATTTTTGGAGGGATTGTCCCTGATTTTGGTCCTAGCAGGTTGAGAGTTATGGTCAGAATGGAGTTGGCTCCCTTTCTTATTTTAAATTCAGGTATAAATTTGGCTGCCGGTTTCATTGGTATTAGCTTACTCTCTTGAGCTCGTTTTTATACAGTTGCTATTTAAATGACTACTGTTTATACTAGCTCTGTCATATTTTTCTCATTTTTGCCATCCACATGTTTTCTCCTCCCCCATTCCATTCCTCCCTGCCACATCACCACTTCCTTTGTTTTGTCTTCTTTACCTGTTTTCTAACTCACTCACTCCCTTCTGCCCCTTCCCTACCCCCACACTTTCCACACCTCCACACCTCTCCCTCCTCCACAACTTCAATGATGAGATGTATAAATATTTAATGTTTAATACGTAATATCTTGTATTTATCTGTATCGTAATATCTGTCTTTAACCAATAGAAAGAGGGTGGTGGTGTTATCCCTGTATAGATCGATAGTAAGGCCCCACCTAGAGTATTGTGTCCAGTACTGGAGGCCTCATCTCTATAAAGACATAGATCAAGAGGACATAGTACAAAAGAGGGCAACCAAAATGGTGCATGGCCTGCATCAAAAGCCCTATGAGGAAAGACTCAAGGAATTAAATATGTACTTTCTAGAGGAAAGGAGGGAAAGGGGGGGACATTATAGAAATGTGCCCATATCTCAAAGGCATTAAGAAGATACATGAGGGTAGCATTTTACTTAGATGCTTGAGAACAAGGGATCATGACATGAAGCTAGACAGGGGCACTCAGAGAGGATGTGAGGAAATACTTCTTCATGAAAAGGGTGGTGGATGCCTGGAACAGCCTCCCAGCAGAGGTGGTGGGTACTAAAATGGTAGTATGCATAGGATAAACACAAGAGGACCATGGTAATAAGGCTGGGGGGGTAAGGTCAGAGATTGAGTAGGGTCTGCAATAGCACATTACGTAGGGAATTTAGGGCTAACTAGGTGGGCCAAGAGGTCCTCATCTGTCAACAACTTCTATGTTTCTATATAAAATACTTACTGGTTATAGTACTTTCAGAAATTGATCATTTATGGGCTGCTTTAACATCTAACACTTTTTGTAAATCAATGTAACGTCCATACGTCTGCCCATGTTCAACCTTTGCACGTTGCACCTTTTACACGGCACTGGATCATATTTAAGATGTTTTCCTGTAGAAGGCAGACACCTTGATAAAAAGGTAAGGTGGCTGCATGAAATTGTCTGTCCTTCATCCTGTTGTTCTGCCAAGAGTGGGTTTTCACATTTTGCACAATAATAAATTCTCACAAAAGTGGCCAGCCCAGTGGTATTGAGGCCTGAGGCACTGTTAATACATCACCTCTCACCACACCAGCGGCCAGGCCTGTGGTACTGTGGCCTGAGACACTATTAGCACATCACCTCTCACCACACCAGTGGCCAGCCTCATGGTACTGAGGCCTGAGGCACTGTTAGCACATCACCTCTTGCCACACCAGCAACTAGCCCAGTGGTACTGAAGCCTGAGGCACTGTTAGTGCATCACCTCTCACCACACCAATGGCCAGCCCAGTGGTACTGAGACCTGAGGCACTGTTAGCACATCACCTCTTACTACACCAGTGCCAAGCCTGGTGATACTGAGGCCTGAGGCACTGTTTAAAGCTACCAACAGTCCATATTTTCCCAGGACAGTCCCTATTTTAGGCAACATGTCCCAGTGTCCCCATAAGTTTTGTAAAATGTCACTTTTGCCCTCCTGGTTTTTGCTTACTTGTCCCAGTTTTTTCCTTTTATTTGCTGACTGCTAATCCATGAGTGACAGCTATTTCAGGACCACTGCGCCACTCAGGCTGGACAGCAGTTTGTAACTTTGACCCCTGCGCCTGTGTTGTACCGCAAGCATGTCAGTGGGAGCACAGTAAAGCATGTTCCTTCCTGTTAGATTAGACTGGGTAATAGTGCAAACAATCACATGTGGACATCTGCCTGCCAACAGCTGAGAGGGACTCCAGACAGAGAAGAGACCGGCTACAGTTAACTAAGGTACCTGAACCTGATCAGCTATAGGGAAGTGTGTGGAAACAATCTGGTGTGGTGGTGGGAGTCACTGAAGTGAAGTTTGCTCAGCAAATGAGGTGAAGAGACTGGCAGCAGTGAACTAAAGTACCCGAACCTGATCAGCTGTAGGGAAGTGTGTGAAAACAATATGGTGTGGTTGTGGAAGTCACTGAAGTGAGGCAAATGAGGTGAGTGCAAATGGGTTAGATGGGACTTTCTGGAGGAGCAATACATGCAGCTCAAATGGCTGTTCACAATTTTACACAGATTTGCTTCTAATGAACTTTCTGTACATCATGATTTGGAATTTGCTGCAGCAGAGTGATGTATTGTTTTAATCCGGATGTTTGCTGCTGGCATTACTGTGGGGCGGCATGGCCAGAGCAAGCAGCAAAATTTAATTGATTGTGTGCAGCATTGTCTGTGTTAGAGCCCTTAGGAGTGACATGCTAGGGGGGGGTCATGGTCAGGATGGACTGTCCCAGTTTTAGGCCTTGGAAAGTTGGTAGCTTTAGTTATAGAGTGAAAGAATACTTGCATGTTGAGACCTGGAGAAAGTCTGCATTGGTGTTCATTAGACTCTGAATCTCAACCATTGCTTAATGATGTATGTGAAATCTCACAGGACTTAAAAGTGGCTGGGTAGTGTGGGAGGGGCTGGATGGAGGGCCTGAGGCCATCATGGGAATGAGAGATGGAGAGGGGGGAGGGACGGCAGCAATCTAGGAGCCTAGCTGCACACTCAGGCAGAGATTGATAGACTGTGTGGCAGGGGCGTCACCACAGGTATAAAGACGGGGGGCTAATGGCCCTCGGTCAAAATCCTAAGAAAGCTAGGGTGCTCTAGGGGGCATGCCCCCCGGAAAAGTTTGAGATTTTTACCTTCAAATGGTGGCTTTTCCTGCATTTTAATGGTGAAATATATGTCTGAGAAGCCTGGTTATTATAACATCTATTAAATGGTACATATACAAAAATTTGGTTACTGGACCAGTGAGAACAATGGAAAGAGACACCATTATCCCAGTGGATCTGCCGGTAAGGTTACTGGACCCCAGAGCAAGTAAGAGACCAGCCAGACACCATTATCCCAGCAGATCTGCTGAGAAAGTTACGGGACCCCAGAGCAATGGGGCAATGTGAGGAAGTATTATTTCACAGAGAGGGTAGTGGATGCATGGAACAGCCTTCCTGAGGAAGTTGTGAGGTCTAAAACTGTGGGAGAATTCAAGAATGCATGGGACAGACATAAGGCAATTCTTGTGGAGGGCAGGAAGATATAGGCTGTTGGTTAACTAGGATCTGCGGCCTATCCTGTAGGTAGGGAAATGGGCAGACTAGATGGGCCTAGTGGTCCTTATCTGCCGTCAAAGTCTATGTTTCTATGTTTCTATGAGCAAACAGCCACCACTTTCACACTGCATAATTCTGAACAAGTCACGTAACATTCCTGCCCTTAATCTCTCTCCATGCCCTCTCTCTCAGTCTCTCTGTCTCTCTCTCTCTCTCCCTCTATCTGTCTCTCTCTCTCTCTCTCTCTCTCTCTCTAACCTAACAAGACCTGCAATACTCCTTCACCTGCTGGGTGAAGTTAGGCCAATAGAAATTCTGGACCAACTGCTGCGTAGTGCATGTGATTCCAAGATGACCAGACAAGGGAATATCATGTGCAATCTTGAGCAACTGCTCACAATACCCCGGGAAATGACAAGCTGCATGCCTAGCACCCCCTTCCTCTGTCTGCACAGCCTGAGTATGCATCAGTCCATTTTCCCAATAAACCTTATGTCTGCCGTCACCTCCCTGGGCTCCATCAGAGTCTGCCCAAGCCCTCAGATTCTCTAGTCTAGGGTCACTTCTCTGAGCAGTTGAAAACTCCCCACACATTCCCAAGGCATGGGACAGGTCCCCTTCTGTCTCTAAATTAGGATCCCTAGCACTAGCATCAGGCCACTCAGGATCACTGTCAGTCCCAACCCTCTGTCAATGGGTCACCCCTCCCTCCTCGGAGCAACCCTCTGTAGCTGTGTGGTTAACTGCTACTGGGGAAATTTCTACCCCCTTTTTGTTAGTCTCCATATCTGGAGACACAGGCTGGGGAACCAGCGTCTCAGTGGTTTTTCCACAATGGCTTCTGTGGGGTCCAGGGAACTACAGTGCTCCCTTGCCACTTGGCTACAGGTAAGTGCACACACCATCCCTTGTTTGAGATTGTTGCCCAGGATCATATCCACTGCTAAGGATTTGGCTATAGCCACCTGTTGCACAGTTCCCCCTGTTTCACCTCACTCTAGGAGAACACTAGCGAGGGGCAATGTTTTCTCCTCACCAGTGAAGTCCTGTACAGTGACGTATTTATTGGGTATAAGTTGACCAGGCTCTACTAGATCCCCCTTTACCAAGGTCAGGGAGGCCCCTGTGTCCCTTAACCCTTGCATCTATTCACTATTCACCATGACTGGGTGCATGTGCCCCCTCATGTTCACAGGCATGCTTCCAGGGATGCATAAACAACACACTTCTTTCCTAGCCCCCTGTTGTGTATTACTCACCTTTTTTGGGACACTGTCTGGCAATATGCCGAGTTTCTTTACACAACCAACATTCATTTCTTTTCTCAGAGAAATCTTTTTTCTGAAACCTAGGGCTAACTGGTTTTGGTGGAGACAGTGAGGGTTTTAGCTGCCCTAAAGGTGCGCTTTTCCCTTTCTGCACTGCCATGCCCGTCCCATTTGCTCTTAGAGCAGGTCTGCTCTTGGCATAGTGGTCTGAGCGTTCAGGAGCCTTGTGCACTGTTTTGGGATCTCGGTCCTCTAGCCAGGTTTTCAGCTCTGTTGGGCATGCCTAGGCAAACTGTTCTAACAAAATCACATTTTCAATTTTATCAACAGAGTTTGCTTCAGTTCCTTCCGACCTACATTTTAAAAACTGACGTTGTTTCATGGCTAGCTCCTCATAGCTCATATCAGGGCTTCTCCTGAGCTTATGGAATTTAGCTCTGTATGATTCAGCAGTTAATTCAAATTTTTTTAACAGTGCAGCTTTTAGTTTGCTGTAATCATTACTGTCCTCATTGTCCATTTGACCCAATGCATCCCAAGCTTTCCCGGTAAGTAGCTGGGATAGCTGGAAGCTCCAGGACTCTCTAGGAATTTTAGCCTGAATACAAACTTTTTCAAAAGAATTTAAAAAGGCATCCATATCCTGCCCCTCTTTAAATTCGGCTATCAATTTGGAATTCAATTTGTAACCCAGTCCTGTAGTCCCAGTTAAATCCAAGCCACTTACCTGCTCTGATACTGCTTGTTGGAGTCGTAGCTTCTCCAGTTCATGTTGCCTCTGGCGCTCATGCTCCTCACGGTCAGTGTCTCACTGTTCTTACTCTGCCTCTTGGTGTTCTCGCTCTGCCTCTCGGCATTCTCACTCTACCTCCCTCTGGAACTCCACCTCCATTCTGCGCAACTCAATCTGCAGCTTGAGTACTTCTGGCTCTAGAATGCTGGTGACCTTCCTCTGCTGCTGTGGCTCTTTGCTGGCACTGGCTCTGCTGTCATCCTCACCAGATCTGGACACTGCACTGGCTGCTAGCCATTCCACACTCAAGGCTCAGTCCCTTACAGTCACTCTCTGTGACTCGATGCTCAGGGTATCTGCTACCATCAGGGCATCCATGAGGTTCTGCTTGGTGACTTTCACCTTGAACAGGACTCCTCTGTCCCTGCACAACTGCTTTAAAAAGTCTACAGTTTGCCCACTGTCGTTGGAAGCAATCTTCTTCCCTAACTACGGTTACTCTGACCTGCACTTTAGAAAAAAAAAAATAAAACAGGTAGGAACTTGCCTGTAAGCCAAGTGATATAGTTTTGTTTCCTTTTAAAAATAAATTTACTGCCTTTTTCTTTTTTTGCAAGTGAGCTGACAGTCTCAAGCCGACACACCGAACAATAAAAGCTTGTAATACCAAGCTTATGCACACCGCTGCCAACATGAATGTAACTAAGTGGAAAACAGAATACTGTTTAAAACTGACGTTGCCAGCCTCTTTGCATGAGGTCACCTAGCTCCTCCCTGTCAGAATATGAAAATTATACAAAACAGGATGTCTTATCATTCAGAAGGTAAATTAAATAGGTGACATCAGCAAAAACTCACTTCCCCATAACCCTTTGATCTAGTGTATCTTTTTGCCCTTCACAGACATCAAAGGAGTATTTATGACTTAGCACCTAAGTGACATAATGTGGTTTCTTCCTCCAAACATCATAAAAGTTTATGATTTCCATCATAGCAGCTGGCAGCTCCAATTAAGCCAGATAAACAGGAGATCCTTAATTTCTGTCTCTTCTAGCCTGTAATGATCACCATTTAGTTTATTTTAGTTTATTTAGTTTATTTCAGAGATCAGATATACCTTTGAGTCATAGACTCCTTTACAAAGGTCCCACATCACATGTAATAGATGCAGGTACACAATACAGAATGCAGAATATACAGGACAATAAATGTTACAGAGTAAAGACTTTTTTTTTAATAAAAAATAAATTAGCTAAAACTTCAGAATAGACAGTTTGAGACAGTTAGAAAGAAATGGGAACTTAACATCCCTGAGGAGGTGGAAATTGAGACTATACGAGGAGGCCAGCCAGAGGCCCTTCAAGAAGTAGAGGGACAGGAACTGGTTTATGTGCAGTATTGTTGTAGTAGAGTGAAGGTGGGCCCTAAGATGCAGTTTAAAGTGACCAATTCTTTGATCAAGGTGCAAGGAGGAGGGTAGGTTATTCATCCATAAGAGTGCTCTGTAGCAAAAGATCTTTGGAATTGGGTAGTCGACAGGTAGGAACAGCAGAATGCTGGGAGTCAGAGCTATCTGTGTGTGCTGAGTTTTTGAATCCAAGGTGGTTAAATTGGAGAGAGCAGCCGGGGAGAGGCCAAGGGAGATTTTTTTAGCAAAGACACAGGTGTGGAATTTTATCCTGTTGTCTAGGTTAAGCCAGTTGGTGTCCTGGTATAGTACGCAGGTATGTATAAACCTGTCACACCCTAATACCAGGTGGCAGGCCTTGTTTAGGACAAGTCTAAGACTATCAAGGGCTGAGGAGCCAGCCCCACTGAAAGTCAGAAGGCCATAGTCGAGCAGGGAAAGTATCAAGGAGGAGATAGCAAGCTTAAGGGCTTCTGGGGTTAGGCAATGTTTATAGCGGTGCAATAGCTCTAGTCTAATATTTAGGGCCTTAGATAATTGCTGAATATGCCCATGAAAGGTAAGGCCAGAATCCAAAGTGATGCCTAGGTACTTAAAGGAATGCATAAATTCCAGGGGGGTCTGAGACACAGATAATATTTGAGGAAAACGTCCTAGCCTGAGGTTCTGCTGATGCATGAAAAGCATAGCTTTGTTTTTTTTTTTGTAGTTAATAGTAAGGCGTTGAAAGACAAAACAGATTTCAACTGCCTTGAAGGAGGACTGGAGGGAGTGGTGGAGTTGAGAGGGGTCTGGGTTGGAGGAGAAGATGACAGCGTCATCAGCATAAAGCAATAGGTTGGAGGGGCAGGATGAGGGAAGGGAGTTAAGGAAGAGGCTGAAGAGGAGAGGACCCAAGATGGACCCTTGAGGGTCTCCTGAGAGGACAGGCGATTTGGTGGATAGGGTATTGCCGATTTTAACTTGAAGAGACCTATTGGTGAGATAGACTGCAAACCAACCCACTACTTCCTGTGAGAGACCTAGGTTAAGTAAGGTTGTCTGAAGTAGTGAGTGGTGGACGGTATCAAAGGCCTTCATGAGGTCAGTGAAGATCGCACCTGTGATATGTCCTTTATCCAATGCAGTATGGATGTGTGACATCAGTTCAAGCAAGGCAGTGGCCGTGCTGTGACCTATGTGGAAACCATGTTGCTGAGCGCAGAGAAGGTCTTATTTGTTGAGGTGATCAGTGAGCTGATCGATACAATTTTTTCCAATGCCTTGGAGAGGGGGGAAGAATGGAGATTGGGCGGTAATTGTCAGTGGCTGTGCGGTCACCCCCTTTGAATATGGGTGTGATGGAGGCGGATTTCCAACTGGAAGGGAATTTGCCTTGTGAGAGGGAGAGGTTTAGAATGTAGGTAAGGGGAGTTAGGACTTCCTTAAGAGAGAGTCTAAGAATTCTGAGATCAAGGGAGTCGGCATTGGAGGAGGCGTGGCTGAGGACAGCAGTGAGGTATGGTTCAGCAGACTTGGGAGAGATGCTGCAAAAGTAGAAGGTGGGCTGCGGGGTGAGGGGCGGGTGTGCTAGGAGCAGATGGGTCATAGAAGCTAGGGGGGAGGACTTGGTTAAGGTTGGAGAAGGTATCACTGAAAACTGCAACAATAGTTGTAGGGTCGGAGGTCAGGGACCCATTTGACATGACCTGGGAGGGGACTGGGTTGGGGACTTTTCCACAGATTTCCTTGATGTTGTTCCAGAACTTACGACCAGAACCCCAGGATGAAGATAAGGCAGATTTATAGTACTCAGCTTTTGCCCTGCAAATAGCCCAGGTGCAGTTATTCCGAGCCATTCTATAGTTCTGTCTGTCCTGGGGGAGGCTGGACTCTATGGAGAGATGCCATAGTGAGTCTCTAGTACGCATTAATGCCTTGAGCCTCTCGGTGAACCAAGGAACATGATTGCCTTTCACCACTCTTTTCATGAGTGGTGCATAGCGGTCACATATACTATTAAAGGACCGCGTGAATAGGTCCAAGGCACTGTCTAGGTTTACGGTGTTCGAGATGAAGACCCAGTCCACATTTCTGGGGTGTGTTTTTAATTGTGCCAGTTTTCCAGGACCAAGTTTGCGTTGCACAATTATTCTGGGAGGTGATCTTGGAATTTTGTAGGACCAGGAGCAGAGCACAGGAGAGTGGTCGCTGAGGGCATCTGGGAGGATGGTAACATTGGTGATCTTGCCAGGGCGATTGGAGAAAATGAGGTCCAGCAGGAAGGAGGATCCAGTATGTGGATCAAGACGAGTAGGGGAAGTGACCATTTGAGAAAGGTCTTGGGCTGTGGTGAGATCAATGTAAGGGATGGCATCATTACTTTGCCAATTGATATTAAAATCCCCAAGAATTAGTAGTTCCAACTGAGATGGTAGTGTGTCCAGATACGACAGTAATGCTAGGAAAGTTGATTTTTGGTCCCTAGGGGGAATGTAAGCTGTTGTTATGTATAAAGGGTTATGGGCTCTACCCAGGGTCAGTTTGACAGTGAGGGCCTGTGTGCCACCTCCCAGCTGGGGGGTATGGAGAAGGTGACCTTGTAAGGTATCCTTGGTAGAGGACACAGCCACCCCCTCTCTTACCATGTCGATCAGCACAGTAGAGGGTAAACCCAGGTAGAGATATAGCGGAGTCCGGAGTCTGAGGGGTGAGCCAGGTTTCAGTTAATGCTATGACGTCAGGTTGGTGCATCAGAACCTAATCCTGGAAGGAGTCCCACTTTTTTAGGATGCTGCAAATATTGAGAGAAGCACTGCGCAGTTGACCCTGTTTACATTGGGGAGGCAACATGACCCTTGGTGGTCCAGGATTAGGATGGATATTCCCCGACAGAAGAAGGAGGAGGAGTATCAGGAATCTATAGGAGGGGTATCTGGGGCATTTCCTCTTATTAAAGTGGGATATCTGGGTATGAGGTTTAGTGGTGGGGACGGTTGGGATGGGTAGTGCTTGTGCATTCAGGTAGGCCTGAAGGAGGTAAGGAGAGTAAGGGGTGGCCAACAGTGTTACCAGTTCTGGTTGCTGAGACAGTCCAGCACCTGGGGGAGTGGCCATGGTGGGCTGGCTAGAGAGGCAACCGAGGAGAGTAAGGGGAGAGAAATCTATTTGCCAAGCCCCTTAAACAGAGTCATGGGGGGGCCGGTGGGTACCCAGTAAATCCCAAGCAGCCAATCATTCAGAACGTGGGCCGATGTAGAGGAGGGGGGTAAGGGAGTAATAGGATAAGACAGGGAGGGGGACTGGACAGTGGTGATCAAATAGCAGAGCAGCAGGATAATAGGAAGCATCATAACACTAGGAGGTTAAAGCTGTGGTGTAGCAGTGAAAACAGGAGATAAGCCAATAGAGCAGCCTCTAGTGGCTAAATGATATAAGCTGCTAATGGAGAACTTGGCTGATTGGTTAAGGCAGCCTATAAAAGGGAGTGCTCACCAAGGGTGGTGGTGGGGTTGGTGGGGAGCCGATGCCCTGCGTCGGTGGGGTCGAAATTCAGCACAAACGCTGAGGGCTTTGTGGTAGCAGCTGCACAAGGGAGGTTTCACTGCGATGTCCCATACCTGGTAATGTTCGGTGGTCAGGGGGTGGGGGGGCGCCGTTGTCTCTGGCCCTCACGACCTCTGCTGTCTGGTAATGTTCGGTGGTCGGGGGGGTGAGGGAGGGTGTCATTGTCTCTGCCCTCATGACCTCTGCCGTCTGGTAATGTTCGGTGGTCGGGGGTGGGGGAAGGCACCATTTTCTCTGGCCCTCACGACCTCTATCATCTTTTAGGTTAACAGCTTGTAGTTGAAATCTGGGGGGGGGGCATCCCACACGCTGTCTCAGCATGTGTCATGAGAGACACTCAATAACACATTTGTATATTACAAAAATCATAGAGTAATCAGAACCAGCTGTACAAGCATCACAGTCGTTAGTGGTAGAGTTCCCCTGCTCAGCTCTCTTCCCCACCTCCCTTCCACAGTAAATTAGTGCCACTGCCGTTGCAGACCTGAGCACCCAGCTCATCATGGTCCATGTGGCATTCATGAAGAGGGGACAAGTTTGGGCAGATGGAGCATGAGGTGCAGCAGCAAAGTGTGTCTGGGCAGAAACCAGCACCCAGACCACTAAAGTTCTGCCCTGCCACTGTTCAGAGGCAACCACAGCATTGGGTGGGAGCAGAGCTCCCTGACCTCCACCACTAGCACCACCAATGATCGCAGTGGGATCTGGAAGACTCGGGCCAGGCAAAGAAAGAGAAAAGTGCGCTCCATGTGGTAGAGCTATAAAGTGCTGACTCTAAACCATGGCTTCTTTTTTTCCTCAGAAAGCAGTGAAGCAGTAAATCTTTAAATTTTTCAGGGAAAATGACTGGGGGGGCTTGAGCTTACATGGGGGGGCTTCGGCCACCCCAAAAACAGCCTGGTGATGCCACTGCTGTGTGGCCCATTTCTGCTGGCAGATTCAGATGTTCATGGTTATGCTCTGTTAGCATTCACCATTTTCCCCGGTGCTGGGTCTGTTGGGGGAGGTTACAAGTTGGGTGTGCAACTGGTTGGAGGGCAGGAGGCAGATTGTGCTAGTCAATGAGGTGCCATCGGGAGTATCAGAGGTCACTCGTGGCATTCCACAGGAGTCAGTGCTGGGACCCCTGCTATTCAAAATCTTGGTTTAAAAATTCTTGCACAACTGCATTTTACAGCTAAATGCCAAATATAAAGAACTTTTAGATAAATGCTTTATCCCACATACAGTAGGTGGAAAGGTAGAATGGAAACACATCCTCCCATCCTCCAAGCTCAGTTCAGTACTATTGCAAACACACATCCCTTGCGGCCTTGATGCCTGGGAGAATGCTGCATTGGCAGCAGGCCTTCTCTTCTCATGCCCTGGGAGTGGTGGGGGGGAGGCGTAGCAGCATTTTCAAACCCGGGCCTGGCCTGGGGTGTAAGGGATATCAAACTTCTGATGTTGGGCTGAGTTAGCATACAGCATCTCCCACCTACACCTACGAAAGGTTATAGGATTTATGTAAAATTCTGTATATTTTGCCAGTAGCTCATGGATTCATAATACAAGGTTCAGGTGGATTCTTTTTCCCGTAACAGGTGTGATTGTGAAAACAAAAGAAGTGAGAAAGTAAACTCTTCTAAAACAAAATTACTGTAGTGGGAGCAACAGACTCCAACCCCTCATTTTTAAATTATACATCCTTAATAAGCATCTCATCTTTTTAGGATTTGATTCCAGCCACAAACAGGCATGGGGTTCTGAACAGGTGTTCACTGATTTCCCGTCTTGCAGCTAGCAGTCACAAAGCTGGCTCACAGCTTTTAAATGATTCCCTTCCCCCAACAAGTGACAGTGTTTTGGTGCAGTGTCATCAAGTGGCCAACTACCATATTGCCGGATATCCTGTTTGTAAAACAGGAAATAAATTAACTTAATTAGTCATTCAACAGAACAGAGTGAGCATTCAATGTTTAAGTAACTGACGCATTAAGCAACATGTAACAAAAATAATTACACAAAAGTACTTTCCTCATCAGAGGGTCTTCTATAGTATGACATTTTAGCAAGTTTAGGAGGTAGTATGGCGCAGTGGGTTAAGACTCTAAGCTGCAAATCTGGTAGACCTGGGTTTGAATCCCACAGCCTCCTAGGTGCATACTGTGTGATCCTAAGCAAGTCACTTAACTTCCTGTGCTCCCAGGTTGCACCTGCACACAAGCTTTCAGGCTTGTGTGTCTTAATTGGTTAAAAAAAAAAAAGTTTACAAACAGCCTGCCTGAAATTACTACAGCAGGGTTTTTGATCTTATTTGCATCCAATTAAAACCAAATTGAAAAATAAAATAAAATTATAGCTGAAATGCTTACACGTTGAATGTGGCAAAACATATGTATTTAGTGAAATTGTTAAATTGACATTAATAGGCCCTTTTCACAGCCAGAGAACAGTGAAGTGCTCAAGTCAGAGTTGTCTGCACCAGTCTAACAGATTCTCAGAGACAGGGGCCCAGACATTCAAACTGCGCCCAAAAAGTGCGCAACAGCAGGAGCAAGCGCAAAAGGCGTGATATTAAAAAACTGCGCAGGCCAAGATGCACCTACAGCCGACGACTGAACATCGCACCACCTGCGCCATAGCGCAACTTGGGAGGTGAAGCTGAGGATATCTGATGCGCCATAGCGCAACAAGGGATGTTAAGCTGAGCAGTCCAGATGTACCACAGCGCAACCAGGGATGTACCCAGCAGCAGGGCAGCAATGCAACAGCACAGCCAGGGATGCAGTGGCCCACCACCCATGCCATAGATAGGCAGAAGAACACACAGCAGAGCAGATATTGTCCCCCTACACCCCATGCACTGCACAACTGGGGGAGGGCTGGAATAACCACTGGCCCATGGAGACCAGCAACCAACCCACAACTGGGCCATGGTGCCCCATCACACCCACTGGCAAGCTGTGACCAGCACACAAGGAGGGTCGACCACCCCATGCCATGCCATCCCACCAATGCAGAGCACACCCTGCACCATGACCCCCAGACACCCTGCCCAGGAGCAGCATCCACCAGTGCAAGATACCCCATGCATGCCACCACCCCCACTGTGACAATGCAACCCTGTGCACCACAGAACCATGCAAGGCAGCCCCACCACAAGCACCCATCACTGGGTGGCAGCACACAGTGATGCAATGACTGCATACACAGTGCCACCATGCACACCCCCCCCGAGGAACAGCTGAGAGACTGACCATGCGTCGGCACACGAGGTACCCCATATGTGACAGGGCATACCCCAGACCCCACCACCAGTGGTACAACACCCTGCACACCCTTCCAAGGACACACCCTGACCCAGTACTGGCCATAACAGCAAGCGCAGACACCCACAGTGGTGCATGGAAGTGTGCACCACACAGGATGCAACACAGTGCATGGACAAACACCCACCCATACCCAAGGGCACACCAACACAGTGACACAGTAGCAGGGCAACCAAGCCCCCAGCGTGTGGCCATGGAAACCATGTACACATGGCCAGCGCTCCTCCATGGCACAGGAGTGCCAGCCACCCTGTGCAGGCACTGTGGAGCTGTACCCCACCAGCATTTGCCCAGAGCACAAGTGGCAGACAGTGGTTCACATACCCTGCAACACACACAAGCCACAGCATGGAGGTGGGACAACAGCAGCAGAGGCCACAGTGTCACCCGAGGCAGACATCATCACACCAGTGACAGGAGGCAACCTGGCATTGTGACGGGTACAGTGGCTGTCCTGCATGGACAGCCACCACTGACATGCCAGTGGGCTGTGCAGGTCACAGAAATGCAAGGGTGTCAGCTGCACAGGCCATGGATGGGCTGACAGGTGTGCCATGAACACAGAGCATGCACCATGGACCACTGCACACAATCATCCAGTCCACAGGGAACAATGCACACACTACAGACAGTGACTGATAGCTACTCCCACACCATACTCACCTCCCCATGGACACACACACATGCACATGACTGCACCACCGCTGACTCCATGCACACCACTGCAGCTGAGCACCTATAGCCTCCTGCAAAACAGAGACCACCACATTAGGTATATCAAAGCAAATGTATTTCAAAAAACACACAAATTTATTTACATATATATACAAAAGGTTGGGGAGAGGGCCACAAACAAGGTGGGGGTGGGTTGAACAAATGGTAGAGGGAAGAAGAGGTGTGAGGGTGGGTCCAGGGGGGGTAGGAAAAATCAGGGGCTAAGTATGCTCATCGAGAGACCCACTTCCCGCTCTGGCTGTTCCTCCTGCCATGCTGCCATCGGACTCCCACACAGTCAATCCACTCCAATATCTCCAGGGAGGCCCTGGCCACCTGCAGTATCTCCTGCAGCATCCATCAGATAGCTTGCAACTGCTGTTCACCTAGGACAAAGGAGCATAGTCAATAGGTGTGAATGCACAGCCCCATGCAGCCCACCCACTGTGCATGGCATACGGCCATGGGACATGCCTCTGTGATAGTGTGTGACCACCCACAGTGATTGCGTCCACAAGACCTGCCCACCCAGGAGCACACAGCCATGCAGACCACTGCACACACACACACACCAGCCAAGTCCTGCACAGCACCACAGTGGCTGTTCAGTGACATGGCTATGTGGTGTGAAGGCAGTGGCACAGCCAGGTACCCGGTGCATGCATGGACCACCATTGATGCACTCCCAGACATGCAGTGCCACTGGACAGTGCTGACTGTAACAAGTTGCGTGAATGGCAGTGGTGTCAATGGATGGTGGGCATGCCCTGCTGCCTGCCTTGTTACACAGCATGCAACAGTAATCATGGTTGTAAGGCACTCACCATCATCAGACTGGTCCCTCTGCCTCTGTGGACATTTGCCCCTCCCGGACTGATGATCCTCCTGCTGGCACCTCCTCTCCCTCGCCAGCCATCACTCGTCTGGACCTAAGGTGCAAACATGGAGAGAGGAACATCAGTACAATCCTGTAACAAAGTCAACCCATCCCCATGTGTGGCAATCCCACACAGCCAGACCACCACCACCCACACCTGATAACACCACCATGGCCAACACCGGACAGTCCTCACCCCATGTGCTGGACAAACACAACCGTGATACCTGTATGGAAGATAAAAGTGTATAGATGTTGCACCTACCTGGCTGTAGCACCATGCCCCACCTGGCATGAGCCCGCAAGCAGGCAAGCAGGTCCGGGTCCCTCCACCTCAGGTCCCCATATCTGTGACGGCACTGCTTCTCCATCCGCCCCATACCGGTGGCCTCCTCCAGGGTGTTGGCCACCTCCTGCCACACCTGACTCCTGGACCTGTCCAGGGGTGCCTCACCAAATAGTGGGCCAACAAGTGGCTCCACAATGGCAACCAAGTTTGCCATCTCTACCTGGCTCCACTGTGCTGCTCTCCTCCGCGCCATCTCTATTGCTCGGTTAAGTCAAAATGGCACTCTGCAGTGTGGTTCTGCCATGTGCAGATGCTGTGCAGTACAGCGCTGCCATTCCCTATCGTGCCATCACCGAACAGCACGATAGTGATGCACCCATGCCTGACACATGGCGCCTAGGGGGCAAAGGTCAGGCACAGGGTCAAGGGTCTCTGGCGCACAGACAGCCACAGCGTGAGTGGAACACATTGCATCTAGTGCAATTGGGTGCCTGTGTGCCACCTCCTGTAGTAGCCTACTGCGCTGTTGCCCCAGTGTACCTACAACGCCCCAGTGCCACAGCGCCATACAGGTGAACAGAGCGGTAGCACCACTGGCACAATGGTGGCCATGCCCTGCATTGCCTCCTGTGCACAGCACATCAGCAGCACGGCAGGCTCCTGCATCATCAACCTGGGCATGCCCAGTTAGGTGTGTACTGCACATGTCACAGAACTGCGCCCTTAGCTCAGCATGTTCAGTACAATTGCGCAAAGTGCAAATGCGCGATATTCAGCCATCATATGCAAATCAGCTAATCAACCATTCAATGGCACAGTCACTGCAATTTGCATCCACTTAAAGATGCACCTCACCTCATTTGCATGGGGTGTGCTATAAAAGTGCGACATTGGGCTGCACTGGCCATAGTCGGTTACTGCAGTCTATTGGTGAGTTGCATGTTGTTTGGGAGTGTGGACTGTGGATTTTGGGACATGCATGAGACTGCACAGTCACAGGTACACCTGTCATTCTCACAGGCTGTGCCATGACCCAGCGAGTTGTGGAGGAGGAGGAACAGAGTTGTGGGAGGAGGAGGAGGCCAAATTTCATGAAGGCTGAGATGGATGCCCTGTTTGAAGCCTACCTAGACCAGGAGCAGCTTCTCAGCGGACGCCAGAGAACACCACAGGCCAGTACTGCTGCATAGGAGGAGGTGGCACGTGCTGTAAACCTGCATGGCAGCCACCAGCGCTCTGTGCAGGAGTGCAAGAAGAAGATGGGCACAGACAGGAGGAAGATTAAGGAGAAGGTGGCTGCCATCAGGGCCTCACAATCTGCGACAGGTGGGGGGACAGCCGGAGGTGCTACAACTGACCCTACAGGAGGAGAGGGTTGCTGGCAGCATGCAGCGTTGCGCTATTGAGGGTGTTCCAGGTGGTGATTCCAGACGGGTGGTAGCCCGTCACTGCATGGTAGGTCATGGTCTGTCTATTGGGGGGGGCAGGGTAGGTTACATGCAGTAACGCAACTTTGTTTTCCCTTACAGCTCCTGAGCGTCTGCATGGGGTCAGCGGTGGTAGGCCTCTCCACTGAGGCCAGTCAGATGGAGATGGAGGAGGGCCCATCCACCTCCACAGGAATACGCAGCTCAGTGAAACAGTGGGCCCACCTGGATGTCCAGACTGATGTTTTTGGAGCAGTTGTGGAGGAGGCCCTGCCCATGTCCCAGCGTGCCAGTGTCCATGGATGCCAGTATGCTGGGACTTGGGCTGATGCCGGGTCCATCACCGATGATGATGTGGCTAACGTCATGGGCAGTGACACATGTGTGCCACAGGATGGCCATACAGCAGGTAACATCGTGGCCATGGCTGTGGGTGGTGCCACCATGGAGGCCTGCGTGTCATCACAGTCCCAGCCGGTGCCTGTCAGCACTGGTGGGGCAGCACTGGTGTGTGTATGGGACAGTGGGACTGTTGTGGCCACTACAGTGGTACCATTGCGCCCTTGGGAGTGGTAGCCAGAGGGGCAGCATCAGCAGTCGGCCAATGGGCTTGGGGGTACAGTGTCAGGGGGTGGCGTCAGTGCACCACCAGTGGACATGCCCAGGCCTGGCCCTGGTATGCAGCACCCACCTTCAAGGGGTGCTGAGCATCAGAGCCATGCACACCCTGAGGGACAGCATGCCAATCAGGAAGATGACCTCTTGGATGAGCACACCCGCATACTGAAAGCATCAGTCAATCAGCAGATGTAGCTTGTGACAACGGTGGATGCACTGAGTGCGGCTCTGGAGTGGGCAGAGGAGTGTCACAGCAGAGAAACAGCTCTGCTCCTGGCAAGGAAGGACCGGATGTGGGAGGATGTGACTGCTGCCATTGACAGGCTGACACATACAATCACAGCTGCCATGTCCACAGGGGGCACACAGTTATTTTCCCATGTGGCGCAGACACTGTGCAGTGCAATGTCCACCCCCCATTCCCGGTGTCGTGTGACACCATCTTTGTCGACATGAGGTTCAGCTGTGGGCATCCTGAGTACGCCTGGCGCAGGCATGTTTGGTGTGCTGCAGACCCCTGTGCGAGCACGGTCATGTTCATGCAGTGGAACCCCTGGGGGGCCATCGGTGCCACCCCATGAGGCCAGTGGTCAGCCTGTCAGTGCTGGCAGGTCTCGGTGGGGCTGCCCATGCATCCATGGTGGCCAGGGCACTGTGGTACATGACTGACCTGTCTCCCAATGTGGCTACTGTCTGATGCTGCCCTGTGTGCATTGTGTCATTCAGCGGGCAATGCATGGGTTGGTTCCCCGGCCCTGCATGCAGGCACACAGTCCATCTGCACACCCTCCTGGCTGCTGTCCACAGTTGCGTGTGCATGATGATGCCTGCATTGTGCTCTACACCAATGTGCAATGGTGCCCAGCATCTGACACACACACACACACACACACAATGACAGGCAGTGGGTGTGGTGATCTGTGGACATGTGTGTGGCTGGGGTTGCATTCTGGTTCAGTGTGCCTCCTACCCTTTGTACATGTCTGGTGAGTTGTGTGTGTGTGTGTCTGTCCACATGCCATGTTAGACCTCACCCATCCCTGGTGGTGTGTGTGGTTCCATGTCTGGCCACTTCTCTTGATGGCATGCACCCCTGGTGTGTGTCCATGCATGTTTGTGGGTTTTGCATTTGCCACTGGTGGTTGCACATGGCTCCATGACTTACCTGGATTGGCTGAAGTGCTCCTCCGTGATGGTGTCCTGGTGCAGCTGTGCCAGCCGGAGCAGTCGGGGGTCCTGTTGCCCAAGGGGGGACTGCCCATCACCAGTGTCACTGGCATCCTCATCGTCCCCATCGCTGTCCCCCTCTTTGACCTGTTCGGCTATCTCACATTCATTGGCCATGTTGTGCAGGATGCAACAAGCCAGAAATAGCCCACAGGCCTTTGAGGGGCTTTACTGTAGGGCACCACCAGAGGTGTCCAGCCAATGGAAAGGTGCCTTCAACATCCTGGACACCCGCTCAATGACATTATGTGTGGTTGCATGTGCCTCATTGTAGCATTGCTGTGATGGGGTCGCTGGCTGCCAGTAGGGTGTAAGCAGCCAGGGATGGAGTGGATATCCACTGTAACCTGTGTTTAGAGGTTGGAGGTTAGTTTGGTGATCTGCATCACCCTGCCCCAGGCCATGTAGGCCACTACCCATGTCACCTCTGACCATGCCCCTCCTAAGCCCTATGTTTGTTCATGTGGTTTGCATACTCACCCACTAAGTGACCAGTGGGGATGTCCCCACTCTCGTATCTGTGGCACAGTGCTGACTGGTGCCAGATGAAGGCATTGTGTGCTCCCCCAGGGTGCGTGGCACAGACATTGATTATGTGCCCCCTGGCATCGCACACCACCTGGCAGTTGATGCTAGCATAGCCCTTGCGATTCATGTATGCGGCCTCCTCGGGGAAAGGTGGTGTGTGGATGGCCACATGGGTGCAGTCTATTGCCCCTAGCATGCTAGGCATATGTGCTACCATGTGGAACTCCTGTATGTTTTCTGTCTGCTTTGCCTGTGTGCTGGGGAAATGGATGTACTCTGCAGCATGTAGCAGCAGTGCACTGAGGAATTGGGTGAGGTGGTATGACGCGGCAAACTGGGTTATGCCTGTGGTGTCCCCTGTTGGTCTCTGGAAGGTACCCATGGCAAGCAAGCACATGGAAGCTGTCACTTTAGTCTCCACTGACAGAGCATGGCTCCATCGTGTGGGTGCCTGCATCACATCACTGCACAGCTCACAGAGCTTCCTCAGAATTTGCCTAATTCAGGTAGTATTGGCCCACGATCTCAGTATCACTATACAGCTCGAAGCTGGTGCGGGCTCGGTACTGCCTGTTGGGGGCATACTGCTGATGAGCTCTTCCACGGCTGTGCCCCCCTGCTGCCCACCTTCTCACCCCCCTCATTACTGCCTCCATCTGGATGGTGGCACTGACCATGTCCCTGGCTCGTGTTCAACCCCCCCGGCAGCTGGTTCAGTGTTCCCCCCACTGTCCAGGCTGCTACTTCTTCTGCACCGGGAACACCTGACTGTGCGGGCCTCAGTGCTGTGTGGCACTTCCCCCTTCTGCACTGTGGCTGTGGCTCCCCCACACCTTCCCTGAGCATGTGGGTTCCAGGTGCCCTTTCACTGTCCTGCCCTGTGTGTGTGTCTGTTGCCTGTGTAGCTGGCTATAGTTTGGCAACTTGTGGCTTCCCTGTAGTGTTCTTACACCTCTCCCTTGTTCCTTTTTATTTTGGCTCATTTCCACTATGGCGCAACTTCTGCTTGCTCCCCTATTGCGCATGGCGCATGTTATTGAATATCGCACTGTGCCATTTATGCATGGTTCCTCCTCCTTCAGTTGCGCATACATTCATTATCATTGCACTATTGCTCAGTGTGATTTGGGGGGGTGCAATTGCCTCCCCCTGAATATCGCAGAATGGCACATTTTCAGACTTGCGTTAGCTCAAGCCTATTGTGCATGGCGCAATCCTTTTGAATATCTGGGCCAGGATTCTTAAAATGTAAGCCCAGGGAGAGAACATGAAACCCAGGCAAGCTCTTGCACACCTTCATCTGAACCCACAAAGGTTCAAAGAACTTTCATTTATGTAACATTTCTGTACATGTAACACAAGGGAGATTTGTTATAATATATGAGCAATGAAAACCATTTATGCAAGCTGAATTTTTGAACCAAAAATGTAAAAAGGAATGTAGAAAAGGAAAAATAAGTAAATGGTCTAATTCACAAAGTAAGCAAAATTTAACAAACATAATTAGGCAAATGTACTTGTATGAGAGGTATTGGTCCTGAGGAGAATGTGCCTTGGGGACAGAAGGGGGCATGTTTTAGCATTCACAGCCTTCGTTTCATACCTGTGGAACATATGAATATATGAATCTGCCAGCAGAAATGGGCCACACAGTCTGTCAATCTCTGCCTGAGTGTGCAGCTAGGCCCCAAGATTGTTGCAGTCCCTCTTCCTCCCCATCTCTCATTCCCATGATGGCCTCAGCCCCTCCATACAGCCCCTTCCTTGTGCTCTGTCCCTCCCCTCTTAAAATGTTCTACTGTCTTACCTGATACCACCCCCTCTGGAAGATAATTACATTGAGACACCACCCTCTCCTTGAAGTAGTGCCTCCTAATCTCCCTCCTAAATCATCTGAACCACAATCTCAGCACATGTCCCCTTGTGCCCCTACCCTTCCTCATTTTAACCCCCTTCAGTTCTATCTCCTTTTTAACCCCCAATACTTCAACATGTCAGTCCTATCTCTCCTCTCCTCTCCTCCAACATGTACATATTAAGATAATTCAGCCTGTCCTTGTGGTCCTTGCCTCCATCCCCAATAACATTTGTGTTGTCCTCAGTTGCATATCCTCCAGTATAATAATACCCCTCTTCAGATATGGCCATCAGAACTGCACACAGTACTCCAAGTGCGGCCTAACCAATGATCTGCAGAGGGGTAGGATCACCTCCCTGTGCCTGGATGAGAAACCCCTTGCAATACATCCCAGCATCCTGTTCTGCTTAACTGCTGCTTTCCTGCATTGGGCAAATTTGTTCTTGCTCCCTGTTACCCACAACCTGAGCTCCTTCTCTTCCTCAGTGATCCCTTTCTGTGGAGGGATTTAAGCCTGCATGGAATTAGCATAAGGGAACCCTGCAGGTAGGGCAGAGGAAGCCATTATGAAGACATGGGTCAGAGGCCATAACCAGATATAGGGTTTCTGAGCAGACTAAATGGGCCAAGCAGGACTAATATGCAGACAATTTCTGTTTCTATAGTTCTCCATACTACATTAGGGTCAGGTCAGAAAGCAACCCTGTGAGTGTAAGCCTCCCACCTAACCTCATTTTTTAAATAAATGACACATTAAGCAACATGTAACAAAAATAATTACACAAATGTACTTACATCATCAGAGGGACTTCTATAATATGACATTTTGGCAGTTTACAAACAGCCTGCCTGAATTTACTACAGCAGGGTTTTTGTTCTTATTTGCAGCCAATTAAAGCCAAATTGAAAAATAAATTAAAATTAAAACTGAAATCCTTACATGTTGAATGTGGCAAAACAAATGTATTCAGTGAAATTGTTAAATTGACATTAATAGGCCCTCTTCACAGCCAGAGAACAGTGAAGAAGTGTTGAAGTCAGAGTTGTCTGGACCAGTCTAACAGATTCTCAGAGGGAGCATTCTTAAAATTGGGACCAGTCCAGTTCACAGGAAAATCAGCACAAGTGGCTCTCTGATTCAGTTTGCAGGAAAACCAGCATGAGTGGTGGTTGTGTCCAATTCAAAGGAAAATCAGCATGAGTGGTACTCTGGTCCAGTTCACAGGAAAACCAGGAAAACAAGCATGAATGGTGCTCGGGTCCAATTCACAGGAAAAGAAGCACAAATGGTGCTTGGATCCAGTTCACAAGCAAAGAAGCAGAAATGGTGTTTGGGTCCAATTTTCAGGAAAACCAGCATGAGTGGTGCTTGGGTCCAGTTCGAAGGAAAACCAGGAAAAGAAGAATGAGTGGTGCTCGGGTCCAATTCACAAGCAAAGAAGCACAAATGTTGCTTGGGTCCTGTTTACATGAAAACCAGCATGAGTGGTGCTCGGGTCCAGTTCACAGTGAAACCAGCACAAGTGGTGCTTGGGTCCAGTTCACAGCAAAACCAGCACAAATGGTGCTCGGGTACAGTTCGCAAACAAAGAGGCACAAATAGTGCTTGTGTCCAGTTCACAGGGAAACCAGCACGAGTGGTGCTCGGGTCCAGTTCGCAGGAAAAGAAGCACAAATGGTGCTCCATCCACTTTGCAAGCAAAGAAGCAGAAATGGTGCTCTGGTCTAGTTCACAGTGAAACCAGCACAAGTGGTGCTTGGGTCTAGTTTGCAGGAAAACCAGCATGAGTGGTGCTCTTGTCCACTTTACAAGCAAAGAAGCACAAACAGTGCTCGGGTCCAGTTTGCAGGGAAACCAGCACGAGTGGTGCTAGTGTCCAGCTTGCAGAAAAACAAGTACGAGTGGTGCTTGGGTCCAATTCACAGAAAAAGAAGCAGAAATGGTGCTTGGGTCCAGTTTGCAAACAAAGATGCACAAATGGTGCTCGGGTCCATTTCACAGGAAAACCAGCAAAACAAGCACGAGTGGTGTTCGGATCTAATTTGCAGGAAAAGCAACAGAAATAACACTCAGGTCCATTTCACAAGGAAAGAAGCACAAATGGTGCTTGGGTCCAGTTCACAGTGAAACCAGCACAAATGGTGCCCAGGTAAAGTTCGAAGGGAAACCAGCACAAGTGGTGCTCAAGTCCAGTTCGCAGGAAAAGATGCACAAATGTTGCTCGATCCAGTTTGCAAGCAAAGAAGCACAAATGGTGCTTGGGTCCAGTTCACAGTGAAACCAGCAGAAATGGTGCTTGGGTCCAGTTCACAGTGAAACCAGCACAAATGGTGCTCAGGTAAAGTTTGCAGGGAAACCAGCACGAGTGGTGCTCGGGTCCAGTTTGCAGGAAAATCAGCATGAGTGGTGCTCAGGTTGCTCAGGTCCAGTTTTCAGGAAAAGAAGCACAAATGGTGCTCGATCCAGTTTGAAAGCAAAGAAGCACAAATGGTGCTTGGGTCCAGTTCACAGCGAAACCAGCACAAATGGTGCTCGGGTCCAGTTCGCAGAGAAACCAGCATGAGTGGTGCTCGGGTCCAGTTCACAGAAAAACCAGAAACACCAACAAGAGTGGTATTGATCCTGCTGGTCCAATATGCCAGCTTGTAAAAACATCATGATAGAACTGATATACAGTATATTACAAAGAGGTCCTGGCAAACTTGCAAGATCAGCAGGTTTTTGCTCATGATGTGACTTTTGGTACTTGCCACACACTTCCCTGAACCTGTGCAAGTTCAAAGAACTTTCATTAGGTAACCGTTCTGTACAAGTAGCACAAGGATATTTGTTTTATTAGATTGCAACAATGAAAAGCAGTTCTTTAAGCTACAGAAAACCATGTAGAACTGCACAAGTCAGTTTTCTGCACCAGTGTCACAGATTCTAAGAAAAAGTAAATCTTGTAATAATTCAAAAATTAAGCAACATTTAACAAAAACACTTACACAAATGTACTTACATCATCACAAGGAAACTCATGATGTGATTTTCTTGCAGTTTAATGATAGTCTCACAGAAATGGCACAGACAGGTTTTTGACCAAATTTGCAGCCAAATCTGCTAAAATTGAAAAAATTAAATGCTCATTTGCTTTAAAAATGCAAGTGCCAAAAAATGTATATTCAGAAAAATGTTTAAATTAACACCAGGAGGCATCCTTTACAGTGCTGTACCAGTTGGGATGGACAAGTCAGAGTCATCTGCATTGGTGCAGCTTTTTTTGTCAAAATCCTGCACCTGTGCAGCACAGGTCAACTTCCAACAGGGTCTTCTTTCCCTGCTGATTCTGCCAAGCCCGTTCCCTTGGCTGTGGTTTTGCTAGATAGTAGGTAGGGACAGTGGGAATCTCGTTCATCCATTCATGCGCGTCACTAATTAGATGACGAGGCATTTGGCTACCTTAAGAGAGTCATAGTTACTCCCGCCGTTTACCCGCGCTTCATTGAATTTCTTCACTTTGGCATTCAGAGCAATGGGCAGAAATCACATCATGTCAACACCAATCTCCAGCCTTCACAATGATTTGTTTTAATTAAAAAGTCGGATTCCCCCGGTCTGCACCAGTTCTAAGTCAGTGCTAGCTGCCGGCCGATGTGGGACGCCAGTCGAGACCAACACCTGCCACAGCTGGGTCAATCCTCAGGAAGGGCCCGGATCACATTCAAAGTCATCACCGCCCTGAAGCGATGCTTCATCCAGCCATGGCATGTGCCCCACCCTGCTTCACACCCAAGCCCGACAGACCCAGCCCTTTGAGCCAGTCCTTATCCCGAAGTTACAGATCTGGATTGCTGACTTCTCTTGCCTACATTGTTCTAACATGCGAGAGGATGTTCACCTTGGAGACCTGCTGTGGATATGGGTACGGCCCGGCGCGAGACTTACACCATCTCCCCCAGGTTTTCAAGGGCCAGCGAGAGCTCACCTGACGACGATGGAACCGCAACACTTTCCGGGGCTCAGGCTCCTCTCTTGGGACGAACCCATTCCAGAGTGCTCTGCCCTTTACAAAGAAGAGAGAACTCTCCCAGGGGCTCAGAGGTAGAGGGTCCTCTATTGATACGTCTCTACAGATCTTGGCTTCAGACTTTGGAAGGAGGAAAGAAGGACCAAGATACAGCAACTATTCACCAGAAGAAACTGATGTACCTTTGGAATTCCATTCACCTAACCCTTTTGCTCACATCCCTACTGGGTTCCAGGGTTTTTATAAGAGACACTTGGATTCCACAGGCCAAAGCCTCAGCCTGTGCACAGCACACAAGACGCACTGAAGCCATCAGCAACTGTGCCTAATGCCCCAGTGTTCATAGAGGCAGATGGATTGAAGATGACGTGCTCTTCCATGGCAAAAGTGGTGAAGAGATGGGCAAAAGAACTGGGAATACATAACTTCTCCATGACCCTGTGGCAGAAAAGCACTTAATGTAAGTATGAACCCCACTGCCCTCTTATTTATAGCAGTCAAGGTTGAACACTAGATTACATTTTTTCCCCAACAGTTCCACAGACTTCACCCAGAGGGGAGACATAAGCTAGCATCACACATGAGTCACCAAACCACTACAGCAGACTCGTACTATTGACTTATGGCCAGCAAAGAGGAGAGCATCAGAGTGAGCAGACAAATACAATAGCTGACCACAAAGGACCCATGCACCACCAACAGCCAAAATCAAGGTGCTGCAGCCCAGACTCTGGGAAGCAGATCAACCACCATGGAAGAACCAGGAGAAGGCCCATCTCAATCACCAAACACCTCCATTGCAACAAGCAGCACTGGGCCAAAGAAATCCCACAGAAGCCAACAGTTGGTGGGGACACATGCACCACCTACAAGGTCCACACTCTCCAAATGTCCCTTAACTGAACAGCAGCAACTGGTGATAAAATCTGCATTCGCAAGACACATCGAACAAGGCCAGATCAGGACAGACGAGGTAAAGTGCATGATGCAGAATACCACTCTCTTGAGTGCTTTCCCCTTGTCCACTCAAACCAAAGACTTGATGAGGATTGTGTTCTTTAAATTATGGACTTTGAGTCATAGTGCTAAAAACAAATCCTGCCAATGATTCCAGCTGTATTACACCTTCACAATAAAGTGTTTAAATGATTAAAGCTGTCAGACTTTTCCTTTCTAGGGGCACCCACTACACAACACTGCTCACAGAAACATTAGGCTCTTGGGTGAAATGCATGCTGGGGATGCCCCCAACAGATGCTGCAGGAATCAGGAGTATGTTATCCCGAAGGCACCCTTTTCATTGCTCTACCCAAGCATATGGTGACCCTGGCAATATCAAAGACCATGCCAGCCAGCAAATGTCCTCCTTGTCCTGGACACCAAAAGCAGTACATGGCACCTGAACAGATATTTTCTGCCATGGGTGCATAGACTGTGGTACAAGGGCAAAGGGCACAAGAATGCTAGACTGTCTTTGCACCCAATTCACAGACCTGAGCAAACACCATCTAGGTCACTCAGGGTCTCTGATGGACGAGGCCCAGGGGAGGCACCCCACACTAGTTAGGACAGTTTCCTGGAACCCTGTCAACCTCCAGGGGGGACTTAGTCTTAGGCAGTGTTAGACGAGGTCCCTGCACCCTAATTGATACTCTCAGGGGCACACCACAGACAGCTAATATTTAGGCATAGGCTATACTAATACGTAGGGCTAAGGGCATCTACCGTAGATGTTAGGGTATGAATACATATTATTGTAACTCACCTTACTAGCTAATGCACACACATTATACTATGTATTTTCGGTCTATTTCTTACTTGTCAGATGCCAAGACACCTGTCCTTGAAGTGATTATAATGTGTAAGGCAATATTGCCATCTTTCGGTGATGGACACCACTTCACCTTGTTATGTAAGACTTTGTATAAGAACGTCTTTGTTCTAAAACTGATGACTTTACAAATTTATATAATGTTATCTTGGACCGTGGAGCCACCTCTAATTTAGCCAATAGGACTCATCTCTGTAACTAGAAATGTTTCTATCTTTCAGTAACCATAGTAATTATCACAGGTATATAATGTTATGCACAGGCTTTACACCTCGGAGACCTGAGAGATCCCAAGAGACAACAAAGAAACCTCGAGGTGTAGGGAATGCTTAGCACTGGCTCACAGTTCGTATTGGTAATAACTGCTTAGGGCAACTGTGATTTATCCCTATTTGTAGTAATAAAATTGTTTATTACTTGAATGCAACTTGTTTGTGATTATTTGCATCTCCAATATTGCCAAGAACCTGAAAGTGAGATTTAGATCTCTTACAATTGGCGACCGTGTGCAGGCGATATTGGGTGTTGTAAATTTTCACTTGTTGCTACAAATTTCCCTTCTCCCACGGGGACTGTAGGTGTACATCTCTGTATCACCTCTCCAGTCTTTTCTACCAGGTTGTGAACACTTGCAAGGTCTGGCTGACTTTTCGGGTGTGGTCGATGCCGTCTCGACCCACTCCGTAGCAGCTTTGAATTGCAAGCTTATAACTTCTACAGTAGCCCGGCTGTGTTTAAAGTACCCGTGTTGTGGATCGATTCGCAACGCATGGTCTTTTTCACAGTTTGAATTTTTTGTTCCCTCCCACATAAATGGCCACTGTATCAGATATCTGTGCAGAACTGAGACTCGATGTCTCGAATTTTCTTACCTCCCATGGAGGATGGGCTGACTTCGCGCGGGATGCAAGTCAATCCGAAAACTCTGTACTGGGGATTTCAACCCAGTACACTGAGGCGAGACAGTCAACCAATAGGCGTTGTGCTAAAGGGTTGATGGTCGCTGCCCTCTACGCTGCTTTGGAAGCCTCCGAAGCGAGGTTTCGAACCCTTGACCTGCAGATCGCATCTCTTAAGCAGGAGATGAGTCTGCAGGAAACAGAATGTGTTTGGATACAGCAGAACTTGTAGGCTGGACTCCAATCTCTGCAAAATTAAAAGGATTCACTATTGCATCACTCTGCACAGGCTGGTGAACAAGAAATGTGTACTTTGAAATCTGAGTGTGAAAGTCTAAGACAGGATAAGAGTCAGGTAGTACAAATGAATGATTTGTTGAGTGCTGCGAATGCACAGTTGAGTGACGAGATGGGTGAACTGCAGGACGAGATCAACCAGGTACGTAATGATTTAGAGATAGCCTATAGGGACAATCGTGAATTGAGCGCCGCGTACCGTGTTTTACAGAAACAGAAGCAGGATCAGGTTGATATGGATGTTGCAAGTGTGAGTCATGATGAATGTAGAGTTAAGATGGATAAACTGCACCATCACTGAGAGGTTTTGACTGGCCATGTTGAGGCAATGGGTGGCGTAGCTCCTGTCTTTCATTCGTTGTCGGAGGGGGAACCATCCGACGACGATATCTCACAGTACAACGCCCAGTCATGCCCCTACTATGGCCCAGATACCCCACCTAGCCATCCACAGCATGGTGGGTCCCCGCCTGCTACTCCTCAGGTCACATGTAGATGACATCATGATACTCATCATGGGAAATGCCATCATGGCGGCGCCCATGATGGGGGGGAGCAGGCCCAAGCCTGGTCCCGATGGCGCCTCTGGTAGCCGTTATTAGTGTTGAAGATAGACAAAAGATTGAAACCATGATTGATAGGGCACTAGAGAGTGTTCCTCTTCCTGAAAGAAGTATGAAAGCCATTAAAAGTCAGATTCAACAAATTTTTCAAGAAGCTGGCACTCAGGAAGGTGTTGTTCAGACGGCGGCTGAAGCTGCAGCCCGCGCAGCATTGGATGGTGCGTGAGACGTACTGCCCTTGCCTGATCGACCACCAACTAATCCCCTGCAAATGGCCTACTCCGTTCAGCAAATTGCTGACAGCATTGGTCAGATGAACCCGTCCGACAATCTCAGCTGCCATTTGGAAAAGGTGTGCTCCAAGTGCGAGATGCTTAGTCTCGCTGCAGAATACCAGGTCCAAATACTACGCCAGACCATCGATCCTGGTTTATGGGCAAAACTCCCCGAAGCTGTTCGCCAAGATGGGAATGCTACCTTTGACGAAGTCGCAGCTGAACTCATCTCCGCTCACAGCCCTGGTGTGGTTGGTGTAATGCTAGCATACCCTGTGAAGCAAAATGCTAAAGAAAGTCCAGCGACGTACCACCAGATACTCTGGATGGCCTATCGAGCAGGAAAACATCTGACACAAGAAGCTGTGGATGTAGATCTTATTGAATATAAGACCCTGTTCCTTAGAAACATGATCCCAGTCGTGAGAGAGAAAGTAGAGCCAACCACATACCCGAATACGGATAGGTCTGCAGATATCCTCCGGAAAACCAAGAGAGTGTACCAGTTGTACATCCGTGATTTGGGTTCCGGTTCCAAAAAGGTTGCCACTGTGGAACCCGCTTCTGGGACCATGACACACTACACGGTGGAAGGACAGGCCCAGCAACAACAGGCCAAACATCCATCGGCCCCTCCAGCTAGCACCCAACAAAACACCAACAACAACAACAGCAGCAGTGGGGTGGGAACCGGAATTGACATAAAAACAAAAAGTATAAGGGCAAAGGGAAGCCATTACAAAGATTGGGTCCCTCATATAAACAGATAGCTGAAGAAAACTGGAAATTTTGGGAGCTCCTGGGGCAAGTCCGTTCTGTAGCAGATGCCATTCCCGCACAAACACTTGCAGCAGTACAACCAGCGATCCATGACACTACTGGCCATGGAGACTCCGGAGGAGTGGGTGCGCAGACCCACAGCCTGAACCCAGAAACCCCGCCTTACATTGCATCAGTGCAACACGGTGAAGTCATCCATGCAAGCCAAGCCCAACCTCTGCATGCCTCCAACAATATGGATTGACAATTACAGGCCCCAGTCCGCATTGTACACAAGCTGATCTTGGATACAAACGGAAGGCCCTGCACCGAGGCCGAGGTCAGGGGCCGCCAATTAATTGTCTTGTTAGATACAGGTGCAGCTGTATCTGTGTTACACGATGACCACCCTGAAACATCTCCATGGTCTAGCGGGCGGAAGACCAATATGTCAGGAGTTGATGGTGCTAGGTTACTTGCATACCGCTCTCTGTCTTTACTGGTAGAACGAGGCCATCTGAAGGCCTCACATGCTTTCCAGCTGATGGTGTTGCACGATCACCCTAGCATCATTGGGATTGACTTTCTTGCACCACACGGCTGTGTGGTGGATCTAGCAAACATGCTGTTGATACAAATCCAGGGTCAATACCATACCGTCTTAATTCCTGACTCACATGCTGTGGCAACAATATCCATCAACAACAAAGAATATGACGTCATAGATTTATTCAAGAATCATGAACTTTTTCCAAAACTTTTACCTATTCTGCAACGACATTTGGAAGCGTTTGCAGTTAACAAACAAGATTGTGGCAGAATGCATACCGTTATTGAGGTGCCAGGCCCGGCACATGAGAGACCAAGGCAATATCCATTTCCCTCTGAAGCCTTACCCTCTCTTCGAGAAACAATCAAGCCACTCCTCAGACAAGGAGTAATCAGAACCTGTGTCTCCACTGCCAACTCTCCTGTTTGGCCAGTGAAGAAACCCACAGGTACCTGGAGACTTACTATTGACTACAGGAAACTGAATCAGGTCACTCCCAGTTGTTCCCCAACTGTAGTGTCTGCACCAGACGTGCTCCGACTTTTAACACCAGATCAGAAATGGTTCAGTGCTCTGGACATCTCCAATGGTTTCTGGTCATTACCATTGGCCCTCAAGAGTCAATATAAGTTTGCCTTCACTTTTGAAGGGCAACAATATACGTGGACTTGCTTGCCACAAGGGTTCCATAATAGCCCATCCCTCTTTCATCTCTATATGATGGATGCCCTACAAGGTTTCTCAACCCCCCAATGTCTCTTACAGTATGTAGATGACCTGTTGTTGGCTACTGCCACACAGGAACAACATCTGGATCTCTTGGATGAACTATTGACTCTTATCCAAAGAGCAGGCTTGAAGTGTAATCCTGCAAAAGCACAACTATCTCAGAAAGAAGTGCTCTTTCTAGGTTTGAAGATAACAGATCAAGGTCGGAGTCCTACTTGGAAGAAGATTCAAGGGCTGCAAGACTTGCCATTACCCACCAGTGTGGCAACTCTTAGAAGGTTTCTAGGTATGGTAAACTACTCCAGAGATTTCATTTGTGATTTTGCACAGAAAGCCGCTCCACTGTACGATTTACTCAAAAGGACATTCCATGGAATTGGGGCCCTGTCCATACCCAGGCTGTGGCGTTACTGAAACAGGCCTTGGCCTCCTTCCAACACTGGTAAACCCCAATCCAACATTACCGTTCCACCTAGAGTGTGCCACCTCTGACATTGCTATGTCAGCAGTGTTGGCTAAAGGTACATGGCTCTTTGAGACCAATTGCATATGCATCGCAGCTCACCCAGCAGTAGACAGAAGTACGGCCTTTGTGAAAGGAATCTTCTGGCTACCTATTGGGCGGTCAAGCACTTCCTGTATATCATTGGGTACTCTCCATTGATTCTTAACACCAATCACACCCCTACCACCTTTTTGCTCTCAGATAGAGTGAAAGATGGGTCAGTCTCTAACACCAGGCTGACACATTGGTCACTTCTCCTCCAGGATAGGGATATACAGGTTCACCAAACCAAAGTTCCATCTCTACTAGCACATGGCCTCCTCTTTCAGGGGGAGCCTCACGACTGTGCTTTGCAATCACCTGACCTTCCAGATCCAGGTCCATTCTTCCCTGCCACCCCTGAGGTATTAGAAAACACCTCCTTATGCCATGTTTTCACCGATGGTTCAGCATCATATTATCAAGGTGAACAAATTGCAGGGATGGGTATCATGGTGGTATACCCTTATGGGAACACTGTCAAGATATCTAAACGCTGTACTGTAGCTTCATCACAGTATGCAGAGCTGGCAGCAGTGGCCTATGCACTAGAGTTTATCCAACATGGAACTCAAGACACCATCATTTTTACTGACTCTAATTGGGTTTGTTGCTCCCTTACAGAATTTCTCCCTTTCTGGCGGAAGAACTCCTTCCTCTCTTCTGATGGCAGCTCAGTGAAATACAAAGAATTGGTAATTTACATACACGCATTAGGTCAGAAATACCCACACAAACTTTATGTGCACAAGGTTAAAGCTCACTCCTTACATGATCCCTACCATGCATTCAATGACACAGCGGACACCCTTGCCAAAGAAGGGGCCCGAGGGGAGGATGTCTGGGTGATGGAACATCCCGAGGCCAATGCAGCTGTACAGGTTGCAGCTCTCAGAAAGAAATCTGAATCTTCTTCCCCCTTGGACCTCTCAGCAGCCCAGCACTTGGACACTGAACTCAAAGAAGTGTTCAGATTCTTGGACAAGGGTACTGAAGAAAGGCTTCCTACACATAACCCTTACCATAGGCATGAAAATAAACTACACTTATCCCCTGATGATAAACTCATTTGGTTCCAGCCAGAGGATACTACCACCAAATTGTGGGTGGTCCCCAGACACTTGAGATCTGAAGTTTTGCACCAGGTACATGATACCCCTACTGGTGGACACCAGGGGGCTGAAAATACCCTCCAACGCCTCAAAACCACCGCTTGGTGGCCCAGGATTACTAAAGATGTTAAATTGATAATTGCCTTGTTTGTGCACAAAACAATCCAATACCTACAAAACAGAATGCCAAACTTTTACCACAGAGACATACTGGCCCTTGGCATGCCATCCAAATTGATTTTATTGGTCCTTTGACCAATACCAGTAGAAACAACAAGTATGCCCTTGTAGTAACTGATCTATTTTCTAAGTGGGTAGAAGCTTTTCCCACCAAGACTTGCACTGCAAAGATGACTGCCAAAATCCTGGTAGAGCAGATTTTCTCCAGGTGGGGCCTGCCTCTCAAGGTAGACTCTGATAAAGGAACCAGTTTCACAGGTGAGTTGATGAAAGAGTCCCTTGAACTCCTAGGGGTTCAACAAAAGTTCCACATACCTTATCATCCTCAATCCTCAGGTCAAGTAAAAAGAGCTAACAGACGGATTAAGCAAATGCTTTCCAAATTCATTGAGGACAATCCCAAGACCTGGGATTCCCTACTGTCTTTACTCCTTATGGCAATTAGGGGTACGCCCTCAGCCACTACCCAGCTTACACCCTTTGAGGTAATGACTGGCAGACAAATGAGACTACCTGAACATTTGGTCTTTGACCTGCACACCCCCACTGTGGAACGAGTGTCTGTAGATCAGTATGTGGAAAAACTCAGGAAGGACCTCATACACACACACTTGTATGCTGCAAATTGCATGGGCAAGGCCTAGCAACAGTCCAAGATACAATTTGACAAACATGCACAAGAAGTGGATTGGCAGGTTGGAGATCAGGTCATGGTACTCCGATTTGCTCATCCCACCCACTCCTTCTCCAACAAGTGGGAAGGCCCTTACCCCATTATCAACAAGCTCAGTCCAGCAGTCTATCAAGTTAGACTCCTCCACAACAATAAACTGACTGACAAATGGTTACATGCAAACCAATTGAAACTGTACAAAGGAGCTTAAAACTTACTCTTCCTGACCCCACTGGGCGGAACTGTACTAATATACTAATCTGTCATCTTCCTTTTCAGATGCATTGACAAGAGGGCTATCTTGTTCCTCTCTTTACTCCTTGCAGGAGTACTCCCTTTCACCCAAGGCATGGTACCGGACCTCCTTTGCCCCTGATCCTCCAGCACCTCCTACAGAAGGAGTTTCCATCAAATTCCAGACACCATGATTACTGTCCAGGAAAGGTTCGATGCATACCTCACTGCACTCAGTCATTGCTCCTGATAAATCTACCCTTCAAGATTGGTGTAAACCACATCCAGGACAAATTCTCCCTGTGGCCAAGCTTTCTAAGGGAACTTTCAAGGTTGGCCCCAACGCTAAGTGTCCCGAATGGTGCACTGTCCTTGTTACAAACTGCATTAAGACACTCTGGTTTGTATACATCACTGCCTTAATTGACCCGTCCTATTGTAACTCTCTTTCTCAGGATGCTGCCCGCAAATTTTGTGCTATACACCACATGGCCTCTGCTGCCATGTATCTATCTGTGCTACCTCCTACTGAGAAACAGCTTTTGGAATGTCCAAAACATACCCCTGGTCCCCGTAGTGGTCTCACTGCCACTGCCCTCCCAGGTTCTTTGATCAACAATTTACAATTTATGCATGTACCTGTTTTATTTAACCTTACTTATTGGAATATGAAAGAATTTGGTATGTGTCACAATACCAATACATCGGCATTTTACAGTACTTTATTATGACAGTTTAGCTGCATTTCAAATATGTACCAAAGATCCCTTTACTGGGGTTTATTCTACTGAACACAGAGGTAATTTTAGGAGGAAACCTCCTCCTAGTACTCTTACTCATAAACGTACTAAACGTGAAGTTGGCAGTTCTGATGTCACAGGTGCCACGGGAACTGTCACAGGTCTTTTTGGTACTGCTATGTCCATTTGGAACAAAGCAGACATTGCTGCTATAAAGAGTCATTCTTCAAAGTTCTCCACTGGTTTGGTTAATGATGTTCTACCACCTTTATTGCATGGTGTAGATGGTCTTAGTCAGGAAGAAAGATGCACTGTATACAACATGCACGACATTGCAAAAGCCTTCACTGATTCTAAAGATAGAATTAATGCACTCATACAACAGAATAATAGAGAAGCTGAAAGACAATACATTGGTAGGGAAATACTTTGCTCTGCATATGGCTCATACATACTCTCTACCATCAACAACCTGTTTAGAGACCTAGAAACGGATAGGATTCCTGATATTATGCATGATAGACGTCTCTCTAAGTGGTATTGTCCCAACTGTAAATCTCCATCTTGTGTTTCCTTATGTATGCAACAAACTCTGTCCATTCCTCTCTCCACAGCTTGCAATTTGGGGTTTGTGACCAGACATCCAAACACTGGTCCTTGTTTTTCTGCCAAGAAATGTTCTATAACAGATACCATGTTTGTCTCTTTTACTGTCTCCTTAACATGCTTTGATCCTACTACAGCTTTGTTCAACAAGCTTGCACTGGCACACTCCATCAGGCATTTGGACGAAGACATCTACCGAGAACACCTGGATCTACCTCCTCTTCAGGTCTACCATTCCTTCTTGGATGCCTGGGTGGCACCGCACACGGACTGTTGTGCGAAAAAGCAATACATTTATCTTTGCCGTTGTGATGTGTTTGATGTTATACACCCTGTTTGTGGCTACTTTCCAGACAGCATTGACTGGACTTTCACTATGGATGCAGACATCACTGAAAATGGCACCAACGCTTTTGAACCAACACAGTCACCGGATCAACTCTACCAGTCATATCGTGAGGAAGCTCATCGCCTGTCAACATGGATCTCAAAGACGACTTTCACATGCCCTGTCCAATTGCAAAAATGGAGACTGCCTACTGTGTGATCCCAGTACAATTCTGACAGAGAGTACTGCATAGTCACTAATGTGAAAACGTATTCTTATGGTTCTGTTACTTGTGCAATTGAGTACCCCAACTTCTGTTTTGTTCCCCATCAGAAAACTGTTATTGGACACACTGTCATAACCCCCGTTCCCCTTATGGAAGCAGATATTATTGATGGTAATCCAGACTATTTACTTACACTAGAAGAATACCTACCTTATTTTAATGTACACATAGATCCACTGACACTTACACTGAAGTCCCTTTTAGATAGAAAGGACACACACCTCATCCACATCAGCAATAATATTACCAAAGCCAATGAAGCTATTCTTGACTTGATGAATGATGGAGACATGAATAATGCTTTGACTAACACTTGGTTAGAGATTACTTTTAAAGGTTTTGTTATAATACAGGCATTTTTGATATTTACTTTGATTATTATGCTTTGCTGCCTACAACGTACTCTATGCCAACAAGGTAGGCAACTTGAGTTTCTTTACAAGGCTCGTGCCTCCGGATTGTAAGAAACCACTGCTCCTGCCCACTCCTTACATTTACCTGTGTTGCCCTTTTTAGGCAACAAGGGGGGGAATTGTTACACAAGGTCTCTGCACCCTAATTGTTACCCTCAGGGGCACACCGTAGACAGCTAATATTTAGGCATAGGCTGTACTAATATGTAGGGCTAAGGGGCATCTACCATATAAGAGCAGATGTCAGGGTATGAATACATATTATTGTAACTCACTTTGCTTGCTAATGCACACACATTATACTATGTATTTTCGGTCTATTTCTTACTTGTCAGATGCCAAGACACCTGTCCTTGAAGTGATTATAATGTGTAAGGCAATATTGCCATCTTTCGGTGATGGACACCACTTCACCTTGTTATGTAAGACTTTGTATAAGAACGTCTTTGTTCTAAAACTGATGACTTTACAAATTTATATAATGTTATCTTGGACGTGGAGCCACCTCTAATTTAGCAATAGGGCTCATCTCTGTAACTAGAAATGTTTCTATCTTTCAGTAACCATAGTAATTATCACAGGTATATAGTGTTATGCACAGGCTTTACACCTCGGAGACCTGAGAGATCCCAAGAGACAACAAAGAAACCTCGAGGTGTAGGGAACGCTTAGCACTGGCTCCCGGTTCGTATTGGTAAGAACTGCTTAGGGCAACTGTGATTTATCCCTATTTGTAGTAATAAACTTGTTTATTACTTGAATGCAACTTGTTTGTGATTATTTGCATCTCCAATATTGCCAAGAACCTGAAAGTGAATTTAGATCTCTTACAGCAGACTCAGACACAACACCCAGGGTCTTCTGTGGATAAGGCCCAGGGGAGGCACCCCACACCAGTGAGAGACCAGGAGGGACGTCACCATGTCTGGCTCAGTGGGTGTCAGCTACGGTGCTCTTGGCCCCCACAGCCAGGAGGTGTCTACTGGGATGTCCCAGCCATGGTCAGTTGATCACAGCAGTGTCCAGAAGAGGGGGCTTGGTCCAGGGCAAACAAGTATCTCTGTGACCCAGCAGTGAGGCTACAAGCCAGGGTCACAAGGGCACCACCAGGCCCCGAAGGCAAAGAGATACAGACTTTGCATTTTTGTTGAAAAGTGTCAACTCTGAACCAAGACAACAACCACCAGGCACTGCCCCCAGAAAGTGCTTCGTCTCCAGATCCAGAGTGTCCCAGGAGTCCTTGACCACCTCCGTAGGGACTTGGTCTCTGGATTTTGATCAAAAAACCATGTTGACTAAAATCTCCTCGAATCTGCCTCTAGGTGTTGTGCCCAAAGTCCCCTTTACCCCTTTGCCAGGACAAAGTAGCACCCTGAGACCGCTCTTATGGTACTCAGCTCAGCCCAGGAGTGGCAAATCTGAGTTCATTCCCACCTTCCGGAGCCGGGGTTTTGCCATCTGGTCAATCCTTGGGCCATCTCCTTGAATCTGCCTCTAGGTGTTGTGCCCAAAGTCCCTTTAACCCCGTCACACAGGTGAAGGTGCACCCTGAACCTAACCTCCTGGAACTCAGCCCAGCCAGATGGGGGCAAATCTGACCTCATTCCCGGCTTCCAGAGCTGGAGCTCCAGACCAACACCCAGGGTCCCAGGCTCACTAGGCCCACAGAAGGCACTTCCAGCCTGAGTACAGGCAGTCACCACCAGCCCCTGACCACTTCCATGGGGACTTAGTCTCTGAGCAGCTGAAATGCGGGTGTTGTGCCCAAAGTCCCCTGTACCCCTTCACCAGGTCGAAGGCACACCCTGAACCCAACCTCCTGGAACTCGGATCAGCTCAAAGTGGGCAAATCTAATCTCATTCTCGGCTTCCAGAGCTGGAGCTCCATTCCAGCACCCAGGGTCCTGGGCTTAGGAGGCCCAGGGAAGGCACCTTGAGCCCAAGCAGGGGCAGTCCCCAGCAGCCGCTGACAACTTCCATGGGGACTTTGTCTCTGCACAGCAAAAATGTGAGTGTTGCACCCAAAGTCCCCTTTACCTCTTCACCCAGGTGAAGGCACATCCGGAACCCAACCTCGTGGAACTCTGCCCCAACAGAGGGGGGAAAATCTGATCTATTCCTGTCTTCCTGAGCTGGAGCTCTGGACCAATGCACAGAGTCCTAGGCTCAGGAGGCCCAGGGAAGGCACCTCCAGCCTAGGCAGGGGCAGACCCCTCCAGTCCCTAGCCACTTCCATGGGGACTCAGTCTCTGGCAAATTCAGACACACCACTCAGGGTCTCTGGTGGACAAGGCCCAAGGGAGGCACCCCAAACAAGTGGGAGACTAGGAGGAACATCACCATGTCCAGCTCAGTGGGCATCAGCTTCGGTGCTCCTAGCTCCCACAGCCAGGAGGTGTCTACCGGGACACCCCGGCCACGGTCAGTTCATCAGAGTAGTGTCCTGAAGAAGGGGCTTGGTCCAGGGTAAACAAGGATCTCTGTGACCCAGCAGTGAGGCTACAAACCAGGGTTGCAAGGGCACTACTAGGCCCTGAAGGCAAGGAGATCCAGACTTTGCATTTTTGTTGCAAAGTGTCAACACTGAACCAAGACAAAAACCACCTGGCACTACCCACAGAGGACTAGCCCAAGAAAGTGCTTTGTCCCCAGATCCAGAGTGTCCCTAGGAGTCCTTGACCACTTCCGTAGGGACTTAGTCTCTGGATTTTGATCAAAAAACTGTGTTGATGAAAATCTCCTCGAACCTGCTTCTAGGTGTTGTGCCCAAAGTCCCCTTTACCCCTTTGCCGGGACAAAGTCGCACCCTGAGACTGCCCTCATGGTACTTGGCTCAGCCTGGAAGTGGCAAATCTGAGTTCATTCCCACCTTCTGGAGTCAGGGTTGGGCCATCTGGTCTGGGAACTGCCTCTAGGTGTTGTGTCCAAAGTCCCCTTTACCCCTTTGCCTGGACAAAGGCACACCCTGAAGCCAGACTCATGGAACTTGGCTCAGCCCGAGGGGAGCAAATCTGAGTTCATTCCTAGCTTCCGGAGTCAGGGTTCGGCCATCTCGTCACATGGGGACTTAGTCTCTGGGCAGCTGAAATGCAAGTGTAGTGCCCAAAGTTCCCTTTACCTCTTCACTGGGATGAAGTCGCACCCAGAACTCGACCTCCTGGAATTCAGCTCAGCCTGAGGGGGGAAAATCTGACCTCATTCTCAGCTTCCAGAGCCAGAGCTCCAGACGCCCAGGGTCCCAGGCTCGCCAGGCCAACGGAAGGCACCTCCAGCCCGGGTACAGGCAGTCACCACCAGCCCATGGCAACCTCTGGTGGGACTTAGTTTCTGGCAGGCTCCGACCCCCCAGCCCCCAGTCTCCTGCCGACAAGGCCCAGGGAAGGCACTTTGTGCTGGGCAGAGACAGTCCTCACTGGCCCCTGTCCACCTCCAAGGGTCTTAGTCTCTGGAGAAGAGTTTGGACTTAGTCTCTTCGTGCATCGATCCCAGCTCTGCTCTCGATCCTATATATATTCCAGCACCTGCCTCTGAATATTGTGCCCAAAGTCCCCTTCAACCCTTCACCCAGGTGAAGGCACACCCTGAACCTGACCTCATGGAACTCAGCCCAGCCTGAGGGGGGGAAATCTGAGTTAATTCCAACCTTCCGGAGCCGGGGTTGGGCCATCTCATCATGAGGGGACTTAGTCTCCTGGCACCCGAAACGTGAGTGTCATGTCCAAAGTCCCCTTTATCCCTTCACCCAGGAGAAGGTACACCCTGAACTGACCTTGTGGAACTCAGCTCATCCCGAGGGGGGCAAATCTGAGTTCATTCCCACCTTCCAGAGCCGAGGTTGGGCCATTTCATCATGAGGGGACTTAGTCTCCTAGCACCCGAAACGTGAGTGTCGTGCCCAAAGTACCCATTACCCTTCACCCAGGTGAGGGCGCACCCTGAACCCAACCTTGTGGAACTCAGCCCGGCCCAAGGGGGGCATATCTGACCTCATTCCCGGCTTCCAGAGCTGGAGCTCCGGACCAATGCCCAGGGTCCCAGGCTCACCAGGCCCAGGGAAGGCACCTCTGGCCCAGGTACAGGCAGTCACCACCAGCCAATGACCACCTCCGGTGGCACTTGGTTTCTGGCAGGCTCCGGCCTACCACCCAGGGTCTACTGCTGATGAGGCCCAGGGAAGGCACCTCGTGCTGGGCAGAGACAGTC